>JADRCH010000145.1:2210303-2248775 GCA_019843965.1 Rhynchomys soricoides | reverse complement strand
ACACAACAGGATGACTCCAGGAGACAGTGCATCCTAGACACAACAGGGCTGATGCTGTGTGAACTTACAGGGCTGTGACAGCACACACAACCTGCACGAGCTAGACAAAAATCCCAGCACAGGCATAGGGAAGTGGGGACAAAGTCCCACACTTAGCCAAAATGTTTTTACAATTATACTGGCTAGGAGAGTGAAAAGGATCTTTCTCCCATGTAGTGACATTGAGTATATCAACCATACTCCATGCTCAGGAGTTTTTGGCCCACACAAAATGAACCCTCTAATTTTTGTGTGCTTTTTTGTTTTGTTTTTGTTTGATATATCCTGTCTTTTTAGGTATTTATTTGATTTGATTTTGTGATTTTTTTTTTTATAAAAGGGGGAGAACATAAATTTGGATGGGTAAGGTGAGGAGAATCTTGAAGGAGTTGAGAAAGGAGAAGAATATGATCAAAATACATTATGTGAAAATTATTAAGCCAATAGAAATGTCAAAAATATGCACAAGGAAAATTTTCGTACCACTGTATAAGAAACCCAGTTATCTATCTTTTATTTATTTATTTTTTTAGTTATCTGTCTTGTACTTTGAGAACTGTTAGATTATGATAATCCTTTAAAAATACAGTAAAACACTAGGATATTTGAGGTTTTTTGCTTATTGATATGGAAGATATCTAGTAATATATAATTGAACCCCTACATTAAAAGGACTTTTATTATAAGTAAAAAAAAAGAAAGAAAATACTTGTACAATGGTCTCATGTTTGTGTGAATAGTGGGAAGTGTGAAATATGAGCAGTGTTTCCCATTTGGGAACTATAATTGGAGATGAAGAGCTTCTCATTATATTATTCACTTAACAGTGTTATAAATCTAATGCTGCAGTATCCTACAAACCAAATTTAGTTCTGAAGTTGGCCCTAAAATTAACTACTTTATTAAGGCAGTAACTGTAGCTAAATGAAATCATGAGAATGGGGCTCTAGATAGAGTTAATTCTTAAAAATAAGAGGTGACATCTGTAGTCACTTGTGTATGCAAAAGAATGCAAGTCGAGTTGCCTGTCTGTAAACCAGGAAGAGGCCTTACCATCAAGACTTCTGGCAATTGATCTTGAACTACATGTCTTAGACCAATAGAAAAATCAATGTTATTTAAGACACTTAGTATAGAACATCTTGCAAGATGAACCAATTAACTGATATATAAAAAGGTTTGTGGCATGAATGGAGATTTATATTACAGTTTGGTTACATGTTCAAACTAACTTATAAGGAAAGACTTTCACCTGCTCAAACAAGGAGCAAAAACTCATCTTTACCTATCTATGCGCATTGCACAGTCTATACATTACGTTAATATAGAAATATATATATTACCTCTAAAACCTTTATGTTCGTAGAAAAAAACAACCAAGAATATAGCCCTGAAAGATTCACCCTCAAGGATGCTGAGATACAGAAACCTGTTGTTCCAGCTCCCTTATAGATCCTGCCTCAAACTGATGCTGTTTCCAAAGATATGCTTCTAGAACAGCTTCAGAAAGGACCACTAATCCCAAATGACCTTGGTTCATCCAGCCTTTCAAACTGTTCCAGTCAGGATATCAATTAAGCCCTGAACTTTTCTCAACACATAGAGACTGGACAATAAATGCTACAACTAGCTTTCTTTTGACCTAACCATTTTCCAGTTTTCTTTTGGGCCCCCAAATAGGAATTCCTTACCCCAATTCAGCAGGAAGCAGTTATAAGGAGATCATCATCCCAGTCCCTTGAGTTGGGGTAGATAGTTTTGGTCATTTTATAAATTATACATATATTATCATTTTAAGGGATGATTAAACAAATAATTATGGCCTTAGACAGGGAGGAAACTAAATAGGGAAATTAGATTCAAGAATTTCTCTTTCCTTTTCTCTATTCTTTCTTCCTTAGATAAAAGGGAGGGGTTGAAAAGAAAAGGGGTAATATAGAAATACTATAGGAAATTAGACAAATAGGGGTGGATTATTGAATCTACTCTTAAACCAAAAGACATTTTATAGCCATTATCTTACATGAGTAAAGATCTTTATGTTTTGATTCAGAACTGAGGTCATATTTTGTTACCCTGGGACAAAATTTTGTATATTGATACAGGTTTAAGGTTTTCATTGGTATAAATCTTTGTATATTGATATAAAATTTAAGATTAATTTTGTTACATAATTATGTATGTTTTAACTCTTAGGTAGACATTATGTCTAGCAACTCATTTAAGAATACAAGATTTAATTCCAGTTCTTTTAATAGCTGTATTACAAACTGTATCAAGTAATAAATTAATGCAAATTAATAGTCAAACTCATAGTCATGTCAGATATTAATCTAGATCATCACTGAAATATACATCATGGGTTGAACAAATAGTAGGTAGGTAGAGATAGTCAATGTTTGCTTGTTCATGTATGCTATGAATAGATAGATGGTCTTCAAAGCCTCAGAGATCCACAGAATATGGCATTTAAAATTATTTCATCATTTAAAATCTTTGACTCTTGACAATAGTCTCATTACACTTCAGAGATGATGATCAACAATAACCTCCATGTGAACTTGCTTCAATTGTGTCAAGGTAGCCACTGTGCAAGAAATGCCCTGGCTTTATTCTACAAATAGAATATTGTCCAAAAAGGACAAATGGACACAGAATAGTCAACTGGTAGTAAGCTCTGACAAATCAGGGTAATCTATTCCTTCATAATTCCTGCTTCACTTAAGATCTGTCAGATATTCTGAGCCAGAAGACTGAAGATAGATGCTCCAACATTATAAATAATATTGGGAACTATCCAGGCAGCCAGCTGTCCCTACCATTTCTATAATTTTTAGAAGCTGCATTCCTGTACTTCCTGCATACTCAAGTAATATTTGTTCCTTCTCAGGTCTCTGATGGGATTGAAGACTAGATAGTCATGGTCTTACTATATACTTAAATTGTTTAGGATTTAAAAAGATGTTCTAGGTCTAAGAAGATGTTTTTAGTTTAATAATACAGATTAAGATAGAGGATGATTCTGATCCAGAACTCTAAATTCACCAAGTTAGGATAGATGACATAATACTTTATCTAAGTTGCCAAATAGAAATGGTCTGGACACTATAAATGTGTATCACACCTTATAGCTTGATAATTATTATAATTGTATTCAATTTATATCTGAGAGAGAAAGGAGCCTTTTATTGCACTGGAAAGGAAATTGTTGAGGTTTGGTCTTTTGCTATGTAAATACTAAATACTATGCTAAACACTGGCCTTGAAGGCCTGGTGGCGCCCAAGGATGAGAGAATCTGTACATAGACCCAAGTGACACTATGTGACCTTGCCCCCAAGTTATCCTGATTGGTGAATAAGGATGCCTACAACCTATAGCTGAGCAGAACTGAGATAGATAAGGCTTGGGTTTCCCCAACTTGGAGTCTCCCACAAGGGGAGAGAGAAAAAGAGGAGAGAAGGAAGACACCGTGGGTTGGGTGAGTCATAAAAGCGTGGCCAGGAGGGCAAGCCAACTGAAGTTAGACAGACATGACAAGTGATAGTTCAGGGTTATTAATGGGAAAATAGATTCTAAAAGCTTAGAGGGTATATATCTGCCTAGCTCTAGTGCCGATTAAGGCTTATAAATATAAAAATTGTATATCTTTTATGGGGAACTAAATGATCAAAGATAAGATAGAAGCCTTTGAGATTACATATTTTCAACAATAGATTTGTATTCTTTTTATTTATTTATATCCCAAATGCTGCCCCTCCTGTATCCCCCTCACAGGGTTCCTTCCCCATCTCCCCTTTGTCTCTGAGTGGGTTCCCCCTGTGACCCCCCGCACACACTCTGGCATATCAAGTCTCTGCAATATTGGGTGCATTCTCTCCCACTGAGGCCAGACAAGACAGTCCATTTAGGGGAATGGATTCCACAGTCGGACTACAGCTTTAGGGACAGTCCCTGCTCCAGTTGTTGGGAAACCTACATGTTGACTGAGCTACATGTCTGCTACATATTTACAGGTTCAGTGCTCCCAGGGATCCATGCTAGTTGACTCTGTTGGTCTTCCTATGGGATTCCTATCTCCTTCAAGGTCTTCAATCCTTCCCCCAACTTTTCCATAAGAGACCCTATGACATCTGTCCATGTTTGGCTGCATTTGTCTCTGTCAGCTGTTTGATAGAGCCTCTCAGAGGACAGTTGTGCTAGGCTCCTGTCTGCAAGCCTAACAGAGTGTCAGGGATTGGTATTTTACCATGGGATGGGTCTCAAGTTGGGCTGGTTATTGATTGGCCATTCCATCAGTCTCTGCTGCATTTTTACCCCTGCGTTTAGACAGGACAAATTTTGGATCAAAAGTTTTGTGTGTGGTTTGGTGCCCTTATCACTGCCTGACTATAGGAGGTGGCCTCTTCAGGTTCCATGTGCCCACTGTTAGACATCTCAGCTAAGGTCGCCTACATCAACTCTTGGGAGCCTCCCCCATCCCAGGTCTCTAGGAATTCCTAGAGATTCCCTCCACCACCACCATCCCACCTGGAAGCTATAGACTTCTATTCATTCTCCTGGCCCTCTGGCCCTCTTTCCTGCCTCTCCCCATATGATCCTGAGCCTCCATTATCCTCCCCTTCCCTGCTCCCGCCCAATACCCTCCCTCCCTCTGTCTCCTATGACTATTTTATCCTACTTTCTATGTGAGATTCAAGCATCCTCATTTGGGTCTTCCTTCTTGTTTAACTTCTTTGGGTGTGTGGGGTGTATCATATGAGTATCCTGTACTTTCTGGTTAATATCCACTTATCAGGGAGTACATACCATGCATGTCCTTTGGGGACTGGGATATCTCACTCCAGATAATATTCTCAAGTTCCGTCCATTTGTCTGCAAAATTCATGATTCTTTTGGTTTTTTTTATAGATGAATAGTATTCCATTGTGTAAATAAACCACATTTTATGTATCCAGTCTTCAGTTGAGGGACATCTGGGTTGTTTCCAGCTCCTGACTATTTCAAATAAAGCTTTTATGAACATAGTGGAGCACGTATCCTTGTGGGATGGTGGAGCATCATTTGGGTATATGCCCAGGAGTGATATAGCTGGGTCTTCTGGAAATCAATCTGGTGGTTTCTTCGAAAATTAGAAATAGTTCTACCTAAAGATTTGTATTCTTAATCTTGGATATTCTTTGTGGAACCAGATTATTTTTATGAATATTTTTTACTTAGACTTCAAAAATTTCACACGTGTATACAATAAATCTTAATCCTAGCCAACTCAAATCCATGCTCCTACTGTCCCTGGACTTGCTTCCCAAAATTCCTTCTCCCACCTTAATGTCCTCTTCTATAATCATGATAACTATAAAAATAATAGTAACAACAACAACAACAACAATCCACTTGGCCTGGAGAGGTAGCTCAGTGGTTAAGAGTACTGGCTGTGCTTTGAGAGAACCGAGGTTAGGAACCATATAGCAGCTTACAACCACTGATAACTCCAACCCCAGGGTGTCTGAAACACTCTTTTGGTCTCTAAAGATGCCAGGCATATATGTGGTATATGATACACATACATTCAGAAAAAATACTTGTGCATGTAAATAAAAATTAATGAAATTAAATAATCTATGTTTAGTGCTGCCTACATGTATATGGGACCATCAACCAAAATGAAATTTGGTAGAGTCCAAACCCCTGAAGTGACATGACTCTTCATCTCCAATTGCCAATAGCTCCTCAACTAGGAGTGGAACCTCATGAGTTCCTACCCAACCACAGAAGAATGCTGATTGTCTTGATCGTGTGCTATTCTTATATAAGGAGCAAAAACTTCTTGGAGTTCTTGAGTGTAACACACATGCGATGTCTCTGCCCTATCCTCCAGCTCTGATATTCTGCCCACACTTCCTTCTAAGATGTTCCCTGAGCATTAGAGACAGAGATTAAGATGTCTCACTTATATGATGGAGCACTCAACAGTCATTTATTCTCAGCATAATAAGAGGTTTTATTTACAAGGTTGAGAGCTACAGAGATCTATGGATGTAAACATATATTTTGAAGACTGTTTTAAACAATATGTCTTTTAGCATAACAGTCCCTGGACCCTGTGACCACCCCAGCCATGGGCATTTGACCAAATTTACAGTTCCTTAAGTCCCTTAAGTCATGAATTCCCACTGGTAAAGCAGGCTTCCATTGCATCCCTTAGTTTCATTCTCACATTACTCTATCTAGGTTTTGAGCATTATTTTGTTTTTTGTTTTTTTAGGAAGAAATGATTTTATTTACAGTCAGCATAATCTTCACTGTAGAAAACTTTATAGACACCTCAACAAAAGGCTATGAGAACTTATAAGCAAGTTAGGCAAGGTTTCAGGACACAAAAATCATTGCACAAAATTGTTTCTTGGTGCTAAGGATGTAACTCAGTGGTAGAATACTTGCCTAGAATTCCAGCTAGAGGCCCTGAGTTTGATCTCCAGCACTGGAAAAGAAAGTATTTACATATTAACAGTGAATAATCATAGTTAGTTGATGTTGAGCATTACTTTGAATGAGAGGGGGGAAAGTGAACAGTTTTGTTCCTGATTTTACTGGAAATTCTTTGAGATTTTCTCCATTTAATATAATGTTAGAATACAGATTTGTAACATGTAGCCTTTATCATGTTGGGATATGTTCTTTTTAATCTGTGCTTCTTTAGTACTTTTAGCATGAGGGGATTTTTGTGTGTGTGTCAAAATCCTTTTCTGAGTCTATGAAGATGACCGTGTGAATTGTTTCCCGTAATGTATGTGTGTGATGCATTGCATCTCTTCAATTAGATACATCAGACCATCCCCGCATTTGAAATAAAGAACAGTCGGTGTTCTTTGTGATGTGATCTTGAATTGGTTTGCAGATAATTTGTTGAGAAGATTTTATGGTCATCAAGGATATTAACCCACATTTCTGTGTTTTGTTGCATCTTTATATGCTTTGAGTATCAGAGGACAACATTTAGAAATATTCCTTTTGCTATTTTATAGATGTTAATTATTTTTTGAAAGTCTGGTAAAATTCATCATGAATCTATCTTGGTCTGGACCTTACATTTTAGTTGGGAGATTTTTTTTTCTGCCTCAATCTAATTTAGTGAAATAAATGTTTTAAAGTAAGATGTCATTGGTGTCTTTCACAATGACTTCCTTTCATTTCTGATTTGCTCATTTGAGGCCCCGCCACTCTTTCTGAAATTGGTTAGTAACGCTTAGTCATTCTCATTTATCTTTTAAAAGAACCAGCTCTCTGTTCCATTGATTTTTTTTTTTACAATTTCTATTTCCATTCCATTAATTTATGCCTTAAACATAATCTTTATTTTCATTATCTGATTGGGAGTTTGGTTTGTTCTAGGATCCTAAGGTGTATTATTAAGTTATTGATTTGAAAGCTCAGTTTTCTTTTAAATATAATATTGTATTTTTTTGAAAATTTCATACACATGTATTTGATTATATTTATCCTTACTTGTCTTCCAACTGCTCTTATATCCATCCACCCCCTCCTCCAAATTTTTGGGCTTATATAAAAAGTAAAATCCTACTGATTCTAATTTGTTCAGGCCATATACTACTAGGTTGGGACTATACATTGGAGCATGGACAACCTACCAGAAGCCACCCCTTTAAAAAATTATCTCTCCATTTCTCAGAGACTACTAATTGTTTATAGCTCCTCAGTTAGATATGGGGTGTCATGAGTCCCTCCTGGCTCCATGCTGAAATGCTGAGTGGTTTGATCTTATTCAGGTTTTGTGCAGGCACCACAGCTGCTATGAGTTCATTAGTACACTGATCCTGTCAAGTCCAGAAGACACTATTTTGATCTGTTTCTCCATAACTTCTGGCTCTTACAGTCCACTCTGCTGCTATGGTCTGATGATGATAGTGATACTGATGCCCTACTTGTGGCCGAGCACTCCACAGATAAGCTCTTCACTTTTATCAGTTTTGAGTTTCTGCATTAACCAGTGTCAACTACACAAAGAAACTCTCTGTTGAGGTGTTTTTGGCTGCACTAATCAATAGATATAGCAATTTGAATCTATACAGCAGCTTGGTATTAGATCCATCAGTAGAGTAATCATAGTAGGTTCACCTCTGGGGCCTGTGAGCTCCCTAACTAGACGTACAGTACTAGGCATGTGTTTTCTCCAGAGGAATGAGCCTTAAATCCAGTTGGAAAGCAGATGATTCCCCCATACTATTTGTGACATTACTGACACAATGAACATATCTTGCCATATTGGTCATTAGTGTACTTTACAGTGTTCACAGCTAAGTAAGACCTTTGATCACATGTTTCTCCAGCAATTGCATAGAACCTTCCAGGACTACAAAAGCTATCAGAAGTGAGGAAGTTTTCAAACAGTTATTAACTAGATTTCTCCATGTCCTGGAGCTGAAGTGTGTGATGTTTTCCTATCATGTTCCAGTGGGCAAGCAAGACAATATCTCTTTGGATTCTTTTCCTTTTTCTTTTTAAGACAGATCTCTTTGGTTTTTTAATAGGGCTTAGAGTCACAAACTTCCCTCTTAAACTATTTCCATTGTATATCCTAAGTTTGGGTATATATGTTTTCATTTTAATTTGATTCTAAGATTGATTTATTTCCTTCCTGATTTCTTCAAGGAAGAAAGGCAGTGTGTTTGGTTCAGTATTGTGTTATTTAATCTCCAGTAGGTCTGTGTATCTTCTAGAGTTTCTCTTGTTGATTTGTAGTCTTATGATACTCAGATAAAATATAAGAGGATTTATTGCAGATTTCCTGTATGTGATAACACATGGTTTATGGCATAGTATATCATCTACTTTAGAGAACTTTCCATGGATATCTGAGACAATAGGCATCTATGGTATGTTAATGGAATGTTCTGTACATGTCTGTCAAGTCCTTGTGATCCATGCTGTCATTTAATCTACATGTTTATCTGCATGTTTTTGTGTTGGGAAGACCTGTCAATTGATGAGAGTGACTCCATGTTCACATTTAATAGTATTTGTTTTATAAAACTGGGTGTTCAGGGCAGTTTAAATGGCCTCTTAGTGAAATTGTCCCTAAATTAGTATGAAGTGACATTCCTTATGATAACTCACTAGTTTTTATTTGAAGTCCATTTTATCAGGCAATGGAACCATAACACCTGCTTGTCTTTAAGCTCCATTATCTTGGAATAATTTTTTTTTAATTTCACTGTAAAGTAGTGTCTATCTTTTATGGTTAGGTACATTTCTTTGAGGCAGCAAATGTGGTTCTACAGCTTTATACAATTAACTAACCTTTGTCTTTTGATTGAGGACTTGAGATCATTAATATTAATTGTGTATTATTCTGAAATATTCAGAGTCGTTCATTGATTTTTGTCATTTTGTGAATTTTGTATGTTTAGGTTTTCGCCATATTTCTGGTTTGCTTTGCCATTGTTCCAGAATGTTCTATTCTTTTCTGTGGTCTCATGAATAGATTAATTTTGCTATTCTACTTGAAGTCCTTTCTATAGAGCTGGCTTGGTCATCATAAATGATATTACATGGATATTATCATGGAAAGTTTTTGGTTTTTAATGTACAACAACAGCTTTGCTGGATTTATTGTTGTCATTCAGAACTTCAAATAAATCATTACAAGCACTTTTGCTTTTAAGTTTCCAATTACATGATTTTAATATTCTGTTGGGCCTGCCTTGTATGACTTGGTATTTCTTTCTTCCTGCTTTTAATATATATATATTGTATATTTAACATTTTAGTTGTAATATAATAAAGGAAGGCTCTTTTCTGGTCATCTTGTTTTAAGTACCATTGTATATGAATCAGCGTCTTTTTCCTGAGTTTTGAAATTTTTGCTTATGTTTCTCTGGAAATTTTCTCTATAATTTAGTGACATTGTTTTCCTTCTCCTATAGTTGGTCCAAACTCCATGTGCTATGGATGTTCTAAAGTGTTCACTGTTACCTCATCTCATCTCCATCCTTGTTGGACTGTTCCAGCCCTCCCACCTGTCCTCAGGCTCATGTGCTCTGTCCTCTCCTTCATCCATTCTGGTTGTGAGACTCTCCACAGACACTATTGAGATCCTTTGTGTTTTATTTCCAATCTTTTACATTAATCTTCATTAATTCCTCTCATGCCTTGCATGACCTTTCCTGTTTCATTCCATTATATCGCCTTCTCAATCAAGAATTGACTGGAAAACAAACATTTTTAAAAGATGAAGATGGAGGAAGGGAAACAAAAGTTGCACATAGCAACAACAAAGAATAGAAAGAGCCTGGGAAACTATCTTTGAAGCTTGACTAGAACAGTAGTGAAGTCACCTGTACACTGGAAATGCACCAGTTTTTTAATGGCTGTGTTGTTGATGGCCTAGAAGCTCCAGAATCCTGCAGAAGAGTGGAAGGAATGATTGTAGGGATGAAAGGGTATAGAGAACACCAGGAGAAGTGTCCTCTGACTCCACTAAGCAGGGTGCATATGAGCACACAGAGACTGAAGCGGCAAGCACTGGACCTGTATGGGTCTGCACCAGGTCCTCTGAGTGTGTGGTGTCACTTAGTTTGAGATTTTGTGGTATTCCTCAGGCTGAAATCCAGTAGAAGTAGAAGTAGAAGCTCTGCATTGCTTGAAGCATATTTAGATCCAGAGAATTGGCTGGTAAGCCCAGAACCCCGGTACTTATCTGAGTCTGAATAATATTTTAGAAGAAACTGAGGACTACTCCCTGACTTCTGCTGGTCCCAGGGTGTGTAGTAAACCAGGCACAATACATTCACTACTCAGGGTGCAAGAGAGTCTGGCTGGTACTCAGGAGATGCAGTGAGGGCAAGCAGCAGAGTCAGCATAGGCTGTGCTATAGAAACAGACATAGTGATGGTGAGGGAAAAAAGGTACACTGCCAGAGGAGGCTAGTTTTAAACATGTGAAACCTGAACCTGGTACATGCCAGAAAATTAGGAGGACAAGCAAGGACTAGCCATGGCTGGCTCAGTCCCCTTTAGGTTCAGAGTTGGGGTGAGGTGCTCCTGGGTTCATATCTTCTCCTTTAGACTAGAGGAGAGGAAGCATATGCAGATGTTACCTATATCTACCAATACTCAAGGTCTGCAGTAAAGAAAGACTGAAAGGCGCTCTGCCTGACCTGGAACTCACCATGTACACTAGGCTAGCTTCAAGCTCAGAGAGATCCATTTGCCTCTGCCTCCTGAATGCTGGGATTAAAGGCAGGTGCTACCACAACTGGCAAGAATGTTTCTTTTTTTTTTTTCTTTTGAGTATTCTATTTTTAAGGAGAGTTTATGATCTCACAAAAACCTTCCGTCTATGTCACAACCTATTTTCATCTGGTTTTAAAGGTCTTATTATGACCCAGAAATAAACCCACACACTTATGGCCACTTGATCTTTGACAAAGGAGCTAAAACCATACAGTGGGAAAAAGACAGGATCTTCAACAAATGGTGCTGGATCAACTGGCGGTCTACATGTAGAAGACTGCGAATTGATCCATTCCTATCTCCCTATACAAAGCTCAAGTCCAAGTGGATCAAGGACCTCCACATAAAACCAGATACACTGAATCTAATAGAAGAGAAAGTGGGGAAAAGTCTCGAACACATGGGCACAGGGGAAATGTTCTTGAACACAACACCAATGGCTTGTGCTCTAAGATCAAGAATGGACAAATGGGACCTCATAAAATTGCAAAGCTTCTGTAAGGCAAAGAACACTGTAAATAGGACAAAACGGCAACCTACAGATTGGGAAAAGATCTTTACCAATCCTACATCTGATAGAGGGCTAATATCCAATGTATACAAAGAACTCAAGAAGCTAGACTCCAGAGATACAAATAACCCTATCAAAAAATGGGGAAGAGAGCTAAACAGAGAATTCTCAACGGAGGAAACTCGAATGGCTGAGAAGCACCTAAAGAAATGTTCAACATCCTTAGTCATCAGGGAAATGCAAATCAAAACAACCATGAGATTCCACCTCACACCACTCAGAATGGCTAAGATCAGAAACTCAGGTGACAGCAAATGTTGGCTAGGATGTGGAGAAAGAGAAACATTCCCTCATTGTTGGTGGGAATGCAAGCTGATACAACCTCTCTTGAAATCAGTTTGGTGGACCCTCAGAAAAATGAACATAATACTACCTGAGGACCCAGCTATTCCACTCCTGGGCATATACCCAGAAGATGCTCCAACATGTAATAAGGACACATGCTCCACTATGTTCATAGCAGCCATATTTATAATAGCCAGAAGCTGGAAACAACCCAGATTTCCCTCCACAGAGGAATGGATACAGAAAATATGGTACATTTACACAATGGAATACTACTCAGCTATTAAAAACAATGACTTCATGAAATTCGCAGACAAATGGATGGAACTTGAAAATATCATCCTGAGTGAGGTAATGCAGTCACAAAAGAATGAACATGGTATGTTCTCACTGTTAAGTGGTTATTAGCCCAGAAATTTGAAATACCCGAGTCACTTCACAGCAACTATAGGGCTGAGTGTGAGTTCCCAGATGGAGGAGTTGGAGAAGGGACTGAGGAGCTGAGGGAGTTTGCATCCCCAGGGAGGCAGCAGCAGTGGCAACTGGCCTGACCTCCCCCCCCCCCCATATTCCTGGAGACTGATCCACCAACCAAAGAATACACATGGAGGGACCCATGGTGCTGGTCACATGTGCGGCAGAGGAGGATCTTGTTGGCCATCAGGGGGAGGAGAGGTCTTTGGGCCTGAAAGTGTTAGATCCCCAGTAGAGGAGAATGCCAAGGAGGGAAGATGAGTGTGGGTGGGTGGGCGGGTGGGAAAATACCCCCATAGTGGGAAGGGGAGAGGAAATGGGGAGGTTCCAAAAGGGAGATCTGGAAAGTGGGAAACATTTAAAATGTAAATAAAGTAGGAAAAATTTTAAAAAATAAAATAAAGGTCTTATTATGATTTCAGGTATTTGGAGCGAGATCTTTGTGCACCCCTACACTCAAGCTCTGTATCTTTGGCATTAGCAACATTTGTGGTTTTTGAGAGGCTGTGATTTCAAAGGAATCACTCATAAGGAAGCAATATCATAATGAATATAAATATTATCATCAAACAGATGACTTTGTCTAAGTATGTTCACTACCTTGGATATTTAGGAGAATCTTCTGAGAAAATGATCGTTTTGTTCAGATGATATCAAAATATCCTGTGACTGACACACAGTGGGTCTGTTATTGCTATAAATATCCTGTGACTGGCATACAGTGGGTCTGTTATTACTCTGCCCCATTCTCTTTTCAGTATGCTAAATAAGTCTATTTTCTTTCTTTACTCAGGTTAAAACCGGCTGAGCTCTTGCCTTGGCCATTTGAACGGCTGTAACACGATGCCCCCTACTGGATTTATTTTTCCCATTCTGGAATCTGAGAACACTGAAACATCATCTTTTCTATCCAGCGTGGGCTTCCTTTATAGATAGCTATTCTCAGACTGTGTCCCTTCAGGCAGAACCTGTGAAGATTTCTCCTGCAGGGAGGGGCCTTCTTCATAAGGGTGCTAATCACTTCCGTAACACTTATCCCTTCTGCCCAGTGTCTTCCCCAAGGCTTTACTTCCTCATCATGGAAATCTATGACACAAATCACATCTTATGTCTTGAGTTGGTTCTGTAAAGTACGGACTACAGGAAGAATTTGGCTTAGGATTCCCTAGAGACCTCATGGAGCATCAAGCAGGACTCTCTATGGGAGATGACATGCTGGGATTGGAGCTGAGAGAACACCCATGAATCTCAGATTACCAACACCTGCAGGAGTTCCTCCATTATAGACAGAAAATGCCCAGTGCTTTTGAGAAAAATCTGCCTTCCCCACAACCTGCCCGTGTACCTCCCCTGTAGGAACTTGACTCAGAGCCTGTGTCTCAGTTGTACTTACAATCATACGACTCTGTCCTAAATTTAAAGCTGGATCATGAGGAAACCTCCAGGATCAAATTCCGTTTGATTATATGATAATTGGGATGAAGCCTTAGAATGTAAAATGCCTTCTTGTCTGAGTTAGTGTTTTATTGCTGTGAACAGACAACATGACAACAGCAACTCCTATTTAATTGGGACTGGCTTAGAGGTCAGAGGTTTAATTCATTATTGCCATGG
This sequence comes from Rhynchomys soricoides, assembly GCA_019843965.1. Classification (NCBI taxonomy): domain Eukaryota; kingdom Metazoa; phylum Chordata; class Mammalia; order Rodentia; family Muridae; genus Rhynchomys; species Rhynchomys soricoides. Next base: position 2,234,542 of record JADRCH010000145.1, on the reverse strand, counting down.
GGGCAAGACTTGGTGCTGGAGACATAGCAGAGTTCTCCATCTAGATTTGTGGGCAGCAGGAGGAGACACTGAGCCACTCAGCCTGGCTTGAGCTTCTGAAACCTCAAAGCCCACACACTTTACTCCAATGATGTTACATCTCCAATAATGCCACTGTCTGAGTCTATGGGGGCCAGTCTCCTTCAAACCACCACACCTACCATACAGAAGTGTGGCTCTGCATGTCACTGGGAGAGGATGGCCTTCTCTACAGCAAGGGCCATGATTATTTTCCTAAAAGTTTTACTGACATATTTATATGGTAACAGTGCATGGGCAGTGCAGAGATATGAACAGGAAAGCAATTCACATGTACAATAAAATGTAAAAAGTAAAGGTCAACCTTGATAAATTTCCCTCTCCCTCTCGTTCAGACTTTAGAATTCCATTATGGGCAACTCTCAACTAATGCAGCATTTAAAAATACAGAAACTTTATTGTTGTATACACTGAGTCCAGTTAGTGTCTCACACCTGTAGATGGTTTATGGATGACATCTAGGGGTTGGATAACCTGTCATGGTAGGGGAGTGAGAATCCATTTCCCCATCCATATTTCTCATCCGGAAATGTTTCAGGAAAGGTTTGCTGAACATTACTTTGGTTCCAACTGCTCTAGTACTAAGGATCTGCACTCAGTTTTGCCTGAGAGTTGCCCATATCTCTCTTAACTCATGTCATATTCAGATGTTTGATTCAGTCCCTTCCAGGACAAAGATAGCATGGTATTGGGAGGTTGGCTGTAGCTTGTGGCTCCCTCCTCCAGGTTGGTGAATCCATTGGTCCATAACTCACTGAAGTCTTTGTAACTGCAAAATCTCTTTCTACTCCATATGACTATCTGGGCATAGTGACTGGCTGCCTAAAGACACAGACTTCGTTTTCTTGAATATAACATTGTTGATGAGGTGAATAAAGGCTTGGCATACAATGTAGTCCCCATCATTCCTCACCATAGCATTCTCTAACTGTGTTCTCATAAACTTTACTTGCTCCATATCGACATCCAATCAGAAGACAATGAAACTTGAATCACAGTGCACCCTAGATTTATTCAAATAGGCCACAGGACCATACAAGGTGGGAGAATGAGCATGTGGTAGTCACACTGGGGATCAAAGTAGCTTAGAACAGAATGGTGACCCCACCCGCAGCAGTGGACCCATCCCCCTCCCTTCATTGTGAGGGAAGATGTAGTCCTCATCATGGTAATGGGTGTTGGATCCTCTGTGATGCTCTCCTGAGTATGAAAAGGAATAGATGACTAGGTGAAAATTTGTGCCACAGACTGCCGGCAGGTTCCTACGAACCATGGAAGTCCTCATAGGAAGACTCCTTGATTTCAATCTATGCTCCAGAATTATCTTACAGGAACTGGTACTGCCTCTGACATTTGCTAGAATTATTTACAATGTCATCTTGCCCACTAAGGTTAGGGTTTGTGTAGCCCCAGTATTGTGATCATTCTTGAAAGCATTCAAGTATGTAGGCATTGCATGGTTGATCTTTAGAGTACAGCAGTAGGAATAGATACCTTCACAAGTATGTCAGGTCTTGGACCCCTGGGCACCCGAATGGTACACTTATTACTGTCTGTTGCAGTGATAAAATACAAGGACCAGAAACAGTTCATGGAAATATATATTACTTTAATTTTGAAATCTTAAAATATGAAACTTCACTAAAGTCCTGCCATGAGGGGCTGCTGATTGCAAACCACAGAATTAACTAGTTGTGAAACAGAAAACATTGGAGAGTAGAGTAGAAAACCAGAAGTCAAAAGAGACTAGAGACAACTGAGTAGAAATTTGATCAGAAAACTATTCTATTTGGACAGTGCCAGCTAATAAGACAGATGAAGCATCCATCAGTGAGGAATTTTGAGGTTATGTTCCTGTGGGGCAACTGAACCTATGCAGGATAGAGAAACAACTGCCATGCAGTTGACAAAGGAAAAATATGACAAAGGAAACACACCTTATGTCATCCCAGAATAAATGTCACCATCAGCCTTGACCATTGATGGTTGTTTGGAAATGGTCAGACAGAAATCAGACTCAATCTGGGAATAAAAAGCATCAGACTCATTAGCAGATGTTTATATTATTATAAAAAAATTAATTAATTTGTGTGTGGTGAGAGTGGTATGTGTGAATGTGTGATGTGTGTGTGCAGACATGTGTGTCCATGTGTGCATGCTAGAGCTTCATCACTCTGTGCCCTTTTCCCTTGAGAGAGTCTCTCCTCACTAACCTTGGAACTCAACATTTCAGCTGCAGTGGCTTACCAGAAAACCCGGGAAATCCTCCTGCACACACACACACACAAACACACACACACCCCTCTGAGATGACAGATGTACATTTGCCACCCCTGCCTTTTATGTGAGTACCAGGGATCAAGCAGATCCTCATGTTTGTGTAGAAAGCAATTTTACTTACTGAACATATCTCCAGTCCCCTATAGCATGTTTTTGGTGTCTGTAATGACAGGAGCCAGTTTTCTTCAATGTCCTAGTGTTTCCTGCACCTGAGTGTAATGACCAGTGTGAACTGCAGCTGGAACCTTACTGGGAGCAGTGATGGAAGATCCCCACCAGCACAGCAGGAGACACAGTGATACCTGATGGTCTTAGACTTCTGTAGATCCTGAAAATCCATTCTATACACAAATGAACCCCTGAGGCTGATTCTCTATAAGAGATTCTAGACTCTGGGTGGGTCCATGTCTTAAATGCTGAGATATAGTAAAGGGATTTGTTTTGGAAAGAAAGGAAGCTGTTGGACCATTTTAGGAAAATGCTAAAAGTGGACTTCTGAGAAAAAGAATAATAGTGCTGAATGAGAAATACTTACCCATTATCCTTCCTACGGATTCAAGAGATAGGGAAAAGCCACATGCTTTCACATCTCAGAAGCTCATTGTTTGGGGTGGCCACAAGGTTCCATCTTCCTTTTCCACTATCTCCAGTCTTAATCCCCTGTGTCTCTTGGGTGCTCAGATATCCATCAATATGTGACCAGGAGAGAATCAAGTTTTACATAGTGTTAGGACTCAAACCCAAGGCCTCTTGAAGGAAAAGAAAGCACATTAAAGAAAGCCCAGACACTTTACTTTTGTTCTGGAAAATGAGTAATGACTGGGACTTTAGAGACCTGAACAACATGGGTGTTGTGGTGAAGGTCCTATGCTAGCAGTTCTCAGAAAATGGACTTCTGAGGGTATAGAAAAAACAATGGTATGCATGAGACATACTGTTGTTCTTCCTCTGTTGGTCATTGCAAAACATATATTGAGGATATTGGTGAACTCTGGGAGGTGGTGCAGGAAAAACAATAAATAAGAAGAAGCGGTAATGGGAGAAAAAGAATCAATGTTCTCCATATGAAAAGTCTCAAAGCTAGTGACCACACTGCTTTAAGAAAAGAAGGCGGAAGGAAGAACAGGAAAGAAGGAGGAGTCTTCTGTCAGAGTAAAGACACTGAGGAAGGGCACAGGGAACTGAGACCTAGGCATGGAGATGAGGACAGCAATGAGCTTGTGAAGGTCTGATTCCTGATGTTCAAGCTCCTTAAACACGGGGCATGGGGGACAAGAGCTGCAGGAAGAGTTTCTTCACAGTTGTATGAATATGAATATGAATATGCTAATGCCTACCATGAATATGCTAATGCCTTTAAGAGCCATCAGGAGATGCTCCATCATGTAATAAGAACACATGCTTCACTATGTTCATAACAGCCATGTTTGTAATAGCCAGAAACTGGAAACAACCCAGATGACCCTCAGGAGAGGAATGGTTACAGAAAATGTGGTACATTTACACAATGGAGTACTACTCAGCTATTAAAAACAATTACTTCATGAAATTCACAGGCAAATGGATGGAACTTGGAAATATCATCCTGAATGAGGTAACTCAATCACAAAAGAACAAACACAGTATGTACTCACTGATAAGTGGATATTAGCCCAAAGTTCGGAACACCCATGATTCAGTTCACACCAACTTTTGGACTGAGCATGGTGTCCCAGGTAGAGGAGTTGGAGAAGGGACTGAACGAGTTTGCAGCCCCATGGAGATGGAGCAACAGTGTCAACTGGTCAGGCCCCCCATGCTCCCAGAGACTGGACCACCAACCAAAGAATGAATATGAAGGGACCCATGGTGCTGGCCACATATGTGGCAGAGGAGGGCCATGTTGGCCATTAGTGGGAGGAGAGGTCCTTGGGTCTGAGAGTGTTAGATGCCCCAGTATAGGGGAATGCCAGGGAGGGAAGACGGGAGTAGGTGGGGGTGGGTGGGGGAATACTCTCATAGAGGCAGAGGGAGGGAAAATGGGTTAGGAGGTTTCCAGAGGGGAGACCTGGAAAGGGGAAAACATTGGGAATGTAAATAAAGTATCAAATTAAAAAAAAAGTCATTAGGAGGCCTAGGAAGCAGTCAAGGAAGAGCTGAGGAGAGTGGGATCTAATGTGCTCAGTCAGAATCTGTGTGACATGCAAATGAACAGAGACAGGAAAGAAGTCTGTGATTAAAGTGAGAGTGACTCCATCCATCATGGAAATGACACAGTAACACCATGTCCACAGTTCACAGAATGTGATGGCCATAGTTGGCATTGGAGTCAGCGTTTCCCTTGGCTGACAGTGGTATCCGTTTGTGCTGATTTATTCCAGATACTATGATATTCCTTGAGCTCCTAACTTTGTATCATGTGCAGGGGTGACCTGGTGTTCCTCTCCCCTCCTGTCCTCCTGCTGAGGAGCCTGTGTTATAGATGTTGCCACAGAAGTTTTTTATGATAATGTTCTCAGATCCAAAATGTGTGTATTCTTATTTGACTTCCTTTAGACACTGTCAGGAACTAAAGCTACTCCTACTACCATGGAATAGTGCAGCACAGTAATAGATCATTGTCTGTACAAAATTCAGATATGAACAAAAGCTCTGTCCTGGTTGATAATGTCTTTGAATCCAGAGAAACCACTTCAGACCCAGGAGTTCTGATGTTTCTTTGAGTTCAAACTGTGGCTCAGGAGATAAAGGAGAGGCATCCTTAGACTTGGTTGTTTCCTGTATACCTGAGTTGCCAGCACTGACATAGCTGCTCACCATGCAGAAGAATCCTCTGTATTCATGAGATACAGTGGAGATACTGTGCTCTGTAGTCAGCACAGGCTGGAAGAGTGAACCTAAAGATATCAACACAAGCAGAGGGAGAGCAGAGTTAAGGTTCTTACTGATCTGAGCAGGGACATTGACACAGGCCTGGGTTCATCTTTTTTTTTGCTTGGCTTTATTTTTTATCGAAATTAGCACCCATAAGCTTGAGACAATTTGATGAAGAGGTGGATATTAGATCTCATCTCTGCTACGCTCCTGTGGATATTGGAATATTTTGCAGTTCAAAACTGTTAGTAAGTAAATGCAAAAATTGTGATACGGGACCAGTAAGATGGCTCAGTGGGTGAGAGTGCTTGTCACCCATGCTGACCATCTGAGTTCTATCCAAAGAATGTTGGAAGGAGAGGACTGAGTCTTGTCACGTGTTTTCTGTTCTTCCAACATGTGCCATGGCATGGGTGTGCATACACATAAACTCACATACATACATACATACATAGAGAAACACAAAATAAACACATGTAAAAAGGTAATTGTGTTATGATAGATGAGTTCTTGCAAGCCACTTGGAAGGTAGACATTACCACAATAATATTGATTGTATAATATCCATGATGCTCATTATAATTATAATTTCGAGGCCATTCCCCTGGATAGATGCCATGGTGGCTTATCTTAAGCACCATCTCACATAGTTTACACAATACCACAAGGAAAGTGCTATGACCCTGTGGAGGAATTCCTTCAGAGACAGGATTTCCATAGACAATTCCAGAAGTATTTGGAAAGAGCAGCAATAAAAGTAGAAACTTCAGTTCTGGATGTATTGCCATCTAGAGCAATTGGCCTCAAATCCAGGGCCCCGCTGAAACACTAATTATTGAAATACAGAGAGTCTGCCAAGACTCAGCTCAGCTGAGTGGAAGGTGTTCATGGCAGTTATACCCTCTGAAAGAGATGGTGTATCCTAAGCACACAAGGAAACGCTTGTGTATTCCACAATGACAGAATTTATTGAATGACTAATTCACAAGGTGTAGAAGTTTCAAAGGCAGGAATTTGTCAGACACTCCCATTTTCATTGGTAACTTCTGCTGAGGTGAACAGCTTCGGTTATTTTAACTTTAGTTACAAGTAATAGTGATCAGTCATATATTACACAGTAAATACCACTTTCTCTGCTATCTCTCACTTTATCTTTCTTTTCTTCTCTTTCCTTTCCTTTCCTTTCCTTTCCTTTTCATATATATATTTCTGTCTGCTTAGTCGAGAGCTATCCACGGGTTACACAGTTAAACATTTAAGGTTTCAGCGGTCACAGCAGACTTCACCTTTAGAAGTAGACAAATAGAAAGAGAAACAGTGTGTGCAGTGATGAGAGAAGAATGCAAGTGAAGATGCAGAAGAGCTGACAAAGCAGCTTAGGTGTGAGAGCAGAGCTACAGCCTTGGGTCCAGTTGCAGAGGCAAGAAGAAAGGACAAGGTCCAGATGAAGGACTAGACAGACACAGGGACATCAGGTTCAGTGAGGAGAAATACAGGCAGACAGCAATGGATGCAGCCATGTCAATGGCAGGGACTAAATCAAGCTGAAGCCCTAGGCACAGTCAGGAGTTCTCCATCTGTTCATCCTCAAAACATACAGTGGGTCCCACGGTGAAAGCTTTGCAGGAAATGTCCCAGATGATACTTTTTTGCCAGTTTGTGATAGTTTAGATTGTTTTGTCTCCTTGCAGGGCAGAGATGAAGATCAGGTCTTAAATAGAATGCAAGAAAAATCAATAAAGAACTGAATGCAGTCCTTCCATTTGAACATGCAGGAGCAGAAAGAGTAATGGAGAGAAAAAGAAGCCCTCCTTCTACCCTCCATCTTGTGTAGGTTTGCTTTAACTTCAGTATTTCCAATGACATGAGATCAATATCCACAGTTTAGTAATGATGCAAACAAGGACATTTTGTTAGATGAAAAAGGATGACATGGCTCCATCTTCCATGGGTGTAGAAATAAAAGATTTTTGTTTATAGTAATCAGAAATGACAAGACTTTCTCAATAATAGTACAAACGCCAATCCCGGTCTCATGAGATCTATGGATTCTGATGAGAAATCAGACAAGGATCCTATGGGACTGCTGTGATGGAGCTTCTTCCTTGGTGCTCTGTGGAGGCTCCTCACATGCCCTTGGGTACCTTGGACACAGAACACCTCACAGCATCTCAGTGTCAGTGAGGGACCACATCCTTAAAACCCATCAGTCTAAGTTCAAAGCCAAAGGCATTGAACACCCTGAGTGCAGAGATGATGAGTCTGTAAAGGCCAAGTGTTGATACAGAATATTAGGGCCCAAATAACAACACCATTAACAAACCCTACATAACCTCCTAACTAGTTGAAGCCAGTGTCCATACCCCAGAGAACCACATCTTCCTCGATGTATCATTTTCTTTGTCATTATTGGTAATTACTATTAAGAGTAAAAGGTCTTTGTCATGGGTTGAATGTGATACGTCTTGTGCTGTCTCACGTGCTTAGACATTCAGTCCTTTTAGGCAGCCCTCTTTGAGTACCTAGGGAACCCTTGGACTTGTGGCTTGCTGGGAGGCAGTGTGTCCTTAGGAGAGCTGGGAGATTTCATTGAAAGCAGTTGCCTCCCGCTCTGCTGCCAGTGCCAGCAGCTGAGCTCTCCATCATGCTGTGCCTGAACCTCTGAAAGCCTGAGCCAAACCAACGTCTGCCTCTCAGAAGCAGTTTTATGCCATGGATTTGGGAGGAGCCATGAAAAGGTGAAACTGGTAAAGAGTTTGGGCATTAGGTGTGTTTAGGTCACAGCTCCCATGACCTCATAAGGGACCATTGTGAGAAATGCTAGTCTCATGTAAGGCAGCAGCTGGGCCTGGATCTGGTCATTATACTGCTATAAGCTAGCTGCTTGTTGGCTAAGAATGGCTGGACTCAGAATTGTGTTCTGACATCTTTATTTTTTACTGTCCATATTTAAAATTGAACATCTGTGATCCCCACAGACCTGAACATAGTGAGTTTGCTTCCTGGTGGGTTGGTGTTGGGGTAGGGATTTGGATTTACTGTTTATAGTTTTGGATTTAGTTTGTGCATATGCTTCAGGGTTTTTTATCATCCATTTTTCTATTCTCTTTTTGTTTATCTTTGACATTTTGCACATTGGTTTATTTCTATACCTTAAGACTTTGTTTCTATTTATATAGTAACAAATAATAAGTTGTTTGACTATGTCATGCACTTGGAGACTACCCATCAGCTTTGCTACTTCCCGTGGTATTTCCCTTTGCTTTTACATTTCCCATCCTAGTAAAAATCTTCTGCTGCCACCATGCAATTCAGGAGATAAACTATGCTTTGGGGGATCATGAAGGACAGCATATTTTCTCATGGCATCACAGTGTTAAGGACAGGCCTCCATCCCACTAATATGAGTTTAAGAAATAGGGATCGGTATATTGACTGTGGAGATGGGGAGGTTTGTAGTAGGCAGAGTCATTGGAGAATTGAGGGTCTGAGTGAAAAGGACCTTGAAGAAGCCTGTGTGCTCACTCTCTAACTAGTGGATAACCATGTCTCTCACTGAGGTCAGCACAAAGCCCTCTGAGTCCATTCAAGCTTGATGTTATTGCTGCTCTCATGATAGTCAAAATGTCCTCCTTAATGTCTGAATGACAGAGGGCTCACACCATCTCCTGCTTCTTAATTTGTGGTTTATAGCGAGGGTGTTTGTAGAGGTTATGAAACTCCAGGGCAGTGGAAGCCAAAGGAGAAATTGTGTCATTCAAGACTATAGACCTACAAAAGCCACAGAAGCTGCTGCTTCAGACCCATTTTCTCAACTCTGCAGCTATGCCCTCCAGGTTCATTGAGAGACAGAGACTAAGTAAAACATATATAGTGTATCTGTTTCTCAGAGATTTGGTCATGGTCATGAGAAAAGTAAATCTATCCTGGTAGATACAAACAAAGCAAAAAAAAAAATCCTTGTGGTTGTGACTAGCATGATTGGTTACTTTTTTTTTTTTTTCTTTTTGCAGTGATGTCACTGGAGCCTTTGTGAGGACTTGCAGACCCTGCCCATCGAAAGCATTGGCTGGGGCTGGGTCTCCTCACACTGCAGACAGAGAAGCTGTTGCTTGGTCGGCTGCAGAGTGTCTGGACTCAGACACTGGGTCACATAGACTTTGATGTTATTGATCACTTGGAAACAGACATAGTGGATCTTATTTCATCTCAAGAGGTTGAGTTTGTTTGCTAATCTGCTTTGACCTCAAGAATTTGAGTTAGTTTCCTGGTTTATTCATTTTGATTGATATTTCTTCAGTGGTTTTTAAATTAATTTGTGCTTTTACTTTTGTTTCTTGTTTTCTAGCACCTGTAATTCTATTCATAAATGAACATGGTTCATTAAATTTATTTTTTTCTGATTTTAAATGCTTTGCTGGTGTGAATAGGTGTTAAAAATAAGGAAATTCATCCCAGTGTGCACTTTGAATACATTGAACCAGTATATTCTCCAAGGCTTGATGAATGTAAAAGTTTGCCTATCCTATTAACTATCTTCCAGACTTGCCATGTCCTATCCCTGAAAAACCAATAAAACGCCATGTCCACTAAAGACAGCCCACAGCACTGCAATGTCAAATGAGAGGTACCATCTTTTATTAGTCCATCAATAGGTTTTTAAGATAAATGACTTGAGTTATCAATGCAGAGGTAATGATGTGTGAAGTAGTGAGTTTTAGAGAACTCATGGTCACAGTGAAAAAGCCATTAAAGCAGCCTGTAAGTTCACTCTCAAACTAGTCCAGGTCCATGTCCCTAATCCAGGTTACCATAGAGTAGAATTCCAGAGTCTGTGATCTTACTCTGAATCTGTCCCATCTTACTATGGGGCTTCCAGTTATTAAAGTCAAAATTTCCTCCTCAAGATTTGATGGGAAATGCCTCACACCCTCTCATGTGTCTGAATGCTTAGTCTCTAGCAGATTGTGCTGATTAGTTGGGAAGATCATGAATCCAAGTACTTTAGAAAGCAGGAGAAGTTGGGTGACTTGGCCCATGGCATGTAACCAGTTGCCTCTGACCCATCTTGCCAACTCACCAGTTCCTCCAACTGCCATGCCTTCCCCCTCTTTTGTGAGCCTGGGAGAAGGGATACCTTTGTCCCTCAGGTTGAAAGTTGAGGATTTGTTCACTGTCATAGTAAAAAATAATGCAGTTCCTAGAGATGTATAGAAAAACTTCTTTTGGTTATTCTCTGCTGTTGCTGACTCATCCCTTGCAGTAACATCATGAAGAGCGTTGAGAGAAAGGATGGAAATTTGGTCATAGAAGGCATTGCAGTGTGCTGGGGTTTGTCCTGATGATGCAGACTCTTATTGGATGGAGAGCAGTTGGACTCCATCATGGGTCCTGATACACTTGGGCATTCCTAGGCTCTTAGTCCTTGATATTGAGAGTTTTACTCTCTGTTACTGTGGGTTTCATGATTCTGTGTTTCCTTTTGATTCATCCACTCACTGCTCTTGTTTGAGTCACTAATTTCAGCTGTGTGTTTATTTTTTTTAAAATGGTCCTCTTTTGTCTCTGCTCCTCCTTGTTCCAGAGACAGCCACATCTTCTCATTCAGTGCCTGCTTCGTCCTATAAACATGGTGGTGAAGGTTGAAGTGAATGGATTTGGCCATATTGGGTGCCTAGTTACTGGGGCTACCTTCTCCTCTGAATCTGCCAAAGTGGACTGTTGCCATCAATGACCCCTTAATTGACCTCAACTTCATGGTCTCTGTGTTTCAGTATGACTCTACCCATGGCAAGTTCAACAACACAGTCAAGGCTGAGAATGAGAAGCTCATCACCATCTTCCAAAAGTGAGATCCCAATAACGTCAAATGGGGTGATGCTGGTGCTGAGTATGTTGTGGAGTCTACTGGCAACTTCACCACTATGGAAAAGGCCTAGGCCCATTTGAAGGGTGGGGCCAAATGGGTAATCATCTCCGCTCCTTCTGTTGATGCCCCCATATTTGTGATGAGTCTGAACCATGAGAAATATGACAACTCACTCAAGATTGTCAGCAATGCATCCTGCACCACAAATTGCTTAGCCCCCCTGTCCAAGATCATCCATAACAACTTTTGCATCATGGAAAGACTCATGACCACAATTCATGCCATCACTGCCACTCATAAAATTGCAGATAGCCCCTCTGGAATGTGGCGTGATGACTTTGAGGCTGCCCAGAACATCATCCCTGCATCCTCTGGTGCTGCCAAAGCTGTGGGCAAGGTCATCCCCGAGCTGAATGGAAAGCTCACTGGCATGGCCTTCTATGTTCCTACTCTCAATGTATCTATCATGGATCTGACATGCTGCCTGGAGGAACCTGCCACATATGATGACATCAAGAATGTGGTAAAGGAGGCATCCAAAGGCCCACTAAAGGGCATCCTGGGCTACACTGAGGATCAGGTTGTCTCCTGCAACTTCAATAGCAACTCCCACTCCTCCACTTTTGATGCTGGAGCTGGCATTGCTCTCAATGACAACTTTGTAAAACTCATTTCTTGGTATGATAATGAACATGGCTATAGCAACAAGGTGGTAGACCTCATGGCCTACATGGCCTCCAAGGAGTAAGAAACCCTGGACCACCCACCCCAGCAAGTATACTGAGAACAAGAGAAAGGCCCTCAGTTTCTGAGTAGTCCCTGTCCCAACACTGAGCATCTCCCTCACAGTTTCCATCCCAGACCCCCATAATAACAGGAGAGGCCTAGGGAGCCCTACTTTCTTGAATACCATCAATAAAGTTCACTGTACCCACAATAAAAGGTCCCCTTTCAATAATTTTGCTTTGCCATATTGTCCTCTGCCTTTATGCTATTTTATTTTATTTTATTTTATTTTTTGCATTTAAAATCTTAACTGTGTAGAGTAAGGAATTTCCCTCTGAACTGGGAAAATTTTCATCTGATCTGTTACATTGTCATAGCCCATGTCATGTGCCTACAATTCTCCCCTTTTGATTAAGATTCCACCTACACAACCATGGCTCTAGTTAGGCTCAGTGTATCTTTGGAACTGGCATGCTACAACTAACCCTATGTACCTGTATATTTCAGAAAATAACAGAATTTTATTCTCAGTGGCTGAGCATGAACTCTTCCCTTGACCTCCTTACCTGCTTGTTGTTGTGTGATCTACCAAAGGACTTATTTTCAGATGTACATGTAGATTTTCATCAGAATATTAAAATATATTGTGCGAGTGTGAGTGTGTGAGTGAGTGTGTGTGTGTGTGTGTGTGTGTGTGCGGTTTTGGTATTAAGGTAATACTAGCTTTGTAGACTGAGAGTAGAATGATCTTTCCTTGTCTCTCTGGTGAAACACCTTGAGGATTATTGATCTCCAATGTATTTTATGGCTAGTAAGATCCACTGTGCAAGTTCTTGGTTCTGGGCTGTCTTTGTTAGAAAAGACTGTATTACTCTTCCAATCTTGTACTCATGTTGATTTCCTTATATTACTCATTATACATAATCATATGATCATGAATGTATCATCACATCCAGGGTCTGGCAACAGGAGGCAAAAGGTGGTCCATATTTGGTCATCTCTTATATCTATGTTGATTTTGTGTTGTGGAATGAGCAATCTCTTTCTTTGAAGATATTCATCCCTCTTCAGTTCAATGTTGCCTAGAGTTCCCAAGGATCCTATTTGTCTCTGGCACATCTCACATTTCAATAATTTGTGTCCTCTCTGGGTGATTCAGTCAAGGATTTATTAGATTTGTTCATCATTTCAATGGACCAGTTCTTTGTCTCTGTCCTTTGTTTCAACCTCTAAGAGTAAAGTTGTGTCCAGGTTTGATCTTTCTTAGCTTTCTCAAAACTGCTTTGTGGTTGTGTTGGGGTTTTTTGTTTTATTTTATTTTGTTTTTTATCTCTGACCACATGATGCATCATTACAATGCTAGAGATTAGCTTTGGTTTTTATTATATATGAATTAATATTTATATAATATCCTTTGCCTGCCTCCTCCTCCTCCTCTTCTTCCTCCTCCTCCTCAGCGTCTTCTTCTTCTTCTTCTTCTTCTTCTTCTTCTCCTCCTCCTCCTCCTCCTCCTCCTCCTCCTCCTCCTCCTCCTCTTCGATATTGTGGTGGTTCCATACTCCACCTTTTGAGGTAAAGGACATGGCAGACAAATTTTCATACACAGATCTGAGTGATGCAAATTTACCATCAGCATCTAGTCAAACAGGGTGGTCCATCTCCAGCCTGGTGAACACTTTGTGTTTCCTGAGCCACATGATAGAGGAAAACTTGGACACAGTGAGAACAACATGCTTTAATGATACCCTAGCAAGAAATGATACACTCTACCAGAATATACACCATTACATCCCTGAGCAAACTGTACATCTTTGAAAAAAACAAGTCGCCTGCATGTCATATCATCCTCCCTCCATTTCCTTTAAAGAGAAGATGAAATTAATTGTCTCTGCCCACATTCATGATGGCCTCAAAAGCTGGCAACATTGTGCAGCAGGTAAATGACAGAAGTAGCAAGAGCTTCTGTAGGTCCAGGTAACCTGCTTTATACCTATCAGCTAACCTGTGAATGCTGTCCCACAGGATAATTGTATAAATGTAATGAATACTAATACTGCTGAGACAGAGGATAATGACTTCTGTGCTGACACAACCAAGGGGACAAAAAAGGAGGCTGAGATTGAGACAGGAATTACCATCTCAGTAACACATCTTTGGATGTTTTGTCCTTCCTGGGGACTCTGACAACAAACAGAACCCTGGACAAACGGATGCTATTGATGTTATTGAGGGGATCCATCAAAAAGCAGATGTGAAAACCACTGTAAGCAAAAAGATAATATAATATTCTGCATGGAAGTTCCCCAACAATGGAACTATGAATATGAAATTGGCAAGGACCATTGACATCTACCAAGGACCAGTCCCAGAAGGCACCCATAGCCTCAAACAGGAGCAGCAGAAGGCGATGGAAGTGGGTGAGGAGACAGGATGTGTTCCTGCTTCCCCACTCCAAGTAGAAGAGACACAAAATCCAAGTAAGGGATTACAAACCATGGAAAGTGGAGTCTCAAGGAAACCAAGTATGTATGGCCACCAACATTCATTTAAGTCTTTCCTTTGTTCCATTTATAGGATATGAACCTTAAGATGTTTGTGAGCCTAGAAGGAGCTTTCCAACTCTATCCTGCTTATGTGGATTCTGAAGAAGTTAAGTCAGAAGCAGACTATAGAGGATGTGACCAGAGGCTGGGGATGGAGGGAAGGGGGGGAGTACTTGGTGAAAATGAGCACCGGTTAGGAAGGGAGGAATCCTGTGGAGAGCTCTGGTACCACAGGGCAGCTCTATGCTAAGTCCTTCAGTGTCAATGTCACTAATAGAGTCCTTTGTTTCTTCTTTCAAGGGTTGATCATCAGGCCCAGGCCTGTGGTTCCTAAACCATGTATAACAGCCACAGGAGGGAGCCAGGCCAGAAGAGGCAGTGTGCACAACCTGTTGTTTCCTGTCACAAATCCAGTAACCAGGGCACAAACTATCACTCGTCTCCTCCAGAGTGTGAAGTGTTAGCTCTCCACTTGTTCCCAATGCACTAGCACATAGATAGAGAAGTCATACACATAATCATCTTGCTATGAAGAGACAGCCATCCTGACTCAGCAGTCCACATGAGAGAACGTTTCCCACACAGCCATATCCACTGGAAATGGCGAGAGTTATGAAGCCAGCACAGCAACTTGACACAGTTCCAGCAAGGCTGCGTGGAGGACTACAATGGCTCTCCTCTTATCTCTCTCTTCTGGGTTTTGGTCTCTGTGGGTTTCATTTTTGGGAACTTTCTGCATTCATACTTATTTTATGTCTTTTCCTGAGAAAAACTGTGTCTGAGTCTTTTTAGGAAAATCCTAAATTAACTTTATCTGGTCCTCTTTGGAAGGTTTCCTTATGGAGATCATCAAGCACAGATGAGCACAGAGCTAGAGGCCGTTACTCCAGGAATCTTCTTCGTACCTTCCCCTTAGCAAACTCAAATAATATAACTGGTACAGGGTAAACACAGACAATTGGCAGAAACGCCGCACACGTTGACTGCAAGAAAAAAAATTAACCATAAACTGTCCAGGAAATTCCCTGGTGTCCAGATTTTATATTTCTTGGAGGTCCTATGCAGGTTTTGGGCAAGAAAATACATTAATGATCTTACCCAGTCCTCAACCCTGCATGCTACAAAACTGACCTGCCAGGCAAGGTGTACCAGGTCATACTATCATTGCACAACTATTTGGACATAATGTCTTTCTGATTGAATAATCTACAGGAGGAAATTTTATGCCTTATACTCTAATACTAGTAAAAGTTCATGGCTTAGGAAGTCATAGTTGTTTTACTAAATGGCCATTTTGTCAAATTTCCTTCTACATCCTTAAGTTAACACCCATAAATGTAGGCTGCTTCTAATCTTGTCCAGAGAAACAATCTTGTGCAGAGAGCAGCTAATGCAAACACTAAAACTGGCCAGAGTGCTGGGAATAAAAAACTAAGCATTGAGCTCCAAAGGGAGCACTCTACCACCCCCACCACCTTGGACACACATACACACTCACACACATGTACACACATATGCATACATGGGCACATACACTTACACACCCCTCATTAAGGCTCAGAAAACATCACTGAAGAAGAGACTCAATTGGAGAAAACTAATTTTTCTTTTGTGAACAGTGATCAATGTGGGTAGTGTTTTATTTATTGATATGTAATATTCTAAAGTAACTTGGAATTAAAACATTTGCTCTTTTTTTTTTTTCTTTTGGAGATAAGCTGTATGTAGCTCTGGCTAGCCTGGAACTCACTATGGAGACAACAGAGCTGACTCTTGTTTCTGCCTTCTCAGTCTGAGGTTACATTTATGCTACTGCGCTTGGCTTTGGATTCTGAAATCTTTGTTTTTAAAAGCAAAAAAGGGAAGGTCACAACATTTGCCAAGGTGTCCAAAAACCACTGCTGGATCTTCAGATTCTTTCATTTATGTGTTTTTCAAAAACTATTAATCAGTCACCATCTGTCTGCTGAACTGTTAAGCCTGTCCCCGGTGGCATATATTGCTGGTGAATGGTAACCCCCTCCAGTTACACAATCCACAATTTTACCACTATGAGTGCTCATGGCTATCGTGGATGGATAGCAGCAAGTTTTGCTTGACTTTTCAGTCCTCTCAGACTGGGGAGTTTGTGGCTTTGAATTACTGTTTTCTTTGTTTGACAGTCTCATAACGCAGTATATTGTGATTATTTTGAGGTCCTCATTACCATCTTATATTTCCTCTTCCTTTTTGGGACCCCTTCTTCTTCCACCTATTAGCCCCAGTGGGTATACTAATAATGAAAACTAACCTCCAACTCCAGAAAACACGAACCGTTACTGCTCCTTTAGAAAGGATGGAGCTTTATGAGTACCTCTTGTATCTATGATAGGTAGCTGGAGGGCAAATCTTGTGCAAGTATGTAGCGCTACGTATTCAGGGCTACAACTGCAGCTCCGTAAGTAGATGGCAGCTTTCTCAATCCTTGGTTTCTTAAATTCTTTCTGCCTTCATTTCTGCACTGTACCTTAAGTCGTGGCTGGTATATGTGATACAGATGTCTAGATGTCTCGGAACTTTGACCAGATAAATTCTCTTGGAGGGTAGGCTGGGGCGGTAGAAATGTCTTAAGACATTCTTTAAATTTTCCTAAATTTTCCTTAATTGCTTTTCATAAAGTATTGCTTCTCATAAGGAAATGACATTGGTTAATCAAAAGACTCTATTCCTTTCTTTTAAACACAGGATTTCACTATATAGTGTTATCCTCTTGCCTAAGTCTCCCATGGTTGGTTTATGGGTGTGTCCCAACTCCCGGTGGCCTACTCATACCTAATACTGTAACAATCATTATTCGTCTAGCTGTTCCCTAGCGTTTTGACTATAGTAGACTCAGATTCACGGACCCAGCTTCCTTACCGGCCCAGCTCAGGTCGGTACCTGAAACCTTCTGGAATAGACCTTCGCGTTCCACTCAGTCTGAACTACATCTCCCGGCAGCCTTTGCGCTCCCACCTCCGGCGTGGCGCGTGGCCTGCCGGGAGCGGGCTGGGAGGTGGCGGCCCGGCCCAATGGGTGCGGGCTCCCGAGGAGAGGGCGGAGGAGAAGAGGAAGCGGGCGGGCTGCGGGCTGCGGGCTGCGTCCCCATTCATTGCAGTGGCCTGCAGGGTTGGGGGTCCAGTGTTTCCGGAGTCATGGAGGCTCTGATCCCGGTCATCAATAAGCTGCAGGACGTCTTCAACACGGTGGGCGCCGACATCATCCAGCTGCCTCAGATCGTCGTAGTAGGAACGCAGGTAAGATGAGGCCGCGCTCGCGAGGCCTGGCTTGGCCGCAGGCCTGCAGGTGTCAGCCGGGAGGAGGCCGGCCGCCAGACTCTCCGCTCTGGTCCCGGGCGCTCAGCGGGGCTGAGTGGCCCTGCAGCCTACAGCCGGGCGGCTTGGCCCAAGGGCACTCGAGGGACGCGCGGGCGGGCATGTGGGCGGCTGTCGCTTCCTTCCGGCGGCTGAGGTCTCGACGGACTCTGGGGTTGCGGTGGGCAGCAAGCTAGTGGTGAGTCGGGGACCCACGGAGCATTACAGCGTAAAAATAAGATTAAAAGAAAATCCCGGGTGTAGTTGGAGATCTAAAGTTAGGAAGGAGCACCGGGTTTTTCTTGTACTACTCCATGACTTTGGTGTTCGTAGTTTTGTGACTGTGACTCAAATTTGGTATAAGGTTCTCAGGCCTTATGTGGGGTATTGGAGATGAGTCCAAATTTTGTATGAAAAGAATGCTGAAGAAATAAATATCTAGAATGGCCGATATATATGAGTTTCTTTTTTAACAACAAAAAATTGCCTGCTTTGAACTGAGGAGGAGCAACAGAACTTTAGGGGGCGAGTTTTGGTTTTGGTTGTTGTCTTTTTTTAATGTTTGTGAGTACACCGTCGCTGTCTTCAGACACACCAAAAGAGGGCATCAGACCCCATTACAGATGGTTGTGAGCCACCATGTGGTTGCTGAGAATTGACTACTGGAAGACCAGTCAGTTCTCTTAAGCGCTGAGCCATCTCTCTCTAGCCTCCCGGGGGGAATTGTTTTTGAGACAGGCCCTACACTGTATTTCAATCTGGCTAAGAATTCACCATGTTACCTGAATTGGCTGAAACTCATAGCAGCTCCTCCCCCTCAGCTCCCTTGACTGATAAACCACCATGCCCAGATTTTTTTTTTTTTTTTTTTTTTTAAATTTTTATGATGTGAGTGTTTTCCTGGTGCTGGTCAGAAGAGCATATCTGATCCCCTGAAACTGGAGTTAAAGATGATTGTGCCATGTGTGTGCTGGAACCCAGGTCCTCTAAAAGAGCAGCCTCTGCTCTTAACCTCTGAGCCATCTCTCCAGCCCCTTTATAAACGTAATTTTAGGTGCTCTCATTTGGTAATATTCTTTTCTTCTGAGGTGATGGGTGATTTCTCTGTTTTCCATGGGTCATATGGCTACATCTTACTACAGAAAGGGTTTAAATATAAGTAGGAATAGATTAGAAGATACCCATATACTTCAAATCCTCCTGTAGTTTATTATTATTTTGGCCTTTAAATATTTAAAGCAGTAGGAATTATTTGAGGGGCCTTTTGCTAGGTTAGCATAGATTTTTGTTGTGACAGTCATGTCTGCATAATCCAACATTAACATTTCATGTTGACAGTGCCTAGAAACCAAATTATCAAGTGTATTAATTTTTTTGTTTGTTTTGGTATTTTGTTCCTGAAATCTTGTAGTAAGTCTCTATAAAGATTTTCAGTGATGCATGTTGTTCATTGTAATGAGATATTTAGTTTTTAAGTTAATTTTTACTTTATAAATATTTGCCTATGTGTGTGTGTGTATGTATCAAATGCCTGCTAATTCCTTTGGAAGCCAGAATGGGGCAACTGATCTTCTGGAACTGGTGATACAAATGGTTGTGAACTGCCACGTGCGTGCTGGGGACTGAACTTGGGTCCTAAGCAAGAGCAACAAATTCTCTTAACTGCTGAGGTATCTCTTCAGCCCCTGTGTTTTATAACACTGGGACTTGAATAATAAAAACTAGTTTTTGTAAATAAAATGAGAAAAGATGACATAGTTAGATTTTCTTTCATAACAATCAAGAATTGTGACCTGGCTTTAGAGCTTTACATACACTCTTTAGAGCTTTCCAAGTGCATTTTAACTGTGATACAATAAAGAATCAGGGGTAGAGTGAATCAGCGTGGAGGGCTTAGAATAAAGACGGGCTTTCTTGCACACAATAGTGTTACCCGGTAGAGGGGTAATGGGGGGAAGAAGGAAGGCCTTTGAAACAGCCCAGTGATGATACATTCATGCCACTTCTGCTTGTTAATGTTAGCAATTTTCAAAGGATCAGATTTGGTTTTTGTTTTTTCAGCCCAGCAGGTTTTATCTCTGTCTTGTTCATACTATCTGAAACTTAGTTCTTTTTTAATTCAGGTACAAAGAAGAGTCTAGAAACATTTCTTAGCCATTTTGACTTATTCTTTTGAGAATCTGTTCAGATTTATTGTCCATTATTTGAATGAGTCTCTTCATTCAGTTGTTCTACAGGAGCTTTTTAGTTTTATGAGGCCCCACTTGTCAATTGCTGATCTTAATTCTTAGACAAATGGAGTCCTATTCAGAAACTCATTTTCTCTACCTATATCCTGTAGGAAACTGCCCATGTTTTCTTCAGCAGTTTCAGTGTTTCAGATTTTGCATTTAGGTCTTTGATCCATTTGCAGTTAGTTTTTGTACAAGGTGATAGACAGATATGGTCCTCATTTTGTTTCTCTATATGTGGACTTCCAGTTTTCTCAGCACTATTTCTTGAAGATGCTATCTTTTCTTCATTATGTTTTTGGCATCTTTGTCAAATATCAGAAGATGGCTGTAGTCACATGTCCTCCTGTCTCTGTTTTCTTGGTCCCATTGGTCTATATCAGAAGATGGCTGTAGTCACATGTCCTCATCTGTTTTCTTGGTCCCATTGGTCTATATCAGAAGATGGCTATAGTCACATGTCTTCATGTCTCTGTTTCTTGGTCCCATTGGTATATATCAGAAGGTGGCTGTAATCACATGTCTTCCTGTCTTTGTTTTCTTGGTCCCATTGGTCTGTATCAGAAGGTGACTGTAGTCACATGTCCTCCTGTCTCTGTTTTCTTTGTTGTGTTGTTTGATGTGTCTTTTTGTGCCATTACCTTACTTGGGCTCTATAATATATCTTGTAATCTGGAATGATAATTTCTCTAGAAGTTTTGCAATTGTTTGGTTGTTTTGGGTATTATATGATTCTGTATAGATTTTAGAAATATTTTCTATTTCTGTGAAAAATAACATAGGATTTTGATTGTGATTGCATTGAATCTGTAAACTTTTTTATATAATGGTCATTTTTACAATATTAATTCTATGTAAACTATATAGCATGAACATGGAACGTTTTCTATTTTTAGTGTCTTCAGTCTCTTTAAGGGTTTAAAGTTTTTACTGTATAGGTCTTTTTTTCCCTCCCTGGTTATGATTTCTTAGATTTTTTTTTCTTCTAGGCTATTGTGAATGGGAATGTGTCTATACTTTCATACTGTATTTATTGTTCCTATATGGACAAGTGATTTTTTTTTTGTAATTTTTTTGTAAGTTGATTCTGTACCCTGTCACTTTGCTAAAAAATCTGAAGTAATTTTTGTCTCTTATGTATGGTGTATCATCTACAGGTAGGGAAAATTTCTAATTTCTTTCCCTTGCCTTATTCCAACTGGTGTTTTAAGGAATATATATTTAAGGAATATATTTGAAACAGAGTGGGCATGGTGGACAGCACTGTGTAGTTACTGATTTCAGTATGATTCCTTTGATTTTTTTTTTTTTTTCACCAACTTAGGACAAATATTGGTGATGGGTTTATCATCTGTAGTCTTTATTAAAATAGTTATGTTCCCTCCCTCCAGTCTTTCTCTAGCACTTTGATCATGAAGGCATGTTGGATTTTGTCAGACCCATTTCTATGTCTCTTGAGATGATCATGTGATTTTTGTCTTTAGGTTCATTTATTTTTTATTAAATTATTGTCTTGGATGTGCTAAACTATCCCTATGTCTTCTGGATAAAGCCAACTTGGCCATGTTGGACTTTTTATATATATATGCTTGTCTTTGGTGGTATTTTATTCAAGATTTCTGAATTGATGTTTATCAGGGATATTGGCCTGTAGTTTTCTTTCTTGGGTATTAGAGTGATACTGGTTTATTATTATTGATTTAGAAGTACTTCTCTTTCTTTTTTTCTTCCTTCATTTATTTATTTGTATGTTTTTAATAATTTAAGTGTTTGCTGTAGATCTTTAAAAGTCTGGTAGAGCCGGGCAGTGGTGGCGCATGCCTTTAATCCCAGCACTTGGGAGGCAGAGACAGGTGGATTTCTGAGTTCGAGGACAGCCAGGGCTATACAGAGAAACCCTGTCTCAGAAAAACCACAAAAAAAAAAAAAAAAAAAAAAAAAAAAGTCTGGTAGAATTCATCTACACTTAGTGTTTGGCTTTTGTTGTTGTTTGCTAGCTTGCTTGTTTTACCATTTTGCTTCCTTTGTTCAAGGTTGGTTTAAGTGATTGATCTCGTGGTTTAACTCTGGTGGTTTGGATCAATTTAGAAATCCTTCCATTTCTTTTAGGTTTTCCAGATTAAAGAAATACAGGTTTTAAAAGTAATCCCTTCTAAAACCCTGGATTTCTTTTGTGTCTGTTAGAATGTGTCTTTGTTCATTTCTGAGTCTGTTGATTTTGGTTAGGTGGACAACCAGCTCTTAGATTCATTCTTCGTACTGTATTATTTGTCTCTGTTTCATTATTTTCTACTTTTGTTTTAATTATTACTTACTGTCTACCAGGCTTGGTCTGTTTTTTGTTTTTCAAATTCCTAAGCATCATCATCAAGTCCCTTATCTGTACTCTTTCTGGTCTTTTAATGCAAGCAATAGAGGCATAAATTTTCCTATTAGGGCTGCATTTAATGTGTCCCAGAGGTTTTGGGGAACTTGTTTTCAAATTTTCTTTCTTTCTTCAAGTTCTTCTTTGACCTATTCATCATTTCTTAATGAATAGCTTAATCTCTAGGAGTTTGTGTATTAATTAGAGATGTTTCCTGTTCTTATTTTTATTGTGTTATAGTCTCTATTAAGGATAATTTTGGCTGTTAACTTGAATACATCTGAAATCAGCTTGATCACGGATGTTAAGCATGCCGTGGGGGATTTTTTTAAATAGATTATTTCAAACAGGAAGACTAACACTAAAGAAGACCCAAAGTATGGGCCATACCTTCTATCGGTAACCCACATGAAAGGGCATGGAAGAATGAAAGTTTGCCTTTTGCTGGTATTTATACTTCAGAGTTCCAATATAGACTGAAGATCCAGCTGCTTTCCAGGAATCCTTCAAAGACTTCAGTGCCAGAGGCTAGAACTGCTAAGTCACCCTGGCCTGTGAATTTAACAACTATAGGGTTCTTGTCCTTTACATTTCTATATAGTCATTGTTGGGCTACCCAGAGTATAGCATGTAAGCCAGTCTAATAAATTCTGTGTGTGTGTGTGTGTGTGTGTGTGTGTGTGCGCGCGTGCAGATAGGACACACGAAGTACTTCAGTTTTTCTCAGTTTCTTAAGTTTTGTTGTTTTTTGTTTTTTGTCTCAGAATGAGGTCTACTTTAGAAAAGTTTCCATGGGCTGCTGAGTAGAATGTACTTCAGCATTTGAATAGAATAGTCTATAGATACCTGTTTTTAGTGTTTTTTAGTTTTGTTTGTTCTTCGTTTTTTGTTTTTGTCCAGATGACCTGCTTTTGGAGAAAAGAAGTGCAGTGTTGAAGTCATTTACTATTAGAGGGCTAATTTTAATCTTGTCTTTAATTCTAGTAGTATGCTCTATGAAACTGGATGCACCAAGTTTGTGCATAAATGTGTAGAATTGCAAGTCTTAGATAGTTGTTCTCTTGAATAAATGCCTTTCATCTTCTCTGACTAATTTTTGTTTGCCTGCTTGTTTCTTGGTGTCATTGGTTGGAGGAGCCTCTTTCATCTTTTCACTTTAAGGTGTTGACTCCCTACTCTGAGACAAAACCCTTAACACCTGTGGTAGCTTAAATGAGAATGACTTCCATAGGCCCATATATTTGACTGCTTAGGCCTCAGTTGGTGGAACTGTTTGGGAAGGATTAGGAGCTGTGGCCTTGTTGGAGAAGGTGTGCCAGTGGGCGTGGGTTCTGTACTTCATGGTTGTCGTCTCAAGATGTGAGCTCTCAGCTACTGCTCCAGCATCATGCCTCCTTGCTGCTATGCTCCTCATGGACATGGTCTCTAGCCCTCTGGAACTGTCCCCAACTGCTTTGTTCTATAATCCTTGGCCATGGTGAGTTTTTTAATGATAATAAAAAAGTAAGATAATCCTCTTATTTTTTTAATATGCTACTTAGAAGAAGTAGCATATTTACATAGGTAATTTACATTTACATAGGTAAATTTTTCACTTCATTGAGATGTGATGGCATTTTGACCAAAATATGGGTTAATTTTCTTAATTCATTTCTAATGTGAATAACCAAATTAATCCTCTGTATTAGTTTGGTAAGGCCACCATAACAAAAGCCTATAAACAGGATGGCTTACTGTGATTATAAAGACAACCCCTCAATCGTCTTATTTATTTAACTGCCCTTTTTAGAAGCCCTGACTCTAAATACAGTCAGTCACAGTCTGAGGTGCTGGATGTAGGTCTTCCAGTTTGTCAGTCACAGTCTGAGGTGCTGGATGTAGGTTTTCCAGTTTCAAATTTTAGGAGGGTCATATAACAATCGGACTTAATTTAATTCCATGAAGAGACACCATGACCACAAT
>JADRCH010000145.1:2197346-2210293 GCA_019843965.1 Rhynchomys soricoides | reverse complement strand
CACCATGACCACAATCGGACTTAATTTAATTCCATGAAGAGACACCAAGTCCACAATCGGACTTAATTTAATTACATGAAGAGACACCATGACCACAGCAAATCCTAAAGCAGAAAACATTAACTAAAGTTGGCTTTCAGTTCAAAGGTTTAGTCCATTAAACCTCTGCCATTCTGGGAACTGTGGCAGCATGCAGGCAGTGAAGGTACTGGAGAGGTAGGTAGCTAAGAGTTCTTCATCCCAGTAGGCAGGCAGCAGGAAGAGAGAGTGCCACTGGGCTTGGTTTGGACTTCTGAAACCACAAAGCCCATTCCCCATGGCACACGTCTTCTAACAAGGCCACTCCCTGTGAGTCTATGGAGGTCATTTTCATTCATACCAACAGGCGCGCGCACACACACACATGCACACGCACACACACGAAGGACTCAAAAGCAAATACAGTGGTAATGAATTTATATCAGATTTAGAAGAGTTTAAAATGTAGTCTCTGTAAAATATCTTATTTAAAAGCAAAACCAAAATGTTTTCAAAGCAGTAGTTGCTGAAATTTATGAAAATGTAACTTGTGGGAATAGGCAAGTGATGGTTTGTTTACGCTCGGCCCAGGGAGTGGCACTATTAGGAGGTGTGGCCTTAATGCAGTAGGTGTGTCACTGTGGACGTGGGCTTAGGACCCTCATCCTAGCTACCTGGAAGTCAGTCTTCCACTAGCAGCCTTCATGGTGACTGTTCACAGTAGTAAAACCCTAAGACAAAAAGTAACTTGGAATTCTTTACTAGAGATAAGAAACTTGAAAGTAAGCTCTTTGGTTGGGAAAGAGCATATATAGCAGATGACAAAAGAAGCTAATCATAAATAGATGATCCCTAGTAGGAACTAAGAATTTCAGATCTCAACTGCTGTGCATAAATGCTGGACTAACCTTCTTGTCAAGGCCACCATTGTATAGCATCCATGGCTCTGTGCTGTGCCATGCTCTGGGCCTTAATAGGTCTCACAAGGTGACAAAGATTATCAGCAAGCCCAGCATAGCCGGTGCCATGAAAGCTACACCAAATACACCACCTTTGTGGGAGAAACCGTCAGAGAGGTGTGTCTTTGCACTATGTTGCAGCTCAAGATCTCCAAGAATAAACAGGCACTCAAGTTTATCAAGAAGAGAGTGGGGTACACATTCATGACACTAGAGGAAGCACAAGGAGAAGATTATTTGGCCACATCAAGGAATGTAGCTGCTAAAGAGTGATCCTACCCTACTTGTCTACTGCCTCAATTAATATAATTTTTTAAAACTAAAATAAATAAAACTGAAACAAAAATGAATACAAAATTCTGAATAGAGGGGTGAGGAGGTACAGGTTCCCTAAAAAGGGAAGACTCTAACTAGCATTAGATTATCAGTGTACAACAAATGTTGACTGCATGGGACAGTATTGAACATGGGGACTCTTGGGGAGCCTCCATGTCATGTTTCTTTAGATAGGAAGTGTTATGGTCTGAATTTGGTCTCTAGTGTGGTTTGCAGTGTGAGTTTGCAGGTTCATTGGGGGTATTGCCCTTAGAAAGGTATTAATGCTGTCTTTATGGAGATAGTTCTCCGGAGAAAGTCTTCTTGATCCTGGGCATATGCCTGAAGTAATCTAAATCAGTATACTACAAATATACTTGCACCGTCATGTTTACTCATGCACTGTACATCTGTGGTTAAAGGATATGTGGTATGTGTTATCTGCAATGGCATTTTATTTAGCTTTTTGTATTACTTTTCTGTTGCTATGATTAAAACTTACAGAAGGAATGGTTTATTTTGGTTTTCAGTTACAGAGGGATAAGAATTCATCACGATCAAAGCAAAAAAGTCTGGTAGCAGGCAGGCATCTTGCTGGAACAGCAAGCTTAGAGTTCACTTTCTGGAACTAAATGAAAACAAAAACAAAAACCCTGTGACATACTGAAAGCAGTCCTGTGAGGGAAGTGTGTAGCTCTAAGCACCTACATTGAGAAGTCAGGAAGAACATGAATAAATGGCTTAGTGATACAAGTCACAATTGGAAACAAAACAAAACAAAACAAGAACAAACTGGAATTAACAAAGTTAGAAACAAACAGGGAAACATAACAGACAACAAAGAAATTAGAATATTGTATGGAAATATTTTAAAAACCTCTACTCCATGAAGTGGAAAACCTAAATGAAAGAGATGATTTTCTAGATTTATTCAAACCACCCAAATTAAATCAAGAAGGTGTCAACAACCTAAAACAAATGAAGACATTGAAATATTAATAAGCATCCCAGCATTTTCCCCACCAGACAGTGTTCCTCTGTGTATAGCTTTGGCTGTCCTGGAACTCACTCTGTACACCAAGCTGGCCTCAAACTCTCAAAGATCCTCGTGCCTCCTCTGCCTCCTGAGTACTGGGATTAAAGGCATAAGCCACCTCTTGTATTTATTTATTTATTTATTTGGGAAAAAAAAAAGCCAGGGCTAAATGAATGCTCAGTAGAATTCTACCATACTTTTCAAATATTGAAATATTGTCTATAGCCAATAATTTATTTCTTTCTCTTTGTTTTTTTCTTTTTTGTTTTTTTTTTTTGTTTTTTGAGACAGGGTTTCTCTGTATAGCCCTGGCTGTCCTGGAACTCACTCTGTAGACCAGGCTAGCCTTGAACTCAGAAATCTGCCTGCCTCTGCCTCCCGAGTGCTGGGACTAAAGGCGTGCGCCATCACTGCCCAGCCAATAGTTTATTTCTTAAACTGTTTAAAACAATAGATACAAGGAGCACGCCTGGATTTCTTCTACAAGCTCATATCACTTTAATACCCAAGCCACATAAATATTCAACAGTAAGAGAAAACTGCAGACCAATATTCCTAAGGAACATAGACTAAAAATACATAATAAAATAATTGCAAACAGGATGTAGAGATACATCACAAAGAGTATATACCATGACTGTGATGATTTGTAAATGCTTGGCCCAGGGAGTGGCACTGTTGGGAGGTGTGGCCTTGTTGGAGTAGGTGTGGCCTTGTGAGTATGGGCTTTAAAACCTTGCCCTAGCTGCCTGGGAGCCAGTATTCTGCTAACAGCCTCCAGATGGAGATGTGGAACTCTCAGCTCCTCCAGCACCATGTCTGTGTGGACACTGCCATGCCTCCCACCACGATGATAATGGACTGAACCTCTGAAGCTATTAGCCAGCCTTAATTAAATGTTGTCCTTATAAGAGTTGCCTTGGTCATGGTGTCTGCTCACAGCAGTAAAATCCTAACTAAGACAGTTACCAAGTTGGCTCTATCTCTGAAATGCAGAGGTCATGGTGTCTGTTCACAGCAGTAAAATCCTAACTAAGACAGTGACCAAGTTGGCTCTATCTCTGAAATGCAGAAGTAGAGCAGCACTTGCAAGTTAAAGTAATAAGTCACATAAATGGACTAAAAGACAAAAATCATATGATCATTTTCCGTAGATTGACAAAATCCAACATGCCTTCATGACAAGTCTTAGAGAATATAGAGCTAGAGAAAACACAATAAAAGCTGTGTATGAAAACACTACAGCCAAAATCTTCCTCAGTGAAGAAAAGCTTGAAGCAATTCTACAGTGTCAGGAACAAGTCAGTGATGGCCACTGTGTCCACTCAGTTACTGTCCTCAAAATACTAGGTAAGCAATAAGGCAAGAGAAGAAAGGAGGACAAGTAGGGGACGAAGTCACACTATCTCTGTCTGTAGATGACACACACTGTAAATTAGAGATCACAAAAATTGTACAGAAAACTTGTAGAGACCATAAACTCAGCAACGTGGCAGGACACAGAATCCACCATCATAGCTTTTCTCTCTGTACACCACTAACAAACATACTGAGAAGGAGATCACGGACACAGTAGCCTCAAAGAAAAGAAAATATCTACGGGTAAACCCAAGCAAGGAAGTAAAAGAACCCTACAAAACTTTTAAGCCACTGCAGACACAAAGACACAGATGGAAAGGCATTGTGTACTCGTGGCATGGTAGAATTAACATTGTAAAAATAACCCGTCTACCAAAAGCTATTTACAGAGTCAGTGTAATCTCAATCAAAATCCTTAGCTCATTCTTAGCAGAAATATGTAAAATTACCTTAAAATTCATAGGAAGCACCAAAGACCCAAGACAGCTAAAACAATTTTGAGCAACCAAGTTAAAAAATCCAAACAAAAACAACCATTTTCCCATTCTAGGTTTTAAGATGTATTACAGAGCCCTAGAAGTAAAAACAATGTAGTACACGTACACCAGTGGGACAGAAGCAAAGACATAGCTTTATAACTTAACTCCATAACATAGCTACATAACTTCAGCCACATAATATTTTAACATAGATGCCAACAGTATATTACAGAAAGATGAAAGCATCTTCACAAGATGGTGCTGTGAAAACTGGATGTCCACATGCAAAGAATGAAATTAGACCCATATTATCACCTTGAATAAAAAAATTAACTCCAAATGAACCACTAAACCTGAAACACTGAAACTGCCAGAAGAAGAAACGGGCAGTTTCTTCTATTTCTACATAATATAGATGTAGGAAAGCACTTCCTAGATAGGATTCCATTTGCCCAAGAACTAAGACCACCAATTTTTTTTTTTTTTTTTAATTTTTGAGACAGGGTTTCTCTGTGTAGCCTTGGCTGTCCTGGAACTCACTCCGTAGACCAGGCTGGCCTCAAACTCGGAGATCCACCTGCCTCTGCCTCCCAAGTGCTGGGATTAAAGGCATGTGCCACCACTGCCAGCAATTAACAAGTGTGATTTTGTAAAAAGCTTCTGCACAGCTAAAGAAACAATAAAGTGGGTGAAGCGAAAGTGAACAGAATGGAATAGAATCTTTGCTAGCTATATATCTAACAGAGGATTAATATCTAGAATATATAAGGAACTTTTTTTAAAAAGTCAAAACAAGAAAAAAAATAAATTACCTATTTAAAAAGTGGACCTGGGACCTGAATAAAGAGTTCACCAAAGAAGAAAACAGATTAGCTAAGAAATATCTTTTAAAACATTCATTGTCCCTAGTAATTAGAGGAATGCTAATCAAAACAACTTTGAGATTTCTTCTTACTTCAGTCAGGATGGCAGCAGTTAATGGAACAACTGACAACAACTGCTGGAGGGAAGGGATGCAGGGTTATAGGGACCCTCCCTCCCTCCCTTTTCCCCCCTCCCCTCTCCCTCTTTCCTTCCCCTTCCTCCCTCCTCCCTCCCTCTTCCCTCCCTCTCCCTCCATCCCTCCCCCATTCCTATCCCCTCCCCCTCTCACTGTTGGTAGGACTTCAAACTGCTATAGCCACTGTGGAAATGAATTCCCAACAGTTACAAATAAGCCCACTGTACGACCCACTACTCCACTCCTGGGCATATGCCCCACAGTGTTCTCTCGTCACACACACTTGTTCAGCCATGTTCATTGCTTGTCTAGTTGCAGTAGCTAGGATGGGAACTATCTAATATTGTACAGCTGAGGAGTGAAAGGGGATGGGGATGCGGTGCACATGTACTGTGGAATGGTTTTCTTTGAGTAAGGTAACCCCAGAAATACAAATGCCACATGTTCTCCCTCTTGAAAGGCTAGCTCTAAATCTTCAGATATGAATAACATAGCCTATAGTTACTACAGAAAGTAGGAAGGTAAAACAGGACCATTGTTGCAGGGAGGGTGGGGGTGGAGATCAATAGAGAAGGGGATATCAGGGTACAAGTATTCATATCGTGGAAGTGAGGGGGGGATTCCTTGGGTAGGGGGAGGGGGTAAATACAGAAGATGGTAGAAAGAGGTAGGATGTCTGATAAAGCCATAAGGGGATGGGAGGGGCTTCCTGGGGAGAGGGAGGGAGAGGTAAATACAGAAGAAGGTGGGGGAGGGAATGATGTGAAACAAGTGGTTTGACAGTGGAAATAGGGATGACTTAGGGAGTGGAAGGAAGGTCCATACAGAAGAAGGAAGGAGGCAAAATAACAATATGGATGTCTGAAAAAGCCACAGGAATCATGCTATTCACTATTTATCTGAGAATGAAAAAAATAAACCATGCAATTTAGTATAAGTATCTACAGTTGTAATGGACTTTTCTCATCTGTGCTGATGGCACTCCCTCTAGGAATCACAGGCCATCTAACAACACCCCCCACGCGCTCGCACGCACACGCACACACGCACACATTAACTCTAGTACCAGACATGAGAAATCCTCTTTTTAGTTGCTGGCTAACGCTTTCTAAAACTCTGAACACATACAACCTGTTGCTATTGCCATTGGTTACCCCCCCTCCCCCAAAGTGGAAAGTAAGTCCTTATTGCTGAAGACACCATGCACTTCAGTAGCAGGATCCAGAAAATCCTGAGCTGAAACTGACTTGAATACTCTGTCCCTGAGGCATAGCTTTCATCGCACCAGAAGATGCCAATGCAGTTATTTGAAAAAGAGGGGCCACCAGCAGTTTTACCCAATTGTGATGCCTACGAACCATATCAGTGACCAACATGACAAGATAACCTAGAGGTGTAGTAGTAGCACACATATCGTGGTGGTAACTACTGACTCTGTGATTGAACTTAATACTTATTCAACAAGTGGGATACATACCTGGGACTGGAAACCTAGCTACCTAATCAGTGCTAGTGAAATCGTAGTCACTGGAGGAGAATCTACAACCACTAATTTACTAATCCAGCACAATCCCTATCATCAACCATAAACATTTGTCCTTATACCGACAGATAAGTGTAGTCTTCACTATCATAAAGAAAGTTGTTTGCAACAGGTGGAGAGTGCTACAGAAAACTACAACCAACTGATAGACAGAGCTGTGGAGCCCATTCCCAGTGGATACATCTACAAGACACTCCCACACCTAAGGCCTTGGGAGTAGGAACAGAAAGATTGAGGATCAGGGGTTTCTGTGAGATGTGTCTCCTAGTAATGTCAGAAACTGTATCCATAGTCTCACCAGCATGGTCACTCAGATGTGAGAGCTGTGCAAGGACATCAGTGAACATGCTAAATTGGATGGGAGAAAGCCCATGAGGCCCTAACCCTACAGAAAGAACTATAGACTGGCTACTAAGTAAATCTGGAAGCAGAAGCAGAGTGGTAGCCCTCCCCAGAGAAAAACATTCAGCCTTGAAAACATGTACACAGGGATTCAACAGGGTGTGTGTGTGTGTGTGTGTGTGTGTGTGTGTGTGTGTACATGCATGCAATAAATGATGAAAATACAGGCCATAAATCTGAAGGGAAGGGTATATTGGAGGGAGAAAAAGGAAAGAACTGTTATAATTAAAATAACAATAAAACCTTTCCTCCCCAAGTTGCTTTCGATCATAGTTGCTGGCAAGTTTTATGTCAACTTGACACAAACTGGAGTCGTTTGGGAAGAAGGCATCTCAGTTGGCAATGTGACCCCATTAGATTCATCTGTGAGCAAGTCTGTAGTGCATTTTCTTGATTGAAGTGAGTAGGTCCAACTCACTGTGGGTTGTGCCTACTCTGGGATGGTGGTCTTGGGTTTTTTAAGAATGCAGGCTAAACAAGCCATAGGGAGCAGACCAGGAGGCAAGCCTCTATGGCTTCTGCTTTAGTTCCTGCATCTGCATTCCTGCCCTGACATCCCTGAATGGTGGACATGAAATAAGCTCTTTCCAAGTTGATTTTGATCATAGTGGGTGTTGTATCAGAGCAAGAGAAAACGTAACTGAGATAAATAGCAAAAGTTTAATTTCCATGTGCTGACGTTTAGTTTTACACAGAATACTGGTTTAATTCCCCTATAGATGCTGTTTTATATTGTCTTAGTTAGGATTTCTACTGCTGTGAAAAACACAATGACTAAAAGCAACTTAAAGGAAAGGGGTTTATTTAATCTTATAACTCAGATTACACCTCATCATTAAAGGAAGTCAGAGCAGAGACCTAGAGCATGAAATTAAAGCAGAAATGGTGGAGGAACACTGCCTTCTGGCTTGCTCCTTGTAGCTTGCTCAACTGCCAGAAGCAAGGAGTGGGGGTGGGGGGGTGTCGGGTGAGGGGGACAGCCCCAACAGTTGACAGGCTCCTGAGAGAAGATAAGGAGTTGGTGAGGGAGGAGGGAATCGGGCACAGTGGCTCCTTGCAGCTCTGACTGACTAGCATTCGGGTTGCTTCTTCATTTCTACAGTTCCAGGATACGCAGACTCATGATTATTCAAGTAGTATAAATTATATCGTTTTGTCTCTGGACACATGTTTGATTTTTCGTTACATGTCTGGAGTTACAAGTTCAGTCACAATTGGAAAGTACAAATAGAGCAGATTTTACCATCACTAGCCCCGTTACTCCAATTCAAAGAATCTAAAGAATGTCTCCTCCGAGGCAAACACATTTCTTGTATGACAGTCGTTTGCAGTTTGAAAGCTCTCCAAACAGAAAATGTCTGAACTGTCTTTATGAATACCAAACACTACCACCTGACTCCTTTACTATATTGTTTCGTCATCTACACTGTAAAGGAGAAGTTGTTTTAGTCACTCCATCTTGTTTACTGAGTTCTAGTCCTCCAGGGCTATACCCTGTATGATCCTGTATCTTTATATTTTCTGCAAAGGAGGCCTTGAATCTGTAACCTGTTCTCCTGACCAGCCAGGGTTTGTCAACTATCTCTAAGCTTATCCTGGTCTAATTTTGAGTTTTCTTGAGGGTGGATACCCCAAGATTTCTGGAGTCATGGCCTCTGACTCCAGAAATTTCAAGCATTTTAGTGCTTATCATGATTGCCAGGGCATAAGGGAGACTTCCAAATCGGGCCAGACGAAGTTATTTCCCTAAAAGCAGAAGGGATAGTAAGTTTAGGACTTTCCTAAAAAGACTCAGACATAACTTTCTTGGGAAAAGACATAATATAAATCATAGTGCAGAAGGTCCCCACGAATACAACACGCAGAGACCAAAACCCCAAAGTGAGAGACGGAATGACAGCGATGGCAGCATTCGGCTCAGCGCTGCTGGAACTGTCAGAGCTGTGCTGGCTTCTTGACTTGGCCGTTTCCGGTGGATATGGCTGTGCCACTCGACCCGCCTTTTTAAACAAGCTCACGAGCTTGGCCCTCCCCATCAATAATTAATCTAGAAAATGGCCAACAGACTTGACAACAGGCAATCAGATTAAAGTGTTTTCCCCTTTAAGGTTCCTCTTCCCAGACAACTCTGGTTTATGGCAAGTTGACAAAAACTAACCAGGAGGTATATTATTAGAGAATGTAATTCCTGTTGACTACGTTAAAAATAAAGTTAGTAATGCCACATTTAAGTGAAATAACCATGTACCTTTATGATACAAGTTTTAAGACTCAAGAGAGTATCAAAAACGTAAGACAGTTTGGGGAATGAGACTGCTTTTTATGTATTTTACTTTTAGGTGTGGACTTTTCTCTGGCAGAGTTGTTTAACTTGTTTGTGTGCTGCTTTGTTGGTGTAGTCTGTTAGAGAAGTCGTTTATTTTGCTCTTGTACGATTTCTTTTCAGAGCAGCGGGAAGAGCTCAGTGCTGGAAAGCCTCGTGGGGAGGGACCTTCTTCCCAGAGGGACTGGTGTGGTCACCCGGAGACCTCTCATTCTACAGCTGGTTCACGTTTCACCAGAAGATAAGAGAAAAACAACAGGAGAAGAAAATGGTAAATTTCAGAGCTGGAGTAAGAACTATTTTAAATGTTACTCTTTTTTTTTTTTTTAAGATATGAATTTCAAAGTAAAAAGTTGATTAGTGACTTGGGAAATAGTAGCTATAGCAAAATCAGACATCCTGAGGAGTGGTATTAATATTTAATATGAACACTTGGGAAGCAGAGGCAGGTGGATTCCTGAGTTTAAGGACAGCCTGGTCTACAGAGGTAAGTTCTAGAATAGCCAAGGCTACACAGAGACTTGAAGAAAACCAAGACTCACAAAATAATTTTTATTGATTTGAAATGCTGAGTAAAGTTGAAGCTGCTTCTTGTACTTGCCCTACCCTGGTTTCATCTTGTGCTAACTAATTTGGATTACATATTGCTTTAGTCTAAGAGAAGAGCTATTACTTACAGAAAGATCACTTGGTTTTGTGAGATAAGGTAGTCCAAACTGGCTTCACAACTACCATATAGCTAAGGATGACCTCAGCCTTGAGAGCCTCCTGCCTCTACCTCCCAATTACCTGATTACAAATATAGGCCCCCAATGTCCAGTTACAGGAAGAGATTAATTCTAAAAGTATAACTACTTTTGTTGTTCTTGTAGTGAGGCTCACCTCGCTGTCATCTACTATTTGTACTTTTAAGGGTCCTCTCTTCCGCATGTCCTGTTTATACCACCTGCACTGAGGGGTTAGAGATGGGGTCACCAGTCAGCCCAGGATATGAGTACAGTCGTGCTTTATATAGCTCAATCCTTAAAAACTAAAAATAGTTTAAGAAATGTTCTTTATTAAGAAATTTTACTTTGTTTATGATAAATATTTTTATCCTATATTAATCGTACTAGTGAGATTTGGAGAGTTTGCGAGTAATCCACTCAGTACCTGTTCAGTTCAACATCTGACTTAGACTCTGTCTCCTAGCGTTCTGTAAAACTGCTCTGACTTCACAAGTGTCTGAAGCGATCAATCTGCAGTGTAGATCTTCTGACCTGAGGTGGGATGATGCTGTTACATCTGATTTTTTTCCCCTGTTCATCATGGAAGATAGTGGTGGTGATGACTCTGATTTTATTTTAAAGTAGGTAGAGAAACTTATTATGAGCATCTACTGTGACTTTAAATCAAGGACTACAAAATAACTGAAGAAAGTGAATGAGCTTGTAGATATTAGTAATATTTTATAATAGACGATCAGCTATATAGGAATCCTTTAATTACTAGGTATCATCTTGATAGACTAGTTACTTATATTTCAACATTTATTACTGACGTTCTTTTTGTTTTATTTATTTTATTTTATGACAAAGTTGGATACACAGCCCTTACTGGCTTATAAAAGTTTGAACCTTGAATTTAATCATTCTTGGCTGACCTGTTGCTTAGTTTCAAATTCTAGAATAAAATTTTCAGAATTTTGTCCTCACCAGTTATATCAAACACATTACCTAATACCTTAATCCAAGACTTTGAGAAACTTTGGACTTTAGGTCTTTTTTTTTTCCCTCAGCCATTTCAAAAGGGCAGTTAATTAACTGCACATTTTTATCAGCACATACACTATTCCTCAACTTAGGCCCTGTTACATATGTGTGCGTTTACATACATGTGTGCATATGTGTGTGTGTGTGTTTGCATATGAAGAAGAATATCTACTGTGTTCCCACTTACAGTGATAACTACTCTTGACTATAAAATGGATGCGAATTTGAGTGTCGAGCTTCATTCTCTACCGCAGTTCTTTAGCTTTTTTAGCTTTTTTTTCTGAAGGTTTTTTTTTACATTTCTGTTTTATGTGTGGATATGTGTGTGCTATGGTGAGTGTGCTCCAATCAGAGGACAACTTTGGAAAATTGGTTATCTCCTACCATGTGCGTCCTAGGGCTGGAACTGAGGAAATCGGGCTAGGCAGCAGGCCCTACCTCTTGAGCCACCTTGCTGGCTATCCTTACCTTGTCATCAAAGCCACTTGTTTCTCTACATAGGCTTATCAAATAATTCTGACGTTGTGGAAATCAAGAACTAATAAAACGGATTAACATTCAGTTTTATTTAAAAGACATGAGGGGTGAGAGAAAATAGTTTTGAAGAAAGCATAACAAATAAAATCCATTAAAAAGTTAACAACAAACCCAAAACCTTTTTGTATATGGTTCTTTTTATTTATTTTTTTACAGTTCCACTTTTATTTATTTACTTCCTATTAGTTTAAATCCATGAGGGGTACAGCCTCTCAGATTCTGTCCAGTGGACTTTGCAGGAACTACGCTTGGGATTAAGAACTATCCCACTGTTTCTGTGGGCCTGAGTTACCAAGATTACTCTTTATTTCGTTCGGGTTGCCTCCAGGAGTCAGTGTGTTTTTTGCTTTATACACGTAAGTGCATCTCTTGGATAAAAGAACTCAGTTTCATCTTGGGTATAAAGCCTTATTATTAAAACTCCTTGAGGTTTTTTATGTAAGAGAAGCCCAGGTATCAGTAATGGGTTAAGAGCAGCACATTGTAAGATAAAACAAAGTGTGATTTTAAACTGAGGTCTGTGAAAGCTAAAATCGTCTGTGCTTAGTGTATGTAATAATAGGAAATACAAGAACTGTGACAGTAGATTCCCGTTGCAGAGCGTGCGCACACGCACTTGAAGATTTGTGGTGTTCTTTGCTAAATGTAATTTATATTTCAAAGAAAATATCCTTATGAACAGTCATTTTTAGCAAATAAGCATTTGCTTACTAACTGCATTTAGCAAATAGCATTTACTTACTAATTCGGAAAGTCTTGAAGGACGTGCTTATATTTCCTAGGGTCTTTTAAACCAGACAGTTTATCTTTTCCCACAATAGGCTTTCAAATATCTCAGGCAAACTTTCTGAGAGTAAAATGAAAATTCATTTTCTAAAAATTCTTAAAAAGTTAAAGGATCACACACAATGTGCAAATTATTAGTACCTAAGATCTGTTCTTCCAGTTCTAATAAGTTTTGAATAATTCAATTCTTATACGTATTTGAAGTGTGATTGTGTCTCTGCACACTTGAGGTTTGTTTTAGGGATAAGCACTAAAACTACTTTGTGCTATTTCTCTTTAACTACAGACCCTGCTGCATGGAAAAGCTCGAGACACCTTTCTAAAGGTTTCCTTTGTCCGTCTGTTTAGCCTTCTCTCCCTTCCTTAGGATGCCTGCATGTGTGCTTATGTACCCTTACAGGCTGTGACCCTACAGGCTGTGACCTTACAGGCTGTGACC
>JADRCH010000145.1:2185019-2197336 GCA_019843965.1 Rhynchomys soricoides | reverse complement strand
CCTTACAGGCTGTGACCCTACAGGCTGTGACCTTACAGGCTGTGACCCTTACAGGCTGTGCACCCTTTTCCCCCATTTTTATTTGCCTGTTTACATTGAGTGCAGGGTTTGGTGGCTCTTGTAAGTTTTTTGGCGTTGCATTAACATGCAAGCCTTACTGGTGGTAGAATTTAATTTTTACAAAAACATAACTGAAGATACTGAAACTTCTATATGGCCAATTAAGTTAAAATACCCCTTTTGTATGTAGTAGTGCCTCTGTGAGTTCTGTCACCTAGACTAATCTGGTGACTAATGTCACCTAGACTAATCAAAGGTCCTTTTTGGAAGAAGGTTCTAAGCTTCAAGTAGGTGAACATTTTATTTGCAAAAAGGATCTGGTTTTATATACCGTTATTCGAACAATGTACCTTTTACTAAATAAATATTTATGTGAAAATCTTACTTTTATTTCAGGTGACTTTTATGCATTAAATATTTTAAACCATTAAGATATTTTAGCTTCCGAATTTGGCGAAGGCAGAATAGCTGTGCTTGGGTAAGATATCAGGAGCAGACTGTGACTGGAAACTAGCCGGATGTCATTTCCTTACATACATAAATATACATTTCTATTTTCATTCCTTTTGCATTCATTTCTGTTTTATAATTCCATGAGAAAATATAGACTTGACCTTGGGAGAAATCACATTGGCAGTCTGCATTACAAGACAGCTAACTACCCTGTCACTGAGAGCTTTATAGCCAACAAAAAAACAAATAAAAGACTGTAATTTGAAAAAATGAAAACTTAGCTATTTCATTCATATATTGCATGTATATTTTAACTTTAATGTTATGTACACATTTGCTGTAATTTTTTTTGCATTCTACAATGGGGTTTTTAATTTTTCTTTTGAGTTCTGACTTTAAACTTTTTTATTGGATAAACTGCTTTCATATATAAGATGTATAAAGAAATTATTATAATCACAAATAGCAAATGAACAATTTATTTGTAAAAAACTGATTTCAAATTCTGGGAGGACTTGCAAGCAACTCTACTTGAAGTTAGTCCTGCCTTTCTAGTCTGTGGCGTGCTTTAAAAATGTGAATGTGTATTTAGCAGATCGTAAAATTAAAACATTTGTTTACTTGTAGTTTAAAAAAAAGTTTACTGTGTTATCTTTTTAAATTTCCTAATTATAAATCCTGATTTCCAGTCTTTAAGAAATGAGTCTTTCTTTCTCTAGGAGTTGAAGCAGAAGAATGGGGTAAATTTCTTCACACCAAAAACAAGGTAATCACTGAAGAATATAATGAACTAACATAGAAAATAATGTTTTGCAGAGATAGTGGGGAATGGTTTCTTACTGGAAGTGTGTCCCTGTAGACTAGCACTTTCCTCGGTAGCTGCAGTTGTTTAACATGACTTGACCCTGTCTAACTGGAGATTTCTAAACCTCATGACATCAGGCAACTTTGAAACAAATCTTAGAAAAATGTATGTGTATGTGAGAAATGTGGACTGACTTTCTGCAGTAAACCCATATGTATTCTTTAAATGTGGCCTCCGCCCCTTAAGAATGTCTGATCTTATTTAGAATATGGTTCTTTTTGTTTCAATAATTTTTAGCTTTACACAGATTTTGATGAAATTCGACAAGAAATTGAAAATGAAACCGAAAGAATTTCAGGAAATAATAAGGTAGGCATTATTTCAAACCTGGAAGACTTTTTTAAAAGTGAATATATTGCTGAACGTTTTCTGTACATAACAATATATAAGTGTATTGCAAAGTCATACTCCGCCTCCCTCTGGTACCGACGGTGAATGTGGGGCTAGCACATGCTAGGGGAATGCTCTTCCACTGAGCTATATTATAAAGCCTCAATAATATTATTACTATTTTGAGACAGTGTCTCATGAAATTACCCAGGCTAGTCTTGAACTTGGAATACACCTGTTTCACACCTTCCTGAGTAGCTGGAAATTACAGTCTTAGGTTGCCAAGGTTGGCTTATAACTTTATAATCTTAATCTTTTTTTTAAAATGAAGGACTCATGCCAAGCAGTGGTGGCCACACCTTTAATTCCAGCACTTGGGAGGTAGACACAGGTGGATCTCTGAGAGTTTGAGGCCAGCCTGGTCTCCAGAGAGAGTTCCAGGACAGCCAGGGCTACACAGAGAAACCGCCTCAGACAACAAATGGAGTATCTCACAAACATATAAAAGTGTAGGTGAATAATTCTCTCTCTTGGTGTAAGTTGTGGTGGTTTATATCTGAATTCCCAGGATTGGGGTAGTAGAGGCAGACGAATGTGAGTTCAAGGGCAGCCTGAAGTACACACTGAAATAGTTTCGTAAACACCAAAAGCGAGGGACATAGCTCAGTGGTAGACTGTTTCGTGGAAAGCCGTGAGCTAGATCTCCAGCCACACACACAGCTCCTTCCTATTACTGTGGTAAATACCCTAACAAAAGCAAGGGGGAAGGAAGGCCTTTTCCCATTTACAGTCCCTCGTGGCAGGGAAGTCACAGCGACAGAAACTTGAAGCAGCTGCTCACACGTTCAGAACAGCAGAGAATACTGAGTGCGTGAATACATACTAATTTTGAACTGTCTTTTCTACTTATATAGCCGAGGTACTACTCAGAATTCAGATGAGTCTTTCTCATTCAAGAGTGGTAAAGACCATCTCCTACAGGCATGCCCTTTCCCACGTGATTCTAGTTTCTGCCAAGTCAACAGTTAACATGGATTATCTGACACAAACGTGTGTGCACGCATAAACACACACACACCTTAAAACTTTTATACATATAAAATATTTCATTTACATTTTGTGAACTTAATTACATATACTTGTTTACAGTCAAATACTTTCTAAGAACGTGAGGATTTCGGTCGAGTGTCTAGGATACTTTTAATGTCACCTTTTTATGCCCTTTATTGTAATTACTGTTTCCTTTTTATATGTATTGCTATTCTGTGTTATCTGGAGAACATTGACTCTCACAATGACCTTGAGCCTAGTGATAATATTCAATATATAATTGTTGCCAGATAGTGTGATGACACACTTCCTGACAGAAAGGCATTTTGCAACAGTGTGAAGGCTGTGTGCCAGTTGAAGACATCTGTCTTTCAGTAACCGTGCTTTGCTGAGTGTCAAACCCTCAGCCGGCACGTTGGAGTTACTGCTGTTACCACCACAGTTTCCTCAATGTCTCAGACCGGCTGTGCCTGGAATATGGCAGGGTTATAACTAGATTTATCAGGGATGGTTGTCTTGGGAATCTGAAAATTGAGATATATTGCCTGAGCAGACTCACTATGTATGTACAATGTTGCCACTTGATGTTCAAATATCTGTGACCAAATTAATGGGAATAGATTCTTATCTATTACTCTCTCTATTTAGCACTATCAATTCAGGAACATCATAATTTTAGATAAATGAAGATGCATTATTTTTAAATACTCTGTTAAACCTTTTAAAAATAGGCATATAAATATAAAAAATAAAGTGGTATAGGGAGAAGAAATTTTATATGTTAATGGTATGAGGTTGTGTAGGATTATAATCCTCCTCATTATTTAGTTGGCTGCCTTCTCATTCATTAAACTTTTATTATTGGAAGATTTTAGGAACCATAGTTTAATAAATGTTTTAAGACATCTGTGCTTGAATGTAGTTTACTTTAGCATTTAATAATTCATTGGAATTCAAAATGATTGTAATATTTTTGAAACTTGTTTTTAGGGAGTAAGCCCTGAGCCAATCCATCTCAAGGTTTTCTCACCCAACGTTGTCAACCTGACACTTGTGGATTTACCGGGAATGACCAAAGTAAGGAATAGCTGTTGCTCATGTTTTCATTTAAAGGAATGTGTTTTGTTTTCTGCTTAACATTGTCCTAATGGGAATGAGTTGATTTCACAGTGATCAGATCATTTTAAAGAGTCGGGCCTTCTTTCTCCTTAAAACCCTTTCTTTACCTTGGTTCCCAAGGTATCATATCTACAATTTCATCTGTAATCTTGCTGGCCACCCCTTTTCAGTGTCTTTTGCTGGTTTCTTCTCATCTCACCAAAGTCTGTAATCAGAGTTCATTTTTTTGGACCTCTTGGCCTCTTTAAGTACGCAGAATACAATCTAATTAGGTTAATAGTATTATCAGATCTTATGACTCTAAGTGCATGAATTTGAATATGTGAACATTCAGATTATTTCCAGATACATGTCCAGCTATCCACTTGGCATACACATTTAAGTGTTTTAATAAGCATCGCAGCTTTGCCATGTCTAATACCAAATTCCTGATCTGTCCTTTGACTATGTTTGATCCTTCTGTTATCTTCCCTATCTGAATAAATGGCAATTCCACTGTTCTAACTGATCAGCCAAAACCTGACCGTCATGATTGAAATTTCTTTGCCTTCTTCTATTTCCCTTCAGCAAATCCTCTGGGCTCTCCTTGTTTTTATAATATATCCAGAATTCTGTCACCTCCAATATAGCCATGGCAGAGGTAGTAGTTCTTGTTATTTCATTTGGATTGTGTAATTAAAGTTACA
This sequence comes from Rhynchomys soricoides, assembly GCA_019843965.1. Taxonomy (NCBI): domain Eukaryota; kingdom Metazoa; phylum Chordata; class Mammalia; order Rodentia; family Muridae; genus Rhynchomys; species Rhynchomys soricoides. Next base: position 2,192,773 of record JADRCH010000145.1, on the reverse strand, counting down.
AGATAAATAATAGCTCTCCCTTGTTTTTTACTTTTAGTAATGATACTGTTCTATTAAAATGAAACTTAGATTGTCATTTCTTGGCTTAAAGTCTCTTCACTGACTTCCCAGTTACCTCTTTACTGAGAGTACAAGTTCTTACAAACATCTGCTCCTGTCTTGTTCTCTCACTTTGTTAGTTTGTGTATTAAACATCTCCGGACGGCCTTTAACCATCTGTAGTGGAGAACGACTTTGAACCCCCTGTCCTCTGCTCTCCTGGGTCCTAAGGTTACAGGCCACCACACTCAGTTTACGTATAGACCCTGGGATTACAGCCACCACACTCAGTTTACGTATAGACCCTGGGATTACAGCCGCCACACTCAGTTTATGTATAGACCCTGAGATTACAGCCGCCACACTCAGTTTACGTATTACTCATCTTTCGCTGCTTTGTTCCGGGTGTCTCCCCCCGTTACTCACTCGGTATGCAGTGTTCTTTCCCCAGATGTCTATGTCTATTTTATTTTTGTCTTTAATTTCTGCTCAGTCACCTAAACATCATTATCTAATTGAGGTAGATCCTGATTCTTCTGTTTTTAAATATCATTTAAAGTAATAATTTAAAGCGTCATTCCCAGCCTCTGCTCTGTTCTGCTCTGCTGAGTTCTTATTAGCCCCATCTGCCACTTGGATGATGAATTTGTGTATGCTTATTATTTACTTATTTATTATTTGTGTGTGCTTATTATCATTAAGACGGCTCATCTGTATGCAGTTTTTGACATGATTTATGCAATAGTGAATTTTTAATATTTGGAAGTGGCATTTTTAGGTTTTAACCATTATCAGATCACAATACCTCTATAGCACATTATTAATTTATTTTAGCTATTTGTAAGTACAGAAATACCTGTATTCTATAAATTAAATGCATGGAAAAAGCTGATTTGGTTTTGATTATAGTTCATCTTTGTTTGGTCTAGGTACCTGTAGGTGATCAACCCAAAGATATTGAGCTTCAAATCAGAGAACTTATTCTTCGGTTCATCAGTAACCCCAATTCCATTATCCTTGCTGTCACTGCTGCAAATACAGATATGGCCACATCAGAGGCCCTCAAGATCTCCAGAGAGGTAGATCCAGATGGTGAGCATGAATGTCTGTGTTTAGTGCGATCTCCACAGAGGTAGATCCAGATGGTGAGCACAGATGTCTGTGTTTAGTGAGATCTCCAGAGAGGTAGATCCAGATAGTGAGCACGGATGCCTGTGTTTCATGGGATCTCCAGTGAGGTAGATCCAGATGGTGAGCACGGATGCCTGTGTTTAGTGGGATCTCCAGAGAGGTAGATCCAGATGGTGAGCACGGATGTCTGTGTTTAGTGGATGCTGATTTACACTGGTACATCTTTCCTCACGAAAAGAATTTTGGGGCTGGAGAGATGACTCAGCGGTTAAGAGCCCTGACTGCTTTTCCAGAGGTCCTGAGTTCAATTCCCAGCAACCACATGGGTGGCTCACAACCATCTGTAATGGAATCCGATGCCCTCTTCTGGTGTGTCTGAAGACAGCTACAGTGTACTCATATAAATAAAATAAATCTTTTTCTTTAAAAAAAAAGAATTTTATTGAAAGGAATGTATCCAGTTAATAGAGATCTTAAAATGCTTTCCTACTTTTCTAATAAATTGAAATCTCAATTAAGATGGAAATTAGTCACTTGATTGCTATAAAGGATAGGCAAGGCAGTCCCTATAAGGTATATGTTTTCAGTAGCTACCCAATTATAATTGAAACATCAAATTACCTTGTAAAATGTTTCCTTACTTGTGTAAGTGACATTTCAATTTTTGAATTGCCAACATTTAAGAATTAATAACTCATAATTGTATAGATTATTATGATACAGGAAATAATTATAGAATCTACTTTTCTGCAGACTAAAAACAAAACCATAAAATACACTAGACAAGCTCAGTAGAGAGGATAGTCTTTTACAGAATCTCTTTTTATAATTTGTTCTTTTGTTTGTTTGTTTGGGTTTTTGGGTGGTTGTTTTGTTTTGTTTTTTCGAGATAAGGTTGCTCTGTAGACCAGGCTGTCCTCGAACTCAGAAATCCGACTGTCTCTGCCTCCCAAGTTCCCAAGTGCTAGGATTAAAGGCGTGCGCCACCACTGCCCAGCTTATAAATCGTTCTTCACCCAGATTGTGATTGGGTGATACTTAGGCTATTAGAGGCATCTCTGAGCTGGCATGAGACGCCAGCTTTATAAGTGAGTGGGTAGTTAACCCATCAGGGAACTGCTTTGTCACCTCGATTCTTGAAGACCAGCATCTATGTTACAGGTATTTTTCTGCTTTGGAAAATAATATCAAATAAAAATTTGATAGAAATGCTACAAACATAATTAAAACTTCCATAATTAAGGTATGGTAGTGCACACCTGTAATCCTAGCACTTAGGAGGTAAGAACAGGAAAAGGTCATCTTCAGCTACCGTGAATTGGGCTAGCCATATCTGAAACCCTGTATCTAAATGCATACATACATACACACACACCCACACACACACACACACATAAATAAAACAATCACACAATAAGATGGAGGTACATTTGCTCTAGTAATTTTTGGGGGGATTGTTTTTTTGTTTTGTATTGTGTTGTTTTAAGACAGTATCCCACTATGTACCCTGGCTAGACTGGAACTTGTTATATAGATGATCTAACCATCTAAATTAATAATACATTACAAGGAAATAATTTCAACCAGTATTAATATATAAATATCAAAAAATTAGAAGTGGGGCTGGAAAGATGTCCGTTGCAAAAGTGTTTCCATGCAAGAGCCCCTAGAAGACAGGCACAACAGAGCACCCAGCAGCCCCAGCGCCTGAGGCAGAAGGAGAAGGGCCGACCCTGCGGCTTACTGTTCAGCCAGTTTAGCCAATAGGTGAGTTCCAGCTTCAGCAAGCGATGCTGTATGGACTCCACACAAATACATATGCATAGCACATGCACACAAAAGCATTAGATGTGATTCAGAAGTGACTTCTGAACGGGGCTAAGATAATGTGAGATGGTTATAAGTGGTGACTGTAGATTGTAACTGGGAAAATGCCTCCTGGGAGTTGTACCTGCAGAGCAGCTGGAGTTGTTACAGGCTCTGGTGTGGGGCGCTGCAGTTACTTTGGGAAAGAACTCCAGCCAGCAGTCGCATGTTACACTGTCATCTGAAAACCTCGCTGGGGCCTGGCGAGCTAGCATCTATAATACCAGCAACCCAGGGGGCTGAGGCAAAAGGATTACAAGTTGAAGTTAGTGCAGGCTGTTGTCCACTCAGAGAGATCCTGTTTCAGAAATCTGGGGCTTAGCAGATATTTGGACTAGCAGGTTGAGTGTTGAACAAGCGAAGGCTCTTGCTGCTAAGTCTGGTGATCTGAAAGGGAGAGAACAAACTCCCTCCCAGAAGTTGTCCTCTGGACTCATATATGTGCAGTTCCACTTAGATGCCCTTTCCACTCCTCCTATTTCAGAAATAAATGAATAAATGGATTCTTAAAATGCCCTTTGGTATGCTAGTGCATCTATGTTGAGTTTATTCATAATTCCCCCAAACTAAAAACAACTCAAATATTTCTTAAATCAGGAATTAATAGACAGTGATAACTAGTGTCTCCTACAGTGTAGATAGCACTCAGATGTCTTGGTGAGTGAGCGACATCCCCCTTTCACATAACATTCTATGACATAACAAAGTAGCACTGGAAGATGGGCTTGGTTTCTTAGCAAAAGGACATTGCCGGGTGATGGTGCTGGTATGTATTTTTTTCTTTTAAGCACATACATTATCATTCTTTTTAAAGATTTATTTATTTATTATATATAAGTACACTGTAGCTGTCTTCAGACACACCAGAAGAGGGCATCAGATCCCATTACAGATGGTTGTGGGCCACCATGTGGTTGCTGGGATTTGAACTCATGACCTCTGGAAGAGCAGCCACTGCTCTTAACCTCTGCGCCATCTCTCCAGCCCACTGGTATGTATTAAAGTGGTATGTCAGGAAGAAACAAATTAGAATCTGGGGGTGTAACTCATTAATATAGCAGTTATTTAGCTTGTCCAAGGCCCCAGGTTTCTTCCCCAGAACGGCCAAAGGGGTTGGCAGAGGCAAGATTCTACATAGTAAATAACCACAGCTCCAAGAGACCCCACATCCTCTTATGTCCTACATGTAGATCCACACATATACACATAAATAAAAATATTTTTTTAAAAAGTAGTAAATTTTAAAATGTAAAATGGGTAGAGATGTTTACCCACGAAATAGTAAGAAATTACTATTGCGGAGCTAGAGTGATGATTCTGTGGTTAAGAGCACTTGCTAACCTGGCAGAGGACCAGAGTTTGGTTCCCAGCACGTATATATACACATCAGTCAGCTCACAACTGTCTAGATATAAATAACTCTAACTCCAGAGGGTCCACCACCCTCTTGTGGCCCCTTGCATGCACAGAGACACACTTACATACACATGAGTTTTAAAAGTTATTTTTAAAAATTACTCATGAGAACAAGATTTAAAATTGTATGCAATATTTAAATTTATTTTAGATAAAGTACGGGAAACAAAGAGTAGAAAAATATTTAACAAAATTGCAAAAGAGGCAATGTGTTAAGCAGAACTATAGATGAAAATTTTCCTTTACTAGACTTAATGGGTTTTTTAATGCTCCTCCCCTTCCTTTTTATATTTACCAGGGCGCAGAACTCTAGCTGTAATCACCAAACTTGACCTCATGGATGCGGGTACTGATGCCATGGATGTGCTGATGGGAAGGGTTATCCCAGTCAAACTTGGGATAATTGGAGTAGTTAACAGGTGAGCAGTTTAAATGGAATAAGGGGCTGGAGAGTTGGTTCTGTGGTGAAGAGCACAGGTGTTACTCTTACAGAGGACCAGAGTTCGATTCCCAGCACACCCACATTGAGCGACTTAAAACCACTCAAAACCACAGCTCGAAGGGATCCATCACCCTTGTGTCCTCCAAGGATACCATTAGCATACATGTGCTCATATAAACATGCAGATGCACACATATACACATAAATAAAAATAAAATCTTTTTTTTTTTTTTTTTAAGAATAAAAATCATAGCATTCTCACTTTAAAGCAAGTCTGAGTCTTTGGAAGTCAGTGTGAAATGTGATACGATCCTGTTTTCCCCTCGTGTTCTAATGCTTGTATTGCTGCAGGGGTCAGTGCACTATAAAGAGATGAGCTTCATACTATCTCTCTTGAGTATTTTGGTGGGGTTTGGTGGTGGTGGTGGTTTTGGTTTTTTGAGTGTTAACCTGTATATGGAGGTCAGAGGGCAATTGGCAGGACCCAATTTTCTCTTTCTCCCATTGGGATTTAAACTTGGGTATCGGGCTCCACAGGAAGTGCTTTTACACAGAGTCACTTCCGAGGCCTTTTTAAAAATTATTCTTCCTGAGTTTTCTAATGAAAAATGTTTCTAAGGTAATCAGTAAACAGAACAGGAGATGATTTAATAATTACCTTTTACAAATTCTTGCCTGCTATTTAAATTATGTTTAAGGGCATTGGGTAAAGAAAAAAGTATTATCTAATCTGTGCCCAATCAAAATTTAAAGGTAGTGGAATTTTAATGACTATTTTAACCCCATATCATTAGTAATACTATGTAATCGCCAGAATGTAACTTGGAAACTTTACAGATGCATCCTAAAAATGGCTGGCGTAAACCCGTAGAACAGAAACAAACCAGCTACTGCTACCTCTTGTACAGTGGGGGTTTGTACAGTGGGGGGTGGTACAGTGGGGGTTGGTACAGTGGGGGTTGGTACAGTGGTGTTGCTGGGATTCTCACAAGGTGGCAGGGCTAGTGTGAAGTAGTGACGGTTTCTCCTGGGTCAGAGACTCTCTATGGTAAGGAAACTAGTTGTCGAGAGACCCAGTTCTAATTCTAGTTTCTTCGTGGTCTGGATATAATAAACTTTAAATCACTGGTATCATCTTTGGCCCTCAGGTCATTAAAAACTAAAATGTTTTATTAAGTGATATATAAGGTCCATTCCTATTGTCTCTGTATGTTCCTCCATACATTTCTTTCTACATTTAAAGAAAATATAGCTATATAAATATATATAGCAAGTATGTGCTATATATACTACTGCATACTATATTTGTAGATAATTACACTTTAAGTTTTTTTTTTTTTTTTTTTTTTTTTGGTAGAAATTAGTCATCTGCCCATGGATAAAATAAAGCAGATTAAGATATACTTACATTTGTGTATCAATCTACAACTTAAGGATACTGCTTTTGCTTATGGTTAATAGTAACAATGAAGCTGATACTATTCATCTTAAGTTCAGTCATACAGTTCAAATCTTGGCTGTCTGTGCCTTCCTTGGGTGAGTTCATTGAGACATCAGTGCCTTGTATAAAGTGTAATGATGATGTCTGCTGTGGAGCATCACTCGAGGAGTAAGTAAACAGCCATGTTAGAAATCAGGAGCCATTACCTGATGCAGCCGCTCATCTAGAGCAGACTCTAGTTGAACACGTTTGTTATTTTTCAACCATAGGAGCCAACTCGATATTAACAATAAGAAGAGTGTAACTGATTCAATCCGTGATGAGTATGCTTTTCTTCAAAAGAAGTACCCATCTCTGGCCAACAGAAATGGAACAAAGTATCTTGCTAGGACCCTGAATAGGTAACATTTTCACTTTTTGAAGATGAAATGTTTTTGTTTTGCCAACAGTTGTCCTAAATGTTCCTGTTTTGTTTCATATCTTTTCATACTGTTGCCTCCAGCTTCACTTCTGGGTTCCTGTGAAGCAAATGTCTATTTTTATTGGGATGTTTGATATTAAATCATGTAGTCTGCAGTGAGTATTCAGATAATTTTCTGAATTGGGAAATGGGTTTTTTTTTTTTTCAATTCAATTCAAACTTATTTCCCAAATTACTATTATTTGGTTTAATATTTACTCAAAGAAAATTTGTTCAAATAAAACGTTTTCAGTAGTGTTTACAATCAAGTAGCAGTAGCAGAAATCTTTGGGAAGCCCATCAAAGGGAGTTTACATTTTGTTGAAGCCCAGATCCTTTGGAGTGGAGATTTCCAGTTCATTTAAAGTTGATCTAAGTTCCCGATAAGGGTAAATTTGCTTATGGGTATTAATCCTTAGCAACCTCCAGAATGCAAACAGCACCAACAAAATCATTTAACTGTCCACATGCCCACAAAGCAGCACTTGGAATCAGGGCTTGGAGTCAGACCCTATTGGAGTCTGTTCATCTCTGTGCAGTTTATAGCCGTCTGTTTCTGGCTTATTGAAGTGTCATCTAATAAAGTCAAAATACACATCTATTTTATGTGAGCCATGAGAACAGCAAGCTGACTGGACAGTATCAATGAATGGCCAGTGTCAAGTGCAGGAAGTTTTGGGGACTGATGTCAGCAGGGCAGTTGCCACCATAGTACCCTGACTGAGCAGTTAAGAAAAATTTAACAGGATTTCGAACTTTACTGAGATATTAGATGACTTCCAAACACTTTAGATTTCATGAATGTAATTAAATTTTTCAGTTATCACACGGTGTGCTTCAGATATCACATGTGATATTCATATGCCAAGATAACTCAGAATTCCTTTTACATTTATTCCTAATAGAAAGAACATGTGTTCCATATCTACTGTTCTGAATATCTACTAATGTGTTCCATA
>JADRCH010000145.1:2131123-2185009 GCA_019843965.1 Rhynchomys soricoides | reverse complement strand
TCTCCTACCCTATAAATTGAAGGGAAATGAATTTGGGTCTTAATAAGATGGATTTATTTATACTAGACTAAGTACTTGTTGTAAAAGATAAGTTATTAAACCAAAATTATAGGTAGAATTGGACTGAGTGGCTTACTTTAGATTACTGTGACATAAAAATAATGTGCATTGTTTGTGGTTGTCTAGCAAGCACTAGATTTGGTGGGCTAAAGATGTATGTCAAAAGAATTGACCAGAGCAGCTTCTGTGTAAGTTTTATTAGGCTAAGGGCCTCGAATTCAGGATTGCTGTATTTCTTGTTCTTGTGCTGTGGTGGAGGAGCTGAAAATTGTTTTCTTATTCTTACAGTTACTCAGATGGACAGCGTACTTCCGGCAGAGTTATGTAGGGCTTTCCCCGTATTCCGTACAATGTAATTCTCTGGTGGGTTGTAACTAGATGTCCCTAACTCACGACTGACACTGTTTGCATAGAGTCATTGTTACCACATCCTATAGGTTAAGGCCTCAGTTTTTATAGGATTCTCCTACTTCAGATGACAAGTGACAGCAACGGTTATGGAGGTGCTTCTAAATAATCCCTGGAATAGGTGCTAGGCTTCAGGGGATATTTATTTATGTTTGCTCATGTATGATAAGAGATTATTATAACGAACACAGGTAAACCAGTTAGAAGAGATAGATAAGCTAAGGTATATGGAATACTGAAAAGTGGGCCAGGGCTTTCTACGTTTTCTGGGCATGCCGTGCTGCACAGCCTTCTTAGTGTCATGGGCTCTCAGCTTGAGTTACAGCAGCTTCCGCACACAGATACGGTCAATTGCTTCACTGGCCATTGGTGATCAAGTCATTTGGGATTGAACATCCCACTCCTTCGATCTTTCTAGTCTTTCTGGTAACCAGCTACCAATCCTCTGACATGTTTAAGATCTGAGTACTGGACGGTTTTCCCTTTTTACACATTTTTAATTAACTGGTTTAAAGTATCAGGATACCTAACTTTATGCTAAAACCCTACTTTTCTAATCTTTCAGGTTACTTATGCATCATATCAGAGACTGTTTACCAGAGCTGAAAACAAGAATAAACGTCTTGGCTGCTCAGTATCAGTCTCTTCTAAATAGCTATGGTGAGCCCGTGGATGATAAGAGTGCTACTTTACTGCAGCTTATTACCAAGTTTGCCACAGAGTATTGTAACACTATTGAAGGGACCGCGAAGTACATCGAGACTTCTGAGCTGTAAGTAAGAAGTTTGCCAAGATTTGGTTCCTTGGATTATAAGGATCTTTGAAGTAACTTAGATCGTCTGTGATTTATTACCCATAAGACGAATATAAGTCTGTAGAAATGACAGGAGGAAGAGTAGTATGTCATATGTTTATAAATTGTGTAAAAACATGGTAAAGTTAGAGGTTTTTTTAAAAGATATCCCCACTGTTTCTCAGGCTGTCCTCAAACTCATGATCCCCCTGTCTCAGCTTCCTACATAGCTAGAATTGTAAGGCCATGCCATAGTGTCGAGCTTTGAAGTGGTTCTTTTCTTTCTCTCTCTCTCTCTCTAATTTTTAAAGTAAAGTTCCCCTTCCTCCCCCCCCCTTTGTTTTTCTTTCTGTGGCACAGCAGAAAAGACAACTATCAGAAGTTGACTCTCCCCTGCTACCTTGTGAGATTGAGGGATTGAGCTTGGGTTGTCAGGCCTATTCAAGCCTAGGGAGAGGCAAATGAACATCTAATTACACCAGATGTTTATCAGGGACGGATTTCCCCAGAATCCAACTTGATGAGACTAATGAGTGTATTGAGCTTGTTTACAGAGCACATGTAAAGTTAGCTACAGATGTGTGGGTAACCTCATAATAGCTGTCTTGCTGCCATGTCCCACCCCATACTGGATGGCAGTCTCATGGATTCTGCATATCGTGCCCCACCTTCAGTCACCGTTGCACGTCCTTTTCTAGTCTCTCATCTCCCAAGATGACTTGCAGCTAGGGGAGGGAATAATTTCTGGAATCCCTGGTGAGAATCTCCCAATTTCTCTGCCTATGAGGCATGACCCATTTGGGAGTTGACTGACTTTCATAGGGGTCACCTAAGACAATCAGAAAACACATATTTTTATTTTGATTCATAATAGCAAAATTACAATTACAAAGTAGCAACAACAGTAACTATAGTTGAAGAGCTGTATTAAAGGGTCACAGCATTAGGAAGGTTGAGAGTCAGGGCTCTATACCGAATGTCAGTAGCTCACTGATACTGCCATAGACCTAGCTACCACTGTTGTTGTTCTGCTCTAGTTTTCAACTCTGTCAGGGCAAAGTCCAAGATAGCTTCCTGTTAGTTACTATGTAATACTTTCTAAGCCATCTCACCAGCTTAACCTTTAAAATTGTGTTAGTGATTTTTCTATTGCTGTGATAGAACACCCAGACCAAGGCAACTTGCAACTTACATTTGGAAATAGTTTTGTTTAGCCTGTTGGTTCCTGAGGGACTAGGAGTCCATCACTATTACAGTGGCAGCAACCAGGCATGGTGCTAGAGCAGCTAGGAGTGAACTACAGTGGAGTGTAGCTTTGATACCTCACAGCCTGCCCCCAGCAACATCCTTCCTTCCTGAACAAGGCCAAACCTAAACCTACCCAGACAGTGCCACTAACTGGAGAGAAGGATTCAAGCGTCTGAACAGTCCTGTCCAAACCAGCAGAAGAAGAATCATGCTTAAACTAACTGGGGTCTGGGTTGCTTATGCAAGTACTCTGTGACTGAGCTGCTGCCCAGCCTAGTTGTTCCCTTAATACACATTAAACAGTTTTGGGTTTGAGGCTAATGAGGACGCTGTAATAAATTATCCTTTTTATGAAGTTTATTAGAAGAGATTTCAAGTTTTAACACCATAGACAGAGAGGGCAGACAGATAGGCATGGGGAACAGAGGCTCCTCGGAGAGCTCAGGTCCACACGGCAGAGTGGGTCCATCCTTACAGATTCTAGAGGAAGGAGGTGGGAAGATTGAAGTTTTCTTCAATGGCCAATGTAAAGTTGGCCATTGTTAGGTATAGCCAGTGAGAGCTCAGTTGGAAGAACAGTCCTGTGATTGACAGGCATCTCTTTTGGTTGGCCATAGCTGGGATTTGGTAAGGCAGATAAGCTGGTTAGTTTTTATCTACCTGACATAAGGTAGAGTCATTTGGGAAGAGGAACTCTTCAGTTGAGAAGATGCACCCATAGGGTTGGCCTATACACAAGTTTGTCAGGTATTTTCTTGATTGATTAATGTGGGAATGCCTAGCCCCTTGTGGATGGTGGTCCTGACTTCTACAAGAATACAGGCTAAGCAGACCAATAAAGCACACTCTCTCTGTATGACCACTTGCCCCCAGATTCCTGACTTGAGACCCCGCCCTTTTTGAGTCCCTTTATGAGGGACTGTAAGCTGTAAGGGAAAATAACCCTTTCCTCCCCAAAATTCTTCTGGTCATGGTGTTTATCACAGCAATAGAGACCTTAGACAGAGGGGAAGGTAAGGCTCTGGAAAATGAAGTCCTTTTAGTTCTAGAAATCAAGTCAGTGTTGAACCAGGAAGGAAGAGCCTAACATGGTGGCCTGGGCACGGCCAGCACACATAGTATAATTGGTACTGAAAATGCAGATAAGTAACAATAAAACATAAAAGCAAAATTTACCAACCAGAGATTATTCCTGCTGTTTTGCAGACTATATGTTAAGTCATGTTTTACAGATTGTTTTTGTACTTACTGGCAGATTTTGGTAGTTGCAACAAATACCGAAAGGCCTACATATTTATTATCCAGCCTCTTAAGGGAAAACCGCCTGAATTGTAGATTTTGTAAGTCAACAGAACCACGTAAGGTACTATGTCCTTTCCTGGAGAAGCATAAAAGCTGAAGGAAAGTAGGGCAGGCAAAGCCATTTAGCAAGTCTCAGATGCCTGGAGCCTTGTATTAAGTAGCTATTATATACTAAATCATATGAAGACATATAGTACCCATAATCCTGAAATTGCTTAAACTTTAATAAAAGAGAAAACTGCCTCAAAGAGATTTTGGTTGAAGACAAGAAAACGACATAAAAAGGGGGCCAGGGAAGGAAAAAGTCAAACTGTATTTGTAGATGACATGGTTCTTTTATTTAAGAGACTCCATTAAGTCTACTAGAAAACTCACAACCCAATAAACACCATAAAGGTACACAGTACAAAATCAAAATAAATAATCCTTAATATATATCAACAGTGTACTCTCAAAGATATTAGGAAAAATACCCTATTCAGATAATTCTAAAAAATTAAATATTCATCAAAAAAGAACTTCAAGACACTAAAAGGAGAAAATCTTGCTCCTGGATTGACAAAAATTAATGTTTTGAAAATGGCCATGAAACCAAAATTAATTTAAATATTTAATGGAATATCTATCAAAATTTGATGTTATATTTGATGGATTTGTAAATACAAGAATTTTTATGGACCCACAAAAGGCCACATGCCAACCTCAAATTATACTGTAGAGCTATAGTGATAAAGGCAGTCTGGTACTGGCATAAAAAACCTGACAGATACCAATAGAATAGAGGACCCAGAATTAAAATGAGAACACTATGCCTGGTCAATTTTTGACAATGGCAAAAACATTCATTTGAAAAAAGCCTGTTCAAGTAGTGCTGGCAAAACTGGATGTCCAAAAGCAGAATAAATTCAGATTCTTTCACCTTGTACAAAAATAAATTCAAAATGGATCAAAGAACACTGAAACTAATAGAGGAAAACATAAAGAGTCGCCTTCAAGACATTGGGGTAGGCAAGAACTTTCTGGACAGAACACCAGAACACAGGACCTAGGCTCAATTATCAACATAAGGGGACTACATGAAAATAAAAGTTTCTGTACAGCAAAAGAAACTATTAGCAGAGCAAACAGCCCATAGAATAGGGGAAACAAACATACAAACAAACTGTTACAGGCTATACTTCAGAAAAGATGCTAATTTGTAAAGAATTACAACAATTAAATACCATGGAAATAAAATCCTAATCAACAAGTGGGCAAATAAATGGAATAGTTTTAACAAAAACCACACAGATGGCCAATAATTATTTTAAAAAGTGTTCATAATTTTGAGATACTACCTCACCCCAGTCAGACTAATTTGACAGAATGTTAGAAAGGATTGGATTCCTTAGTCACTGTTCATGGGAGGTGCAAATTAATACATCCATTATGAAAATGAGCTTGTGTGTTTTTTCAAAAAATTCAAAATAGTACTACCATATGACCCAGCTCCTTCACTCTGGGGCGTACCCAGAGAGCTTCATCACCTACCAGAGAGATAATTGTACTCCATGTTTATTGTTGCTTTATTCACTAAAGAGTTGGAATCAACCTACTTACCTGTCAACGGATGAACGTATAATTTATATAGATGGAATAAATACTGCTTAGCTCTAAAAGAAAGAAATCACAAAATTTGAAAGAAATTTAACAGATTTACAATGTACTTCAAGTGTATATATTAAAAGAACAGCCCTTGGTCATTGTTGGTGGGGATGTAGATGAATACAGCCATTGAGTTTTTGATAAGACTTTATGTCAGAACATGAACCAGCCTTAAAGCTTAAGGAAAGACATGACTTGTAGCTTGTTTTCTTTATAGTAATGCATATTAATATAATTGCTTTTCAGATGCGGTGGTGCTAGGATTTGTTATATTTTCCATGAGACTTTTGGGCGAACCTTAGAATCTGTTGATCCACTAGGTGGCCTTAACACTATTGACATCTTGACTGCCATTAGAAATGCTACTGTGAGTATGCCTAACAACAGAAGGTTAAAGCTGCATTTGCTTAAGCATATTTTAAGTTGATGTACAGTTTATTTTGTTCTCATACTTGAAATATTTTTTAGAAAAAAGAACAAAAATGGGGTTCTTTTTTTAATCTTTTGGAAGACCTGAAATTGTACATAGCTATAATAAGCGGCTAAGTTTTGTTTTTCAGGGCCCCCGTCCTGCTTTATTTGTGCCTGAAGTTTCATTTGAGTTACTGGTCAAACGTCAGATTAAGCGTCTAGAGGAGCCCAGCCTCCGGTGTGTGGAACTGGTCCATGAGGAGATGCAGAGGATCATTCAGCACTGTAGCAATTACAGCACACAGGTTCTATGAGCGGAACAGGGCTCAACAGATAGAATGGGAGGAAGTGAGCTAAACGTAAAACCATTAGCTTCCTTACTAAGACCGATTTGAAATGGTATTCTTAAATGTAAGATCCAAATCTAATTCAGTATTTCAGTGATTACTTTTCAGTTAGACAGACTAACATTTTTACTTCTTTCTTTATTACCTTCAGGAATTGTTACGGTTCCCTAAACTTCATGATGCCATCGTTGAAGTAGTGACTTGTCTTCTTCGTAAAAGGTTGCCTGTGACGAATGAAATGGTGAGCTACTGTCTTGTCTGAATTGCCATTAGTTTTCACGAGAACAGAATATTGTTGACTTTCTTGAGTAGCTGCTTCTGTTCCGTGCTGTCACTGTTTTTTGTGGGAAACTCTGTCTCTGGACTTAGTAACCAGACCTTTACAGCAAGCTTACTTTTATTTTGAAGCACATTGGGGTAATCTGGCCTCTTCCACATTTTGTGTTGTCTATATCCTAATGATAGCGGTTAGTTAGTTAGTACTATAGTGAGCTGCAGCTGTCCACTCCCATCCCCATAAAAATGCTGAGATTGAAATTACACTTAGGTGGGGAGCAGGTTTTTGTTTTCCTTCCGGCCACTAATAATGCATTTGAGCCTCACTTGAAGCCTTGGTGAGTGGCTGCTGAGTGGTCACTTTTGTAGCAGGGATTACTGTCAGTCAGAAGCCTAAGCCTGGTCTCACCCTCTACCCACCAGCATTGTAGAATCACTGGAACTTCATGTCGCCAGCTCTTCACTGTTAGGTGGCATTCTGAAACGTGAGACAGTATGGGGCAGTCATGGGAACCTTGGTTCCTCTTGTATGACCTCCATATTTTTGCGTGTACCTTGTTATTTAACTTGGCCAGCAAACAGCTACGGAGCTAACAAGTAGCTCACATTGTGTTCATTTGGAACTTGATAAGTAATACTTTGATAATTCTTCTTTTGTTCAGAGTTGGCAGTAGGGGAGTTAGTTTTTGAGAAAAGCTGTGACTAGAAACATTTAAAGACTAGAAGATAAAAACACATTAGGGGTGGCCATGGTCCTGTAAACAATCTCTTACCCTCACCAGTCTGTCTGTAAGCAACCCTAAGGAAACTCAGGGTCAGGTCATTAAGGACCTGAGAGAAGAAGAACTGCTGGATGGGAAGGGAAGGGGGGAGGAGCGGGAGGAGGGGTAAGACGGGCAGTGGTGAGTGGGATTGAAACATGCGTGAAAATGTCACAGATGGGACCCTTATGGGTAACTGACCAGCATTAAAGGTAAAGATTGAAGTTCATGCTCTGTAAGCCTTAGCAATTGTGTAGAAGACTGAAAACAGAAGTCTTCGTGTTTGCTTTTGAATGCTGTCTCATTAGACTTTTAGCCCCATTAATTTCATCAGTATGTTTCGTGGTTATAATTCGAATGTTTATTGTTCAAGTAAAATAAACATTTTTACTCATGCCTACTTATGAACTATTTATCTTAAAATTGAGCATAAACCTTGACACTATAATGTATGATCTGAAGTTTGAATAACAAAGTTGCTTATGGAGGCCTGGAACTTAAAACTGCATCAGGTAATAATTTTCCCTTAAAGCTATCTTAATGTCATGTTTTCTTTCTTAGAAGTGCAATTTTAAGTCTGGAAGGTAAGTAATTTAAATTAGAGTTAATTATCATTGGGCATAAGGTAATTATTTGGAGTATAGTCTTCAAGTGTATGAAAATGTTTCTTATACTTTTGCAATATTATCTGTATAATATGTTTTTCATATTTAGACTTCTCTAGGTTAAACTGGCATATATAATTAGCGTTATCTTGGTTTTTTAGGTACATAACTTAGTGGCAATTGAGCTAGCCTATATCAACACTAAACACCCTGACTTTGCTGACGCCTGTGGGCTAATGAACAATAATATAGAGGTGAGTAGGACGCCATTTCCCAGGGGTCAGGTCGGGGCTGGCTGCCTAGAAAACACGCTAAACTCATTACATGGTTCTATTAATTCAGTTCTCAGAATCACCTGGGACACTTATTTTTACTTTCTACTTACTGATCAAAACGGAACCATTTTAATGTTGAAGAAGAATGGTCTTGCTCCTTTTCAGTTAATGAAGTTCTAGTTCTTTAGACTGAAGTGTATAAAACCACATGAATGCTTATAATTGAGGATGTTTTATTGTGTTTTGTTTGTTTTGTTTTTTGGCTCTGCAAATGAAGGAAACATTCAGAGAATTGCCTAACTTCATAATTTGGAAAAGTGTAGATTCTTCACAGTAAAGTGCCCCCCCCAAACACTCAAAAAGCAAATTAGGCAAGTTATGTTCAATGTAGGTCCATATAGGCTACACTAGAGAGATAGCTCAGGGGTCGAGAGCACTGGCTGCTCTTTCAGAGGACCTAGGTCCAATTCCCAGCACCCATGCGGCAGCTCACAACCATCTGTAACTCCAGGTCCAGGGGATCTGATACCTTCTGGCCTCCATAGGCACCAACATGCATGTGGTATGCAGACATACATGCAGACAAAAAACCCATACACATAAAGTCAAAAAAAAGTATTTTGAAAAGTAGGCACATACTTCCTTGTTTTAAGGGTTCTTGTAACATCGAAACCAACTTCAGTGGAATATTTTGCTTGGAGCAGTTTTGTCTTAACTAACAGGATCATGTATGACAAATGCGTTAGGGTTTTATAGGACCCTAACTATAGACCCTCTTGAGCTTACAGAATGAATATAGTATTACAATCGGTATGTTCTATCGTGTCCATTTTTTTCTATCTTTAACTTTTTTTACCTAAAAGCTTTATGATTTTTTTAATTCTCTCATATATTATATCTCAATCGCAGTTTCTCCTCCCCTCCCCCCGTTTCTTCCCCCACAGCCCCTCTCTCCCAGCCATCCCCCTTCACCTTCCTTCAGAAAAGAGGGACATAAACCAAACATGATGTAACAAGACTGGGCACATACCGTCACATCAAGGCTGGATGAGGCCACCCAGCAGGAGGAAAGGGTCCCATAAGTGGACAAAAGAAGGACCCTGTATGGGGCTGACCTAGGAGGCTGACCTGGGTCCTCTGCATATGCCTATGGCTGAGCAGCTCAGTGTTCTTCCTAACAGTGGGAGTGGGGGCTGTCTCTGTCATCTTATCACTTGATAACCCAGGAAAATGGAAATAGTTGACATTTTTTGCTTTAAAAGTTCTATAAGAAATCATTTTTGAAAGTTTGTTAACTTACAGATCTTTGAAAGCTTGAGAGTGTTCAGGAAATGTTTTCATTTGAGGAGCAATTTTGATACATGATATATGCTATTCTACCACCTCAGGTTTAAATTTTCCAAATGCCTATAAGAGGCTTATTACCCTTATCTATATTTGTCTATATCTACTTGTTATGGTGCCTGGATATTGCATGATGACTTTAATCTAACATGTCTATAGTTTTGTAACCTCTTGATAATACAGCAACGAGTAATTTATCAGTCTGTTAAACAGGTTATAGCACAGTCTCTCAGTTATCGACACCATTACCAGAAGACAATGTTCTTTAGAAGGATTTGTTTTAAAATATAATCGATTGTGGCATAAGTCCTAACAGTAATTTGATAAATATGTAAGTTACTCCATACTTTTCAACTAAGATGAACATTTCAATATTCTGATAATCAGAAAAGCTTGGTAACACTTTATAGGAACAAAGAAGAAACAGGCTAGCAAGAGAACTACCTTCAGCTGTATCAAGAGACAAGGTAAATAAGTAAAAATGTTTTTATGGTATATTCCCCACACCAGAGGTCAGCCTCAGCTGGGTGTATTTCTTTGTGAGGATGTATTTTTCTTCCTGTCCCTAATACTTTAGGGGTATGCATAAGTTTTTAAAAGGCTTGAATAATTTAAAAAGAAAGGTGGCTTTTTAAGATTCTTATTTATTTGGTGAGCAATGACTTTGTCATAAGGGCGTTTGAAAGACAAAGGGAAGACAACTATGTCATAGATTTTAATTTTGGCAGTAACTATCAACAGTTGTTACACCTATTACCTTGAGTTCCTTGTCAGAAAACAAATGAAGTGACCTTCCACCCACATCTCTCCCCCACACCCCCAAAAAACCAGCAGCAGTTGATGTGGCATTTGGGTTTTCTTACTTGTTCATCTGCAGAAAAGCTTCACGGTGACAGCGGTGTAGGAGATAAAGCAGAGCACACACACAGCTCCATGGCTCCTTCTGGTTTTACATTGCTTTATTATTTCATTATAGAGAGGAAATTTTGTCTGTAAGATGTTTCCAAAAGCATTTTTGGCATCCTTGATTTTTTTTTTTTCCCCCTGCATTTTTGCCTTTAGTCTTCTAAAGTTCCAAGTGCTTTGGCACCTGCCTCCCAGGAGCCCTCCCCGGCTGCTTCTGCTGAGGCTGATGGCAAGGTCTGTTCTGATTCCTAATCTAAGCCTGCATGCCTTGTTTGGAGACAGTACACTGAATAAAACAATATTGGTATGGGATACTGTGTTTGACTGTTAGCCTAATCCAGATTCTTAAATTGTATAACAAAGTATAGTTGACATGCTTTCCTTTGCTTGCTATATAGAAGATATATGCAGAAAAATAATTCGAAAACAAAGTTAAAAATTTCAAGCTGCTGTTGCTGTTTAAATCTTGCTGTTAAATTGCATGTTTTAACATATCTTTTAACAGTTAATTCAGGACAACAGAAGAGAAACTAAAAATGTGAGTCTCTTGCTTCAGATGGAAATGTTGGTACCTTTGGTTCTTACCAAAACAGTCAAGTTCATCAAGAACCTGTTTGTACAGTGGCCTCCATTTTTTTGTTGTCTGTGTTGTGGTCTTAGTGTTCCTTTTGTCTAACCCTTATAAGGTGCCATCAGTCTAGCTTGAGCACTGACTTAATTACTAACCATAGCCTCTGCTACTGCTGTTACTTTCAAGATTAGCTTTCAGGGTCCTCTTTTCATAGTCTTCAGAGATGGAGCTGGGCATGGAGGTCCATGCTTTTAATCCCAGTACCTGGGAGGAAGAGGCAGGTCAAGTTCTGAGTTTGAGGCCAGCCTGAGCTACAGAGTGAATTCCAGGACACTCAGGCTACATAGAAAAACCCTGTCTCAAAAAAAAACAACAGAGATTTCAGGGATGTATAATGGTCCTTTGGGACATTTCCTCTGCAAATGTCCCCGCTCTCCAGTGCTTTCTGTATTTCCAACAGTGTCTGTAGTAACTCTAACATAGAGTTTCACATTCAAAACATGGAAATTGAGAGTTTAAGGCTTGTCAATTCTTGGTGATAGTTTTCACAGAAAACCATGTGTAGGGTATGCAGACTTATCTCTTCCATTACTTACTTTTTAGGTTTAAGTTTCTCACCCTCCGGTCTTTACAGACAATCTCCATCTTTCAGTTGTGGTCTCCAGAGAACCATACAAATCACTGCATACCTTTTATTTCATTCATGGCTCACTTTCCTTATGACTTCATTTATCATAATTACAAACACTAAAAATGTAATTATCAGTACATCGCTTTTCTTTTGTTGACATTCTGACAGATTTTCCAAATGTGAATGACTTCCCAAACTGTTTGTTGCTTTCCTTACGAGTATCACAGCACTCCTCCATTCCAGTTATATGATCCGGTCTTCTACTACACTTACAAGATCTTAAAGAAGATCTAAAAGCATCTCTTAAATGTTGGTGTGTTTTGTTTTTCCCACTGTAGTAAGTAGGCAGTTTTTTTCTCTTAGAAGTCAAGACCCCATAAAAAAGGCTGTGAGGGTAGCAGTGGATTCCCTCGCTCGATCCTTCTCAGGAGGGAGGCTGTGCTGTACTTATGGTCATCTTGGGTAGCTTGGTGATGTGATAGTTAGGTCTATGGATGTAGTCTTTCTTTTATTAAAGAGGTCTACTTTTACTTTTGACTATCAAGGATAGTAAACTAGTTTTAAAAATATGTAGAGCCATAGGCTCACAGCACTGTAAGATCAAAGTTCAATAGTTAAGTGTTTAAAATTACTTTGATGAGATGAAACCAAGGGCAAGTTCTGTTTCTTGTGTGTGCATTTACTTCAGTGTTTGAGGAATGGCGGAAGATACAACGTTTTGGAAAGTAATAAACAAAAGGTGATCAGACATTAAGTAGGGCTAATAAACAAAAGGTGATCAGACATTAAGTAGGGCTAATAAACAAAAGGTGATCAGACATTAAGTAGGGCTAATAAACAAAAGGTGATCAGACATTAAGTAGGGCCTGAACTGGCCACTGGCCTACAGACAGCGTCAGACAGACTTCAGGTTTCTAATGACCAACGCCGCCATTGCTTGACTTCATTATCTGTTGAAGTAACTCCCATATCGGTACTACCTGTATGTTCTAGATTGCCATCAAAGAAAGTGAACCTCACTTGTTGTGGAATGTACAGAGTATAGGTTTGGAACGTGTGTTTTCAGGTTGCATCTGCAGGTGGTGGACTTGGAGATGGTGGTCAGGAACCAACAACAGGCAACTGGAGAGGAATGCTGAAAACGTCAAAAGCTGAAGAATTACTTGCTGAAGAAAAATCAAAACCGATTCCAATTATGCCAGCAAGTCCACAAAAAGGCCATGCTGTCAATTTGCTAGATGTGGTAAGCCATCACAATTCTGTTTAAGTCTACAAGTGAGCCAAGTTAGTAGCAGACATTCTCTAAACAGAAGAAGTTAAAGTCACCAAATTTTTACCTTTTAAATCTTAAATGTTGCCATTTCAAAACAGCACAGAAGTAATACTCTTCCCTCTTGCAGCCAGTTCCAGTTGCACGAAAACTGTCTGCCCGAGAGCAGCGCGATTGTGAGGTTATCGAGAGACTCATCAAATCCTATTTTCTAATTGTCAGAAAGAATATTCAAGACAGGTTAGTGTCACCTAATATGTAAATAACGCTGGGTGAGTTCATGATGTTTTTTTAAAAATCATACATTAAAATTTTTAGATTACCTTTGATTTTAAATATTAATGTTAACTGAGACATGGACTGATTAGAATACTATGTATCAGCTGAAAAAAAAATAAAAGGATGTAGGAATCGTGGTATATCTGCAATCACAGGTTAGGAAGATAGAGCCTCGGGCAGAATGATCACAGTTACACACACGCTCACTCCACCCATCTCAAAACAAAATCAAAAATCAGGAAAGGGCAGCAGTGTGGTTCCATGGAATAGTATAGTTTAGTATTCATGAAGCCCTAAATTCAACCCCTCCAGTGCTCTGAACAAACATTCTTATGTTCTAGTAGTCTACATGGTTACATTTTATTACCTTACTAAAAGTGAAGCTCACCCTTTGTCAGCTATAACTTCTGTTTGCCTTGCCTCTAAGGTGCCATGCCTATGAAGTAGCCTATCAAACAGTTCGTGTTCATGGGAGAACAATAATATGTGGCCTTTTGTCTGGCGTCCTTCACTTGTGTCACTCCCCTTTTTAAGAAATGTTTGAGAACTCTCTGTATTTTGTTTTCATGCCCCCTCCTGGAACTCTTCCTAGATCTCTGCCCTTTCTCACCCAAGTTTGTGTTTGGTTTTTCCTTCTCCTATCAAGGCCAATTTGTGCTGCTTGATATTCCTGGGTGTGCGGCCTTCTACTAGAGCTCGACTGAGCTCTGAGCAGCTACGCTCTGACCCTCTCCCAGCAGCTGAGAATTGCCAATAGCTTCCCTGCTGGGGATGAGACTTTGTATCCCACACCCCTCTCTACTCATGCTGAATTGTGGTCTGGTTTAGGCTTGCACCAGTCTTGTGCGTGCTATCACAACCGCTGAGTTCATATTTGCAGCTGCGCTACTGTGTCCAAAAATGTTTCCTTGTTATCCACTACCTTTTCTGCAGTGGTCCTTGATCCTTGGGAGCAGATATAGGTGCTCCACTTAGGGCAGAACATTGTACAATAATGTCTTCTTTCTCTGCATCTTGGCCACTTGTGGCTCTCTATGTTAATCACCATCTATAAGCAACAGTTTCTCAGATGAGGGTTGAGAGATATATAATCTGTGGGTATAATTATAGGCCATTAGAACTGGTTTAATGCTCTGTCCATTAAGTATAATAATAGTGGTAGGTTTTCTTCTGGGGTCTCTTGGATCTGTCTAGCCATAGCTTCCTGGCCCAGAAATGGTGCCAGGTATAGAATTTATCTTATAGATCAGGTCTTAAATCTCAGCTACTTGTCAGTGTGTTTTAAAGCTTGTTCATGCTACAGCACGGATCCTTTTTACAATTGACTACAATACTGTATTATATACCATACTTTGTATATCTACTCATCACTCTATGAATATTTTATTATTTCAGTTTGGGCTATTAAGAATAATGGTCATTGTTGTGTTTATATATGGGACAGTAAGTGAGATGAGTGAAGGTAAACTCTCAAGGATTGTGACTGGCTTAAGGCTTCATTAAACCACCCCTTGAAGAGTATCTATTTACTAAGTATATTAAATATTCAGCGTTCTTGTTACTTTCTAGAGCCGCACTCTAGTGAAAGTCTGAACCAATGGTTCTTAACGTTCTTGCAACCCTTTAACACAGCTATGTTGTGGTGAGGCGAACCACAGAATTATTTTGTTGCTACTTATTAACTGTAATGTTGCTAGTTATGAATAACAATGTAAATATCTAATATACAGGATATCGGATAGGCAGCCCCTGTGAAGGGGTCATTTGATTTCCAAAGGCGTCGCAACCCACAGGTTGAGAACCACTGATCTAAATTTTTGAAAATAGAATTGTTACCAAAGTTCATGATTTGACCTTGCTTTGCAGCGTCCCAAAGGCAGTCATGCATTTTTTGGTTAATCATGTGAAAGATACTCTTCAGAGTGAATTAGTAGGGCAGCTGTATAAGTCATCCTTATTAGATGACCTTCTGACTGAATCTGAGGACATGGCACAGCGAAGAAAAGAAGCAGCTGATATGCTGAAGGTAACTGTGAAATTGCTCTCAATTTTTCTCCCTGGAGTGTACACATACACATGCAAGATATTAAAGTTACGTTCTGATCTTATCCCCCTCACATACTGGTATTTGATTAGATTAAAATTTAAGAAGAGGTACTGCTTTTTTTTTTTTTTTAAGCACTGAAAAATGGAGAAATTTCTTTACAAACTTCAGATTAACATTCTAACTTGAGTTTTTATTCCTTTTAATGCAGGCATTACAAGGAGCCAGTCAAATCATTGCTGAAATCCGAGAGACTCATCTTTGGTGAACAGAAGTTTGATATCCACACTTTGCTGACTTGAACCTGCTAGCTACTGCCTACCTGAGTAGAAGTTTATTTATGAACTTTTGTGTATTGCAGTGTATGAATTTGCTCGTGTGAAGACTGGCTATAAGCTGAAAAGTATATTATTCATTACAAAACAAATCACATGTTTAATTCACATTTTTCAACTTTCCTATGATGTATATCAAGTCTGTCCGTTTCAGTCAAGCTTACAAGAACAGTTGATGTTCTAGCTGTACAAAGCAGTTTGCCTGTGCACATGACGACCCACGTGACCTTTCTTTAGTCTTCAGGCTGCAGCCATAGTCCTCAAAAAGGAAGCTCCAGGACATTTCATGACTATAATGCATGCACTGTTTATATATAGATTGACCTGGCTTTAAAAGATGGAGCCCGGCAAGTTCCTCACATAATCAATGTATCCACCTATCCTTCATTTTTATAGTCTTAAAAAGCAAAACTCTAACTTTTGCAGTTTTAAGAAATTAAGATCTGAAAGACTCAAAAGATGTAGGAACAAAGTGTATAATTAATGGCTCCTGAGTCTACACTGCCTGGGTGTGTTAGAAATTAAAATATACTTTGATTCAAAATAAGCCTGAAAATATGGATTGACTTCCTGCATTAAAAACAACTATTGGGAACTTCCTTAGTAGCAATGGCTAGTCCTATTAGTCTCTAAATGGTCCAGTGATAACCTAAATGGTCCAGTGATAACCTAAATGGTCCAGTGATCACCTAAATTGCCCTTACTTACAGTACAGCAACTGCAATCTAGATATACCCTTAAAGTGGGGGCGCATACATTGAGCTCCAAGACTCAGAGTTAGTGGGACCTAAAATTCCACTCTGTATCCACTGGTAATAGCTACTTTAGTTCCACACCAACAGAATACGTTAGACTAATGGTATGAAAACACTAGTGGACCTTTGTTAAAGAAAAAGACCTGGACATATACATACACCTAAAAGCTGATGGACTACTAAATTGTATTCAGGGGTATTTTGTGAAAACTGCCTGTGCAATTCATTTTGTAAACTAAGCATTAAAAAATTTTCTGACCTAGCTAGGCAGTGATGGTGCACGCCTTTAATCCCAGCACTTGGGAGGCAGAGGCACGTGGATCTTTGTGAGTTCAAGACCAGCCTGGTCTACAGAGTTGAGTTCCAAGACAACCAGGGCTACACAGAGAAACCCTGTCTTGAAGAGAAAAAAATAAAAAAGTTGAAACCTAAGTAGGAATCTTATGTATCTAGTTGTCTCTGACCAAACGATACATTCGTGTTTTAAGTACTAAAATTCTTTTCAGGTAAGGGTCAGGCATCTTATGAAATACTATTAGCAAGGAAAACAAGAACATGTTATCCTTAGTTTATGATGCCCACTGAGCAATCTCAAAAACATAAAGGCAGTCTAATTACAGTACCAGCTTGACAGTGAGTACCCACTGCCTAAATGTGTTAGTAGCATACTTTAAAAAAATATCCTGTTATCCAACTATTAGGTGTCCATGGTTTATTTTTGAAGAGAGATGCCACCACTGTAGCCTTTTGAATTTGTAAAGAGAAAGAAATGCACCTTTATCCAACATTTCAAATAGATTTTAAATGGAAGATGTTAACTTTTAAAACATGCTATGATAATGTACTTGTTAGCACTATACACTTTGTACAAAGAAAAACAAGCAAGAAACGGAGGGAAAGAGGAAGCTTCTTTTGTGTGCTTTTACACTGAGTTGTGTTCTGAAACATGGAGATAATTTCTTCATATTTATAAGACCACTGTATGTTCTATGTAAATAAAAATGCTGGTGTGAAATGGCATTAAAGTTTGCCAGTAAGTGAATTCTTCCTGACTTGCCTCAAAAAAAAAAAAAAAGATTTACATAGCTGCATCTTTGAAATGTCTGAATCTGCGTCATAATGTAACAATTTAAATTGTACTGCACCAGAAGTTTTATGCCATTTTTCCTATTAGATAATTACCATCAAGGCCTTGTTACGTCTCCATGTCTACAGATGAAGACAGAAACTTCTTCCAAGTAATCCAAGGATGAATGCTCAGAACATGAACATTACACTTTGCTGTAAGCCGTCCAGAAGCTGACCAGCAGTTTATGTTCCACCCCATGTACATGGGGTGGTGTGGTCTTGATTTTTACAGAAGCCGTTTTGGAGAGTTAACTTGCTTCCTGTATACAAACCTGCACCAGTTTGACCTCAAACTTCCTATGTCTTTGTTGGTCTTAATGACTGCATACTTGGTGAGGTACTTTGTTACTGTGGTTTCTTAAAATACCTGCCGTAGGAACCCACTGACAAAAATAGGCAATTGTGAGTGAGTGAATCGAAACACAGACAAGGAAACAGAAAACTAAACTATGAATGAAGTCTGGTACTGACTGGTGTTTTGTCTGAGGAAAACTATTTTGTACTACAGTTTCTATTGGGAACCACTGCTATCTCTAACTCCTTTTTAAGAATTCTGTTTGCTTCTTAGCATTAATCAGAAGTTTAACTTTCAACAGATTTCTCACGGCTGAACAGACATTGAAGCTTGGCTAGTTTGTAGAGCTGTGTAAGTGCAATCAGTAGGTGCTCTGCACCTTACATGCTGTGTAAACAGTCATTTCCAGGCACCGCTTCTTCAACCCACCCTACCTGCTGTGTAACTAAACAGTCATTTCCGGGCACCACTTCTTCAACCCAGGAGCAAGAAGGATATTTCTTGCATAAAGAACTGAACAATTAAACAACACTTTATTTTGAAATGCACAGAAGTATTTACATTGTGAGGGGCCTTGTATATATTACACTCTTGGGTTTCTGAAGACCTCCTCATTTTGAAAATGGATGATGGACAAATCTGGACAAAACCTTTCACAGCTGAAGCCATTTTATAATGTAGAAGTTCCTTTTTCCTATTTTAAGTAGGGAAAGTCCGTTCTTGAGGATATGTTGTCCAATTACTAAAACACCTTCAGGGTTTGTCACCTGTCTGTGATTTATACTGACTCCACCCTCTGTTATCATCCGATACCTGAAAAGAGAAGGTTGGTAACTAGGGGCATTCAGTCACCCTCCCCCGACCTGTCTACCTGCGACTTGAGGTGTCAGGAAGCTGCCTGTGCTCATCTGAACTTACACTAAGTTCACACGGCTCTTAACGTTGTGATCTTCCTGCCCCAGCTTCCCAATATCTGAGATTACAGGCCTGTATCACCAGGCTCAATTATATCAGCTTTTGACACATTCACCTCATTATGGTTTTTAATGGAGATTCATTTTCAGAATTTATCTATTCTTGTGGAGAAAAAAAGGAAAAAAAAAAACAAAACAAAAAAACTCCCAGGGCTGGAGATGGCTCAGTGGTTAAGAGCACTGACTGCTCTTCCAAAGGTCCCGAGTTCAAATCCCAGCAACCACATGGTGGCTCACAACCATCTGTAATCGGATCTGATGCCCTCTTCTGGTGTGTCTGAAGACAGCTGCAGTGTACTTATATATAATAAATAAATAAATAAATGCTTTTAAAAAATTCCCAAATTCCTAAAAACAAAAAAGAACAATTTTGTTTTTAAAGTATGCTACCTATAGATACAGGTAATAAATACCCCAACTTGAACCTTTAGAAATGATAGGAAACTGGAAAATACTGGGACTATAAACTAGTACTGCTTAAAATAAAAACAAAATGCTTTCTTAATCAGCTGATTTCATAAGTGGGAAATCAATAGCTAGTTTAATAAGTATATGCTAAAAGTAAGTTTAACTGGATTTTACATCCATTTCATTCAATAAAGTGCTTACTGTGTGCTAAACAAACATGAGTATTAGAGAGAAGAGCAATGCTGACATGCCAGTTTCTCCAGCGCGGTGCTGTCTGTGAGGACTAAATGAAGGACTGCACACTGACTGGGTCATAAACTCTGGGAACTTCCTTGACAGATACGGTGTTAAAACACTGGATGACAGCAGGAATTTTACAAGGAGAGGAAACAAAAGGGACCCTTGAAAGTGGCACGTGTTACTAAACAAAGCTAAGCAGCTCAGTGAACGCAGCTTTATAAAACCAAGCCAACAAGAAAATTCTATTTACAAGTATATTTCTTCTAGGCAGGCTGTTTCCAGGCTGAATATTATACAGGCCAACCCTATTTATGGTATGAAAAATGCATCATTACGTCTGACTCTGGCTAATTTGGGTGATTTAAGTAGAAATAAAACTTAGTTATCAGCAAATTAGCAAAGTTCATAAGAAAACGCATAAAACTAGACTTGATGTATAGAGAATTTGACTCCAGGGTTAAATTTGGTACATTTTAGGTAAACCAATACATTAGGGAATAAATAAGGTTGAGTGGCAGGTCAGGCAGGTCATTAACATGGTCTTTGTCTACACACACAATTTAGATCTCACTGGAGAGGCAAACATTCCAAAACAAAACAAAGCAACTGTAACAAATGTCACTCATGTAATAACCATGGGCAAGTGACAGGAACTTTATGTACAGAGTCCAATAGATGAGGCCCTTGGGCTTTCTTGGCTACTGATTTTCCTCTTCCTTGTGGCTGTTCAGTTATAAGTGGACATTCCATTCCATACTGCCTCCCAGGGCAATGGCACCCCATAATACGGAGGACTAAGAAAGTGCAATCTCTAGCATACTCTCCAGTTTGTAAGTTTTATGAAGTTCTATTTCTATTCTCATTTCTTTTCAGTAATTAAATTTTAAAATAGATCCTATCCTCCAAAACCCTAAGGCCACAGGCTAAGTATGAGGGAGGGAGGTCAGAGGCGTCTTTTCACTTCTCTGAACAAATCCCTGAAGGAGTCCTCAGAGAGGTCAAGCTGTTTCCTACTGTATGAACTCCCAGTTTTACCTCATTGTCCGCCTTAACCTAACTTCTACAAGAAATGAGTTACACTACCAGGAAAACCCCCGAAAACATGAATCACAAAGTAAAACCTTACCCTCGGGGACCATCAGGAATGGCATTTGCTTTACGGCATGTGTCTATGACACTCGTTCCAGGGTCGAGAACTAATTCAGAAAATGAAGCTTCTTTAAACAATTCTTTTAACTCTTGGTCAGACATGACCTCCAGTGCCTCTATGCTGCTATGGTAAAGGGCTTGTGTACACCTGCGAAACAAAGCTACATTAGGGACTGTTTCACCCCCAGCCCCCCACACACCACCAAATAACTATAGAGTGCCGTGTTCCACAGTATAATGTTTCAACAGCAGTGTCTATTTTGTGTAATTCACTAAAGTTATCCAGTAAAGACAATGTAAAAGTACTTAAGTACAGTATAGGTTTGTAATCCATAAGAAACTCTTAAAACATCATCTCCAGTTTTTCTTGTCTATCCACTAACAAGTTCCTTTCTTTTTGGTTTTTTTGGTTTTTCGAGACAGGGTTTCTCTGTGTAGCCCTGGCTGTCCTGGAACTCACTCTGTAGACCAGGCTGGCCTCGAACTCAGAAATCCGCCTGCCTCTGCCTCCCGAGTGCTGGGATTAAAGGCGTGCGCCACCACTGCCCCGCTCCACTACCTTTCACTACATATTAACTTCTCCTCTTAGCACTCCTTAGTTGCCTGTGGTTCATTGTCGAGGGGTGGGGCCTCGTGAGATTCCTCCCTTCCATGTTGCCATACATAAGTACATGCTTAGGCAGGCAGACTGCGGTACTGTGGGTAAAGCTTCCTTGTCATTTCCAGGACACACAACTTCCCTGCCAAGTTCCCAGTCCTCTGGCTCTTACACCCTCTCCTCCCCTTCTTCCAAGATGTTCTCTGAGCCTTATGTGTAGGAGCTGTTGTCGATCTATCAAGCTAGAACTATTAGCCAGACCGTTAACTGTTGTCAAGCCAACCTTTTAGCAGAGTCCAGACCTTCTTGCCCGTGAACAAGCTTTGTTACTTCTGCAGCAAGTCGTTTCTGAGCAACTCGCTTTTCTGGTTCTTTGACGTGTAGCTGCATAATGTGATCAATCTCTGGGAGGGGAAGGAAAGTGAAAAGCTTCAGGTACCTGCCGGACAAGAGAGAAAACATTCTATGTGCATCTACTAGCTTAGCTTGGGAAGAAAAATCCTAAATTCACTTTCGAATTTATTAATGACATACTGTAGAATGTACTTAAATGGTACACTAAGATACACAACCCCAATGGGCAATTATTTTTCAATACTTATTTTCCATTTTCATAAAGTAACAAAATGGTGCAGAAATGTGTGCCTCCTTCCTAGGCATACTTGGACATTTTTGTTTTATATATATGTAAAAGTTTGACATGAGGGGGCTGAAGGGATAGCTCAGCAGTTGAATTCAATTACCAGCAACCACATGGAGGCTCACAACCATCTGTAATGGGATCTGATGCCCTCTTCTGGTGTTTCTGAAACAGATACGGTGTACTCATATAAATAAAATAAATCTAAAAAAACAAAAAACAACAATGGAGTATTCCATATGTTAACTTTTGGAAAATGCTATAAAGAAAAAGCACATATCACAAAGCTTAGTGAACCATTATGAAGCAAACACCTATGAAATGATCCTCTTAAGAAATACAAGACTATGAGTAAAATCATGGAAGATGCATTTTTATTTCTAACTTACTTTGGCATACCAGCACATTCAGACTTACGATGTCACAAGCACAGCTTTCAAAGCTATTAATATTCTGTGATTTACTCTATTGTGGCTTTTGTGTGTACTTTTGAACATATGCTAATCATACCACAAATACATACCTCCATGGCATGAATCTGAGTTAGGCATGTATAGTTTATGTATAGATTTAGGAAGGATTGGCAACTATTATTTCAAAGGGCTCTAAGTTTACTCTTGCATCACTCTGGAATAGTTGGTAAGTTCTCTTCCTTTAAAATTTGCATTCAAGTAAAGCTGGATCCTTGATTATACAACAGAAGACTTGAGGACCAGCAAGAATGAAACGACATTAGTTTAAGGTTAAGGTCCAGTACACAATTTAGACTCACATGAGCAGGCATCTTCACAACACCTACATACAGGATTCTATGACTAAATTATACGCCTCAAAAGACGTAAGAGGTAAGACTGAAGCCAGAGGCTGTCCTGAGCAACTCAGAACATCCCATTCTTTTTTCTCCAGACCTGGGATGTAGCTCAATGGTTAAGTACCTACCTAATAGCCATCCAGCCCTGGGTTCAACTTAGTATTGTAAAAATAATGAGTTAATGACAATATCCTGTGACAATAATTTACACCTTAAGTAGAATCAATGAAAAGACCTACAAAGAAAAAGATTCACTAGCTAAAACTGAATCATAACTACATATTAATTTTTCTCAGCTGCCTATTAAAACCTTACCTTTCTACAGAATCATCTTGCTGTCTGACAAAGAACTGATAAAGTTCAAACGGTGATGTTTTCTCTCTGTTTAGCCAAACCGCGTTTCCAGCAGACTTTCCCAGCTTTGCTCCAGTTGTACTTGTAATTAGAGGTACAGTGATTCCGAACACATCTTCTCCAGTCAACCTACACACACATTCATGGTGTTCTGTTAAGCACAGTTAGTTCCACCAAGCACAGTGCATAAGTCTGGTTACTTACTATATGTTTTTAAAAACCTTTCTCAGACTGGACTCTGGTCCTCAAGAACTATAAAAACACACTCGTCATGCTTAAGCGCAATTGAAGGAACGCTTCTGAGCAAGTCAACAGGAAGTGATTCTTGAAAGATCAAGTAGAAAAATGACAAAACTGGGAGAAGGGGCACCACGAGGGTACATTTAGGAGGTGGCTTTTAATATTTTTAAATGAGTTTTGTCGTGTAGCACACGAGCCAGCCCTGTACTCTATGTTCCTCAAGAAAACGCTGTGAAAATCTTTATGGGGGCGAAAAGCTAAATTAATGCATACAGTTCTGAACAGAAGTCCAATTATTTTCAGGAAAAATAACAATTTCTCAAGTTAGAAGCTGAAGGCGACTTAGGGAAAACAGACACAATCCAAATCTTGAATATCGGTCTGCTTCCAGCAGCTCTACAATATGTCCATAATTGAAGCCTTCTAACTCGAAAGGGCAGTATCTTACAATCTTCCTAACGAATAACACACTCCTACTGTGTATTCGTCCCTATGTTTCTGTAGGCTCTAATAATTCCAGCTTACTTGTGGATGAACTCGTAGCCAGACATGATGTTGCCCAACTGATCTGATCCGCCCAGCTGGACCCGGCATCCATAGTGCTGGAAAAGGTAGTAGAAGTCATAGGCCTGCAGCACCTGGTAAAAGAACTCCGCCAAGCTCATGCCCTCAGGACTCTTGAGACGAGACTGCACGCTCAGCCGGCTCAGCAGAGTGCCCATGCGGAAGTGGCCGCCCACCGTGGCCAGAAAATCCACTAGGCGCTGCTTCTGGAACCAGGCGGCGTTGTCGAGCACCGTGAAAGTGCCCCAGGGCCTCCCGTCCGCGAAGAGGCGTGCGTGGTTGGCCGCCAGGGTCTCGAGCCCTCGCTGCAGGGCGCGCGCGTTGGCCCGCACGCACTCCTCGCTCAGCGCCTCGCGCCCCTTGGTCCGGCCGCTGGGGTCTCCCAGGAGAGCCGTGGAGCCTCCCACGAGCGCAATCACGTTGTGGCCGGCTCGCTGGAAGTGGAACAGACCCAACAAAGTTAACAGATGCCCCACGTGGAGCGAATCGCCCGTGGGGTCAAAACCGCAGTACACCGTCTGGGGCGACGAGCCCGCCCTGCGGCGGTCAAAGAGTTCCGGGAGCTCTGTCTTCGTGCCGCTCTCGGGGAAGAACTCCTTGAACAGGCCGCGGGCCCTTGGTGCCACCAGCATTCCCCGCGCGCCCTGGCGCACCGCACGCGGCCCTCGTGGCCAGACTCTAGACTGCGGAACATGGTACAGGCGTCTCAGCATGAGCGCTGCCATCTTGCGGCACACGCAAGGCATGCTGGACCTCTGTCGCCCTGCGACCACTGGCGCCTCAGCGTCTCTCTACGCATGCTCCGGCGGGGCGGGAGCCCTGTCTGAGTAAGTTTTGGTGCTGTTGACCGTCTTGGAATGTGGACCGAGTGAGTTCCATCTTGCGGTCCCCATTGTTCCTCTTGTAATTTCATTCCCGTTTTCTTAGTGAGGATGTCATGATAGTACTTCCTGTCTCACCGCCGTGATGAAAGCACTTGGTGTAGTAAGCGCTCTACAAATGTTTACTGTCATTTAAATGATCATGCAAAAAGCTTGTGATGCACAAGCCCCATAAGTCTTGGACTGGTGTAGAGACGAAATTTCTTTGGACCAGTTTCCCTAGTTAATGAGAGCCTCGGCACAGTACAGGTACATACACAGGGACGCACACGTCTTTAGTGTGTGTCCTGAAGGTGGCAGTCTTCTCCTAGCTACAGCGAGAGGAAAGTCAATACAGGAAAGGACTCCCTGTTTGTTTATTACTTAACTAAAGCCGGGGTCATTCAAATTCATAACATATTAGGTACTTTAAGGAATCCTCTCACCAGGATGAGGACTCTCATCGGCAACTGTATGGCAGGTGAGCTAGCCCCCAAGTCTTATTGAAGACCTCATTTTCTCTAAACATTTTAATTAGCATATACAAAATGTACAAAATAATGGATTTATTCTGACATTTTCATACACGAATAGATGTGGGCCGTACTTTCAATACTCCCTGGACTGCCAGCTGGAGATTTATGTGGAGTAGTATTGTTGAGAATGTACCATTTGTGGACAACACCTACAGTAGTGAGAGGTAGTGGTTATGGAGGGAGAGAGAGAATGATTGAACCAGGAGTAATTTGCAGTAGAGTTGTGCTGGCTAGTTTTATGCCAACTTGACAAAGCTAGAGTCGTTAAGGTACTTCAAATGAGAAAATGTCCTCAACCGATCTGGCCTATGAACAAGCCAGTGATGAATTTTCTTGACTGGTGATTGATGTGGGAGGGACCAGCTCACTGTGGGTGGTGCCACCTGATTGGGCATTTGAGCCCAACTCAAACCAGATTAGATTATATTGGAAGCAGGTTTATTGGGAAGCTGTTCTCCAGAGAGTTTACTGACCCCCAAGAATTGAGGCCAGGGGAGGAGTCACCTTGGGGGTTGGGGGAGAGAGAGAAAGGGGGGGGGAGAGATTGATTGATTGATTGATTATATAGCAAAGAGCCTCTGGGGAAGGGCAGCCCGTCCCCTGGGCTGGAATTTGTTCAGGCTTGGGGATAGGACTTAGGGATGCTGAGAGAACCTGGAAGCCAGGTCTGTTTTCCTATGTAAAATATGTTCCTCAGTCCCTTGTCCCAGGGTCCCAAACCAAATACTACTGCCCTTGGTCTGGTGGTCCTGGGTGCTATAAGAAATCAGGCTGATTCGAGGCCAGCCTGGTCTACAGAATGAGTTCCAGGACAGCCAGGGCTACACAGAGAAAACCTTGTCTCTCATTCTTCACACTAAGTTCCATGGTAGATGCCAAAGCTTGCAAATCGACCAAAAGTAGATAAAAGCACTTTCCCCGAATCCTTGCTGGCATTTATTGTCGGTTATTTTCATGATCTTGGCTATTCTGACTGGGATAAGAAAATCTCAAAGTGAAAACTTGTATTTCCAAAATTGTTACAGATGTTGAACACTTTTTGAGATATTTGTAATCTGTTATTATTTCTTCTTTTGAGCACTCCTTTGAAGTGGGAATTTGTGGTTTCTTTGGAGACTCAGTTGTGTCATGTAATGTTTTTTCTGGAAACTGTCTTATGAGAGGATGTTTTAGCTGAGGACACATGGTATTTTTCAGGAAGCAGCCTGGAAAAAAGGCATGTGAAGTTTTGCTAGAGGGGACATTTGATCTTTCACATGATGTTTGAAAAGGGTATAAATATAACCCAACAGATGGTGGATGACACTGTGTGGCATTGGTTTGCCTTGCCACAATTCTTCACTGATCACCATCCATCATGACTTGGTGGCTTCATAGAGAGAAATGTAAGAAAAACTTCTGGCGGTTGCTTTCCTGGACTCAGGCCAATGGCAGAACCTCCTGTTTTTTTCTGGATGAAACTGCCATTGCTGATTCACAAACGGTATTTGCAAGTAGATCAAGCTACTGTGGCTGACTCATGTGAACTGAACTGCTAATATCCTGACAAAGCAGATTGGATTCACCCTAAAGAACTAGTTCTAACAGGTCCACATCCTCCTTTGCCCTGGTAACCTTTCCTTTCCACGACCTCTGGTGGGGGGGTTGGCTAGAATAGGGGGTAAAGAATTTAAGTACACTTATTAAACTAGGTTTTAAAAATGTAAGCCTACACTCTTTGTTCAGAACTCTTTGTCCATTTTTTAAACAGAGTCATACCTTTTCTTGGCTCTTTGTTTTGTAAATTCTTTAAATATTCTATATATTAATATTCTACCACATGTAGTTAACAAAGATTCTCTCACTCTGTGGCCATTCTCTCACTTGATTGATTGTTTCTTTTGCTCTTTATCTTTATGAGGTTCCAGTTCTCAAGGATTGACCTTGTTTCCTGGGCAAACGGATTCCTATTCAGAAAAATCTCTCCCTAAACTTATATTGTGTGGGTACTGCCTTCTAACGGTTTCAGGTTTTACATTGAGGTCTTTGATCAATTTGGAGCTGGTTTTTGTGTAGGGTGATAGATATGGGTCTGATTTCATTCTTCTGCATGCGGGTACCCAGGTCTCCCAGCACCATTCATTGAAGACGCTGTCTTTTTTTCCCAGTATATATTTTTGGCGTTTTTTTCTGATATTAGCTGTAACTGTATACATTTGTGTGGAGGGCTTTTATTAGGTTTCTAACCAGGGAAATAAAAGACTCCTCTTACAAAATCTTCACGTCCTTGAAGAAAAGGATTGAGGAAGACGTTAGAAGATGAAACGACTGGAAAATGGGAGACCTCCCGCGCTCCGGGATTGGTAGAATTCGGGGAGACCTCCCGCGCTCCGGGATTGGTAGACTTCGGAGAGACCTCCCGCGCTCCTGGATTGGTAGAATTCAGATCGCAAAGATGAACAAAGATGAAGCTCAGTAAAAATCCCCACAACTACTTCAAAAATTAGGAAAAAATTCATATTGAACCAGAAACAAACAGAAACAAAATAACTGTATAGCCAAAGCAATCTTGAGGGGAAAAAGGACAGTGCTGGAGAGATTTCCCACACAGGAGCTCAAGCTGTACTCCAGAGCGGTAGTAACAAAACCAGCATTGTTGGCACAAAACAGACATGTGGTTCGATAGAGCAAAATAGTATACGTTTTTAGGGTTTCTTTCTTTCTCTTTTTTTTTTTTTTTTTTTTTTTCTGTTTTTCCGAGGCAGGGTTTCTCTGTGTAGCCCTGGCTGTCCTGGAACTCTGTAGACCAGGCTGGCCTCGAACTCAGAAATCTGCCTGCCTCTGCCTCCCAAGATTAAAGGTGAGCGCCGCCACTGCCCGGCTTAGTATATGTTTTAAAGCATATCCTTATTATTCTCCGAATTTTATTGGTATGTGTTGTATTATCTCCATTTCCATTTCTAATTTTTAAAATTTTTTTCTCCTTTTATTGTAAAATTGGCTAAGGGTTTGTCAGTCTTGCTTAACTTTAAAAAAAAAAATCTTTGGCTGTTTGTCTTTATTGACTTGCTTTGTTCTTGTTTTCCAAAGCCTTAAGATTCACCATAAGGCTATTTACGGTGTTATTTATCTGACCCTTTACTGTAGATACTTAGAGCTACGAAATTCCCTCTTAGGGTTCCTCTGTTTCTCATAGATTTTGATATATTATATATTTATTCTCTTCTAGTCTTCCTTTAATTTCCTTTGAAACCTTTTCATCGATCATTGCCATTTCATCTCCACACATTTGTGTGTTTTCTGAAGTTTCATTTTGTTTTGTTGATTTCATATAATAGATAGATAGTATATATATATATATATATATATATACTATATATATACATATACATATGTATGTATATATATAGTATATGTGAAATTATTTCTACTTTCCTAATAGTTGTTGTGAGTTGGTGTTCCTAGATGTGGTCAATTTTAGAGAATACTGATCTGCTATGGTCTGCTGAAAAGAATATATGTTTTGTAGTCTTTGGGTAGAATGTTCTGTAGATATTTATTAGGTTTTTTTGATCTATGATGTCATTTAACTCAAATGTTTCTTATTTTTTGTCTGCATGATCTATTTGTGAAAGAGTATTGAAGTCACCTACTATTACTGTGCTGGGGTTACTACAAGGATTAATCTGGGTGGTGGTGCTGTATTTAGTCCCAGCACTTGGAAGGCAGAAGCAGGCAGATCTTTGAGTTCGAGGCCAGCTTGGTCAACATAGTGATTTCTAGGATATCCAGGGCTACACAGAGAAAAACAATATATATGTGTGGAGGGGTGGGGACATTATGTCTAGTTGTATTTTTTTAAAGAGGTTGAGTGTGTGTTTGGCACACACCTGTTTAATAATTGAAAAGATTTACTTGTATGTGTGAGTGTTTTGTCTGCATGTGTGTCTGTGCATGACAAGTGTGCCTGGTACCTGCAGAGACCAGAAAAGGCACTGGATCCTCTCACACTGGAACTACAGGCAGTTGTGAATTGCCTTATGGGTGCTGGAACTAAACCCTGATCCTCTGGAAGAACAGCCAGTGCTCTTAACCATTGAAACATCTCTAAAACATGTAATATCTTCTTGATTGCTTAGTCCTTTATCAATATGAAGTGACCTTTAAAAAATCTCTTCTTTTTAGTTTTGGTTTGAAGCGTATTTTGTGGATATTGAGATGGCGATTCCTACCTATTTTTTGGCTCTACCTGCTTCAATTACTCCTCTCCACCCTTTTACCCTAGGGTAGTGTCTATCTTTATAAGGAGGTATATCTCTTGTAGCTAGCAAGAGGATAACTGTTTTCTAATATAATCCAAAAGTCTGAGCCTTTTCACTTGGGAATTAGGAGTGCTCTTTTTGAGAGCTATTATAGAAATATGTGCCTTAGTTTCCCCATCTTGTTAATCGCAGTACAGTGTGTCTTGTTAGTCCTCTTTGGTGAACAGCTGTCCTAGTACCGATCCCATCTGCAGCCTCTTGGGTATGTTAACTTTTATCCTCAATCAGTACTCCTTCCAGAGTTCTCTGTAGGAGGGACTTGGTGGCAATAAATTCTTGCAGCCTCTCTTCTCTTCCTCCTCCTCCTCCTCATTCTCCTCCTCCTCCTTGTTCTCCTCATTCTCCTCCTCTTCATTCTCTTCCTCCTCCTTCTCCTCCTCCTCTTCATTCTCCTCCTCCTTCTCCTCCTCCTTCTTCTCCTCATTCTCCTCCTCCTCCTTGTTCTCTTCTTCCTCCTCCCCCTCCTTGTTCTCTTCTTCCTCCTCCCCCTCCTCTTCCTCCTCCTCCTCCTCCTCCTCCTTCTCCTCCTCCTCCTCCTCCTCCTCCTTCTCCTCCTTCTCCTCATTCTCTTCCTCATCCTTTTCAAATATGGAAAGATTTTCTTTTTCCTTTGGTTGCTATCTTAGTGTTTCATTGCTGTGAAGAGACACCACAAGGCAACTCTTAGAAAAATATTTAATTAGGGCTAACTTACAGTTTCAGAGGTTCAGTCCATTACCATCATGGTGAGAAGCTTGGCAGAATGCAGGAAGGCGTGGTGCTAGAGAAAGAGCTGAGAGTTCTACATCTTGATCCGAAGGCAGCCAGAAGGAGACTTACACGGGCAGCCAGGAGAAGGGTGTCTTTCACACTGGGCAAAGCTTGACTGTAGGACCTCAAAGTTCACCCACACAGTGACAAACTTCCTCCAGAAGGCCACACACTCTCCAACAAGACCTCCTAATAGTGCCACTTTCCATGGACCAAGCATAATTTTGCTGTGTATGTAGCCTGGGTTGGCATCTGTTCAGAATTTGAAAGATATAACTCTAATAAAGGTTACATTAAAAAGTCAGCTATTATTCTGATGGACTTTCCCTTGTCATTAAAGTTTGAATGCATTATTATTTCGAGTGATTATTTATTAATTTTTTTGAAAATTGCATAATTTATGTAATGCAATTTGATCTTGTCTATCTCTCTCAACTCTCCTAGAGTCTCCAACCCTATTTCCCTCCCAGAGTCATGTCTTCCATTTTATGTTTGAATAATCTCCTGGGTCCAGTTATGGGCATGGACACACAATGAGATTGACTTTCTCTGATTAAATCTGCTAGAAATTATCTCTTCTGCTGATGAGGCTTAATCTTTCTTTTTTTCTCTTTCTTTCTTTTTTTCTGAATGATCCAGTTCCTCTGCTTTGTCTTTGATGCCCAATCTTCTGTCTTCCACATGAACCATTCTGTTAGAAAAGATTTCCATTTAGTTTTTTACCTACTGAAATTTTCTTTTAAAGCTTCATTTCATTTTACATTTTCTTCAGTGTTTCTATCTCTTTATTGAATTCTGTTTTC
Source organism: Rhynchomys soricoides (assembly GCA_019843965.1). Classification (NCBI taxonomy): domain Eukaryota; kingdom Metazoa; phylum Chordata; class Mammalia; order Rodentia; family Muridae; genus Rhynchomys; species Rhynchomys soricoides. The sequence goes on along the minus strand of JADRCH010000145.1, from coordinate 2,154,093 downwards.
ATGTTTTGTTTGTTCATTTGCTTGTTTTGAGACAGGGTCTCTCTATGTAGCCAAGTTGGCCTTGAATTTACTATGTAGACCAGGCTAGCCTTGAACTCACAGAAGTCTGCCTGCCTCTGCCTTATGTGCTTGGATTAAAGAAGTATGCCACCATACCCAGATATTTTCCTGTCCTGAACTGTCTTCCTTAGTTCATTCATCTGTTTGTTTGTGTTCCTTGGAATTCATTCAGGAGCTCATTGCTATCTTCTTTGATTTCATGTGACTATTTATGTCTTCCTTTGTTAGGGTTCAAAAATTGCTGAAGAGTGACCCCAGACAATTAGTATGCAAAAGCAAAGAGTATTTATTCAGCTGAATTTCCTGCATGCAGGATCTTCCTATTCTGGAATGGAGACCCCTAGTGGATTTACAGGCCCAGCTTTTATTGTCAGGGAATTCCAGGGAAGGGAATGTGCCCTTTTACCTTGATTGGTTAGCTCTATCTCTAGGGTTTGACTGACACTTCCCAGGGGATCACTCACTCATTCTAGCTACCTATTCTTACTCCAGGCCAGATGACAAGGTGTCCTTGGATTGGCTGCCTGTGGCTGTGGACGGTTGACCTCAGGTTTCTGGATCCATGTTGTCATTCTGGAAAACAGAGACTTAGGCCTAGTCTCCCAAACTGCCAGTTTGCATCATGGAGTCAGCTTGGCTCTGGCTAACTCAGTCCTCTCACTTTGAATCCTATCAACATATTTATAATTGTTCTTTTAAATTCTTCTCTGAAATTTCATCTAAATTATTCTCATTGAATTCCACTATTCTATACCCATCATTGAGTTAGGTGATCTTTAGAAAAGACACATTGTCTTGGTTTTTGATATAGACTGTATTTTTATGATGGTTGTAGCTTTTGGTATGAGTTTTTTGCCCACCTGTGTTCTGTGGACATTTGAGCCTTGTGTTTGACAGCTTACTGGGTTAGGTCAGGTCTGATATTCTTTAAGTTCAGTCTTTGAATTGCTCAGTAATGATTCTTGAGTAGGGTAGATGAGGCGGTCCCAGCTTGGACAGAGGATTGTGTTGCCTCTGACCTCATAAGTGGGTACTCCATGCAAGTTGGCAGAGAAGAGATGTGTTTCTAGGGGTCTCAGGGGTGTGATCTCTGACCTGAGGCACATACAGGTATTCCAAGCAGGTATTGAGGCACTGGAAACTAGGGTACAAGGTTATGGAGGTCTGTAACTTGAGGAGACAGACATGACTTTCCATACTTGAGCAGTAAAAAACCATGCCATGCTATGATCTCTGACCTTGAGAGTGAGAGGGGGTTCTGTATGGGTCATGTGATATGAAAGTTAGAGTGCCAAAGAGAGGAATAGGTGGATGCTTTGCTATGGGCATTGATACCACGTGGGTCCTGAGATGCTGAGATTTGGGGCCAGAGGAAGGGAGACGTGGCCTCTAATCCAGGAGCAAGCTCCACTTGGTTTCTGAAACATTTTGTGATGACTTCACATAAGTTCTGGAATACTGAGAATTGAGGTGCCTGATTTGGGTGACTATATGGTATCTTATCTGGAAGGTGGTGCCACATGGTCAAGGTTTTTGGCATTAGAATGATATAGGCTGGAGATGTGACCTGTAACTTGAAAGTGAGCTCCACTCAGGCCCTGAGGCTCTGGGGAAAGGATCAATGTGGATCCTGAGGCACTTTTGGTTAGGGACTGGCAGAGGGAGATATGGCTTTAAATCTAGGGATAAATTTCTCTTGGGTCCTGTGCTGGCTGGTTTTGTGTCAACTTGACACAAGCTGGAGTCATCACAGAGAAAGGAGTTTCAGTTGAGAAAATGCCTCCATGAGATCCAGCTGTAAGGCATTTTCTCAATTAGTGATCAAGGGGGGGAGTGCCCCTTGTGGGTGGTACCATCTGTGGGCTGGTAGTCTTGGGTTCTATAAGAAAGCAAGCTGAGCAAGCCAGGGGAAGCAAGCAAAACATTAAGCAGCATTCCTCTATGGCCTCTGCACCAGCTCCTGCTCCTTGACCTGCTTGAGTTCCAGTCCTGGCTTCCTTTGATGATGAACAGCAATGTGGAAGTGTAAGCTCAATAAACCCTTTCCTCCCCAATTTGCATCTTGGTCATGATGTTTGTGCAAGAATAGAAACCCTGACTAAGACAGGTCCTATGGCACTGAGGGACTAGTTCCACATGGGCCCTGAGATGCTAGGGTTAGGGTATTGGAGAGGGAGGTGGCATTGTAACTTTGTAGATAATCAGCACTGGAAACAGGCTCCATGTTGGCCCTGAGAGGCTGGGGCTAGGGTACTGGAGGGGAGATATGACCTTGGACCTGGAAAGCAAGGTCTATTCAGGTCCTAAGACTCTAGGGAAAGAGTTTCAGACAAGACATTGATACATTGGGTTAGGGTACTGGGGGAGAGAGATGTAATTTCTGGCAAGGGAGCTCTGCTCAGGTTGGAGAGGCTGTGGATGAGGATTGCTCAGTGAGCAAGATGTGGCCTCCAACCTGGTGGGAGGGTTCCTTTCTGCTCCTAAGGTGCTGGAGAATGAACTTCAAAGGTTCCTGGGAGTGCTGAGGAGAATTGAACCCCTGCCTACAGGAGTTTATGTGTAAAATCTAGCAACCACAAATTACAGAAAAAAGTACCTTCTCTATCTTTCCAGGAATAACTTAATTCACTTAATATGAAACCACTTAATATTTCCAATATCATCTATTTTCCTGAAAATGGTATGACTTTATTCTACATTATGGCTGAAAAATGTACCATCGTGTGTATGTGTGTGTGTGTATGTGTGACATTTTCATTATCCAGAAATTGTCTCTGTGACATTCTGACTTGATGTCCACTGTGTAAATATTCACAAGCATAGCTGGGATATATGGTAGATTTTACATTTTTAAATAAACCTTGTCAACTTCCATAATATCTGGAATAGTTTGCATTTTGAGGCAGGGTTTCTCTGTGTAGCCCTGCCTGTCCTGAAACGCTGGCCTTGAACTCACAGAGTTTCACTTGCCTCTGCCTCTGCTTCCAAGTGCTGTGATTAAAGATGTGTAACACTGTGCCTGGCCCCTGTTGGTTTTCTTAATGACTGTCACTCTGGCTATGATGGAATCAATCTCAGTGTGGTTTTGATTTGCATTTCTCTACAGCTAGTGAGGTTGACACTGCTCATACAATCACTGGCCATCTGGACGCCATCTTTGAAGATGGAGTTGCTCATTCTATTAGCCCATTTGTTGACCATGACGGTTTTCTTGTTTAAAGTTTTCTGAGTTCTTTTTATGTTTGAGATATTTCCTCTTTCAGGTATATAGCTTGTAAAGATTTCCACATCCCATTGTGTAGTCATTTCTATATGTGATTAGTTATTTGCTTAGTTGCACAGAGAGTATTTTACTTTTGTGAGGTCCTGTTTGCCAATTACTGACCTTATTTCCTGTGACCCATTCAGAAAGTCTTGCCTGTACCTGTATTCTTAAAAGAAAGTGTTTTCCTTTAGGAGTTACAGAGTTTTGGGCTTTGTAGTTTAAGAACTTGGTTGGTTTGGAATTGAACCTAGCACCATGATTTTAAAACATCTCAAGCTAAATTTGATTCCCAGTATGTCTTAGATCCACCATGACAGCACACTTCTGTGTAACCTAAGAGCTGAGGAGATGAAGGCAGAAGGATCAAGTCAAGATCATCTTTATTTACATGAGAACCTGTCTCAAAAATCAAGAAAAGTATCTGAATGTCCAAAGGAGTCAGATGAGTTAAATCTCTGTACAAAGGTTTCTTTGTGTCATTAAACTGGAGAAAGTTTGACTTATTAAATGTATGGCATGTCTGTTGTTATGTATCTTGAAATTCAGAGACTTTGTTCTTATTAATCTAGGTAATTTCAATCAATGTATTATTTGTTGTAAAGCATTTTGTAAAATGTATTACTTACAGTGCTGTGAGACGCTCAGTGGGTGAAAGTGCTTGCTGTTCTCCCCTGATGACCTGGTTTTGATTTCCTGATCTTGTGGTGAAAGGTAAGAGCAAACTTCCACACGTTGTCTTCTGGTCTTGCACCCGGGCCCCATCCCCTGAACATACATGGCAAAATAAAACCCTTACTATAGTAGTAAAAATTAAATGAGACGTTTACGACTTGCTAAAATATCAATCAAATACAAACTAAAAGCTGTAGAGGGGCAGCAGGGTGCCTCAATGAGTAAGAGTGCTTGCTTCTCAGGGCTGACTTCCTCTGTAAGTACCCATGCAGATATGCTTAGAACAATAGTAATACATTTCAGTTTTTAAAAGCTTGATTGAAGAAAATCACTGGATTTTAGTACAAAGAACAAGCAGATTTAAAAGAAACCCTCATATTCATGCTGTAGTAAAAATCCTTTTATGGTATCAAAAAGCTCAGTTTGGAGCTGGTGAGATGACTCAGAGGTAAAGAAAGGCACTTGCCACCAAGCCTGACAACCTGAGTTCAACTCCCAAGACCCAAATGATGTAAGGAGGAAGGAACTCCAGCCAATCCTCTGACCTCCACAGACCTGCTTTAATGTATGTGTGAGTGTGTGTGTGAGTGTGAGTGTGTGTGTGTGTGAGAGAGAGAGAGAGCTACATGAAAATATGTGAATGTGTGTGTGTGTGTGAGTGTATGTGTGAGTGTGTGTCTTTACCCCAGTTTGTTTTCACAGTTGTCCATTGACAAATATTTAGATGGCCTCCATGTCTTTGCAATATCTAGTTATATTATTTTACAGATTACATTTAAGGAAAACTATATTTTAATTTTATTTTCTCCAATACACATTTTTTGGGGGTAAATTTGGCAGTATTAGGCCAAGTCTATACCTTTCAGCGCCACCTTGGGCTTGCATGTGTCCATTTATTAGAATTAGTTTCTGAACGTGAGTGAAGACTACTTGGTAAAGAGCATTGTCATGAGATAAGGAGAGGTAACTTGGTAACCTGGTTCTTTTTCTGTGCGTTCTTGCTAGCAGCTTTCCCTGGTAGTCGCTGCTCTAGCCTAGGCCACTCCTGGGCCTTTTGGGTCTAGAATCTTTGTTTGCTTTTTTGTTTTGTGTTTTCTGTAGTGCAAGAGATCAAATTTCAGGGCTTCACATGCAAGTAACTTCCCTACCTTTGAGCCACACTGCTCCTGCTCTGTTAAATCATTATTTTAAATTTGAGTGTGAATCATAAAAAATAAAATAATGGCCTTTTGTCCAAGCATCACTTTTTGTGCATCTTTTATAAAGGCCCACATAGCTAGCCCATTTGCAGGATCTGGTGAAGCACCAGAGAGACACCTTCAGGGGAGAGGAAAAGCAGCCAAAGGCCATTAAGAAAAACCCTCCTGGATCAAATAAAAATTATTAGTCATCACAACTTGGAATTGAATTTTTTACAGCATCTGTATCTGACATAACCTTTACGTGGGACAAAGATTACTGTACCTAAAATTAAGTAATCAAGAATACAGCTTAGCTTAATGTACTGAAAATCACAGATGAAATAATCCTCTAAAATAACAAAAATTTGTATACTTGTGAAGGGATTGAAATTTATATATTTTTGTTATTGCTGTCTTCAAGACAGGGTTTCTCTGTGTAGTTCGTTCTGTCCTGGAATTGGCCCTGTAGAGCAGTCTGGCCTCCGCCTCAGAGATCCTCCTGCTTCTGTCTCCCAGGTGCTGGGATTAAAGGCGCACACCACCACCACTGCCTGTTAAAATTTACATATTTTTGCCTTTTATTGAAAATATATTTTCCTCACACATATCCTGATTACAGTTTCCCCTCCTTCCACCCCTCCCAGGTCTTCCCCTCCTCCCCTCCTGTCCAGACCCACTCCCTTTCTGTCTCTCATTAGAAAACAAGCAAGCTTCCAAGGGATAATAATAAAATAAAATAAGATAAAAACAAAAACTAATATATCTGAAAGAGAGAGAAAAACTGATGCAAGCAAAAGAGCTCAAAAGAAGGCACAAGAATCAGAGACCCACTCATTCACACACACTGAAATCCCATAAAAACACTAAACTGGAAGCCATAATATACACACAGAGGAGCTGGTGTAGACCTGTATAGGCCCAGAGCATGCTGTCCCAGTCTCCGGCAATTCGGAGGAGAGCTTCGATCATGTCGATCTAGAGAGCCTGGGGTGTTTTGTTGTTTGTTTGTTTTGCGGTTGTTTTGGTGACCTCCTTGTCTGGCTCTTAAGCTCTTTCCCCCTCCTCTTCCACTGGTCTCCCTGAGCCCTGGGGGAGGGATTTGATGGAGGTGTTCTGTTCTGAGTTGAGTGTTCAAAGTTCTCTCATTGTGTACATACCGTCTGCCTGTGGAACTCTGTCTTTGTTCCCATCTGCTGTAGAAGGAAGCATGTCTGATAACGGGGACAGGGTTCGAGACAGGGTTTCTCTGTGTAACCCTAACCCTGGCCTTGAACTCACTTTGTAGACCAGGCTGGCCTCGAACTCAGAAATCCGCCTGTCACTGCCTCCCGAGTGCTGGGATTAAAGGCCTGCGCCACCACTGCCCAGCAGTCATTAAGCTCTTGCTCTTTATCTCTTCCTCTCTTCCCTCTCTGTCCCTCCTCTCCCCATTCCACTCCCCCTCCCTTCTCCATGTGTTCACGGCCAGCTTCTCTCCTCCCTCCCCCCCCTTCTCTCTCTCTCTCTCTCCCTCTCCCTTTCTCTGTCTCTACTACCCCCTCAACTCCCATACCCTAAATAAATTCTATTTTAAAGGAAAGAAAATGGTCATTAGGAGGCGTTGTATTTCTACCTTGTTTTAAAGAACATTAGTATTTGGTTTTCCTATAGGTCTCTGGTTCTTCTGGTGTCTAATCTCAGGTTCTTCACCCAAGCACTGTCACATATGGGTTCTATCTTTTAAAGGGAGCCTTAAGACAAATCAGTTCATTGGTTGGTTATTCCACAAGTTTTGTGTCACCATTGACTTAGCATACCTTGCCAGTAGGACAGCGCTGAAGAAGGAAGGGTTTGTGACTGGCTTGGTGGTGTTTGTTTCTCTGTGGTAGTATACAGAGTACATTCCTAAACCAAATATTTCAGAACATAGGAGTGAAGGCTCAGTGTAAACAGCAGGTCCATTTCTCTATGTTTAACAATGTTGTGTAGACATTGGTCTTTAGCAATGGGACCTCGCTGACAGTTGTGGAGAGTAACCTATTGTGTTGTTTGAATCCACTGGAGAAGACCAAAGATTTACACTCAGTTCAAATTTGGATGAAATAAATGTATTCTTACTGCTAGCAGAAGGACAACAGCCTTAGAGCCAAAAAGCATCCTGCACCGAAGGGGGAAGGGTTGCTAAAGGTGGACATCAGAGGAAGACAGTGTGATTATCTCATGCTCTGTGGAATCCACAGCTGGGTGAGAAATGCCTTTACTCCCCTCTGGTATTTCTCTTCCCCTTTATACAGTGACAGAGAGACTTTCTCATCCTAGTCCCACAGTGGTAAACCGATTTAAAATGGAGGGCAAGCGGATAATTACCTCACAGCAGTAACACCTGCAGGCAGTTAGGATCTCACACAGGCATTTCAGGGCAAAGGTCAATAGCCTTTAAGGGTGCCTGGTACCTTGTTAAGTTTCTTAGCCATCACAGGGGAGTCATATATAAATTCACAGAAGTCTGACATTTCTGGAAAAGTGTCACTAACAAGTGAGAGCAGTTCTTTCTGGGTCATCAGGTTAGAGCTGGCTGTCAGATTCCCACCAACAGCTGTCTGTCTGGCAAGAGTCTAGATTGTTCAGGAGTTCCCAGGGGATCCACTTGGCCAGAAACTCAATTAGATGTAACTCAATGCCAGTACTGAAAGCTTCATTTAGTGATAAGAGATGGCCAGTTGGGTCTCTGACTCCCCCATTCCTTGATGATTTCGTTTAGACTGGCCTTGATAAATGTCTATGCTATAGGAAGCTTCTGCTGCATTAGGTTTCCAGTCTTCTCCTCAAGTGGCCTTACTTCAGCTGTCTCTCCCTGCATTTCCTCAGTCATTCCTCAGTCTTTTCCCCTCCCAGCGGATCCTCTAGTACCAGCCTTCTCATCCATAGCTATCTATTCTATTTCTCTTTCCTAATGAGATCAATCTACTCCCCCGTCCCTTGCTCCATACCCAACCCCTGTGATTATACAGACTGTAGCTTTGCTATCATTGACTTAACAGCTAATATCAACAGATAAGTGGATATATACCATATTTGTCTTTTGTGTCTGGAATACCTCAGGATGACCTTTTTTTCTAGTTCCATCCATTTATCTGCAAATTTCATGGTGTCATATTTTTTAGCAGCTGGATAATACTCCATTGTGCCAATGTACCACATTTTTATCCTTCTGTTGAGGGCTGTCTAGGCTGTTTCCAATTTCTGACTATTATGAATAGAGCAGCAATGAACATGGTTGAATGGCCACTTCCACAGTGGCTGTACAAGTTTGTACTCCCACCAGGAATAGAGGAATGTTCCCCATGCTCCACATCCTCATCAACATGAGCTGCCACTTGTGTAATTTATCTCAGTCATTCTGAGTAGTGTAAGATGAAATCTCAAAGTTGTTTTGACTTGCATTTCTCTGGTAGCTAAGGATGTTGAACATTTCTTAAAGTGTTTCTCAGCTATTTGAATTTTTTCTGTCTTGAGAATTCTCTATTTAGGTGTGAATTTCATTTTTAATTGGGTTACTTGTTTTCCTGATGTCTAGGTTTTTTTGTTTGTTTGTTTTGTTTTTTGAGTTCTTTATATATTTCGGATATTAGCCCTTGGTCAGATGTGTACTTGGTAACAATCTTTTTCCATTCTGTAGGCTGCATGGCTCTGTCCAAATGATGCTGTTTGTCATACAGAAGCTTTTCAGTTTCATGAGGTCCCATTTATTAATTGGTCTTAGTTCTTATGCTAACAGTGTTCTCTGTTCAGAAAGCCTTTTCCTGTGCCAATTAGTTCAAGGCTATTCCCATGTTCTCTTCTATCATATTCAGTATATCTGGTTTTATGTTGAGGTCTTTGATCCATTGTTTTGTGCAGTGTAATAAGTATTAATCTACTTGGACTTCTACATGCAGACATCTAGTTGACCTGCACTACATCTTGAGGAGGCTATCATTTTCCCAGGGTGTAATTCTGAATTCTTAATGAAAAATCAGGTGTCTATGTTATGTTTTATAAAAAAAAAGAAAAAGAAAAAAGAAAGAACCAGGAATATGTTTAGTAGTGGAGAGAGAGGGGAGGAGGGAGAAAGTGAAGGAGAAGGAGAAGAAGAGGGAGAGGAACAGGGACAGGGAGAAGAGGCCATCCATGAACAGGTGGAGAGAGAGGGAGGAGAATGGGGAGAGAAGGGACAGAGAGGGAAGAGGGGAAGAGAGAGAGTGGGGAGGTCAGACATCCCCTTTTATGCTGAGTCAGGTATACCTGGCTATTGCCATCCCCTTTTATGCCGAGTCAGGCATACGTGGCTATTGCCAGGTAACTGTGGGGTAGAACCTAGAAAAAATGCTAACAGTCCAAAGATTTATGTCTGAATCTTCAAAGCAACGCACTGATAAACATGTCTGGTTTTGTCCCAACACCTTTTTCTACCCCACCCAGCCACCTCCAGAGAAGCTTTCTATCCTGAGTCTTACTCTGTAAATCAGGCTAGTCTGGAACTCAGAGACCCACCTGCCCCCACCTGCCCCAACACCGGTTTTTAACCAGAGATGTTGATACCTTCAGCAGTTCTTTTATTATTCAGGATTGTTTTCATTATCCTGTGTTTTCTGTGTTTCCATACAAAGCTGAAAATTCTCCTTTCAAGATCAGTAGTGTTGGAATTCAGATGGTGACTGATTTGAATCTGTAGATTGCTTTTGGTAAGATGGCCATTTTCAGAATATTGATCCTACTTATTCATGAGCATGGCAGATCTTATCGTCTTCTGATATTCAGTTTCTGTCTTCAATGTCTTGAACTTTTTATCATACAAATCTTTCACTGGCTTGGTTAGAGTTATCCCAAAATTGATTGGTGGATTGTTTGTTTGTTTGTTTGGCTTTTCAAGACAGGGTCTCTCCATATAGAATTGGCTATCCTGGAACTTACTCTGTAGACCAGGCTCACCTTGAACTCAGAGATCTAGCTGCCTCCTTAGTGCTGGGTTAAAAGTGTGTGCTACCACTGCCTGGAAAGATATTTTATTTTATATTATTTGAAGCTATTGTAAAAGGATTTTGAGGAAAGCATAACGTTCCACAGGATCTGCTTAGTCCTATGGGAAGGGGAGCGGACAGTAAAGGGAGGCCACAACAGAAGGCGGTACAGAGCTGAGGGCTACCCTGGGGAACTGGGCTGAAGAAATGGAAGGAGTGAAGATTTTCAGTTTGCCTACTTGCTACCGTGGTGAGAGTGGCCTGTGGGTTCCCAGGGAGTGCCTGCTGGGGGCTGGAATGAAGCAATGAGTGGAGTGAAGGTGGGAACTTAGGAAGGGAAGATCTGTGTGATCTACTGGAGATGGGCTGGGGAAGAAGGTGGTCTGCTGCAGAGCTGGAGAGGAACAGAGAGAAACGTGAAGATTTGCAGCCAGCCTACCTGCTTTGCTAGCTGGTGTGGCCTGTGGGTTCCCAGGGAGTGCCTGCTGGGGTTAGAGGCTGGGATGCATCAATGAACTGGGGGAGGAAGGTTAGGAGGGAAAGCTTTGTGTGAGGACTGGAGATGGGGTTAGTGGGGAGGGGTTCAGCAGGTGATCTGCAGGGCTAGGGATGGGATTAGGGGATTAGATTTGGTGGAGAGGGAAGATAGATGAACATCTATAGTGTAAGGGTCCATGATTCACCCGAAGAATGACACCCTAGACTCAAATAGTATGTAAACGCAAAGAGTGTTTTATTCTGCAGAAGTCCAGCATGCTTGGGTCTCCCATTACCAAGATAAAGAGACACCAGAGTGAGCACAGGCTCAATTTTAAGTGCATTAGGGGAATTCCAGGGTAGGTGGCCTTATCTTGCTCTATCTCTTTAACACATTCCAGAACTATTACCCGGGTGTGAGGGCTGGAAACTGTTGCTGACCCATTGTCTTTGCTTCAGGCCAGATGGCAGGGTAGTTTCTGACTAACTGCCTGAAGCCTGGGGTTTTAGGCCTAATCTCTTGAACTGCCAATTTGAAGCCTGTCATAGAGTCAGCCTGTTTCATCAATAGTTATTCTACCTTTCCTTGTTAGAGCAGACTGTGAAATTTACATATTTTAAAGAGATAGACTACATTGTTTCTGGTGTGTTTAGAGTTATTTGTGTTCAATTAACTATCTTATTTATATTTAAATGGCTAGAAATGAGACGTCTGAAAGAGTCATAGTGGAATTACCTATCTTCTTATTACTAAAATACAAATGCTGTTTATTTTTTAAACCAGATAATTGTGATATAGAACATTTTAGATACTAATTTAATCAAGAAACATCAATACTTAAGACATAAAACTTCATGAGTGTTGTTGTTATTAGACATTGGTGTCTTTTGTATAAGTTGGGTAATAAGAATTAATCAAAATCGTTGGGTAGGTAAAAATCTAGCTAGGATAAATGGAACTAAAGTTTACTTTGAAAACTAGACTCTCTTGCTCCTTCAAAATTACACTGAACAATGACAACACACACATACACACAAACAACATATACACACATACCCATATATATAAGGACATTGAAAAAACAGACTCTTTCAAACATTAGTTTTGAATAAGCTAGGGATTTAAGGTAAGCAGTCGTAAGACTCTGGGGAGCCTTGGCTTACCTGAGATTCTCCCCCCTCCCCCCAGTGAACACATGGAGTCGGGGATAGATGCAAAATGCAAGAGGAATTTATTGATCCAGCATGCTGGGGTCATCCTGCACACCAAGATGGGAGAGAACAGCCATGTGCAGCCTATTCAGAGACCTTTTATACGGTTTTTAGAGCAGCAGCCATTAGGCACAATGTGATTGGAAGTGTGACTTTTAAACTGATTGGTCTTTAGGGAATGAGGTAGCAGGGGCTTAATCAGCCCCTCCCTTCCAGCCTACCTGCTCTCTAGCCTGTTTCTTCCAGGAGGGGAGGTCTGCCCATGTGCTGGGGTTGGGGAGGGGGATGGGATATTCCAAAGTTCCTGAGCTGACTTCTCATAGTCATAACAAAAGATATGATGAGATGAAAGACATGATATTTTCATTTGAAAGTCCATTAAAGTCAAGGCTGGAATTATTTTAACATCTTCTAGGTAGAATATTAAACATCATAATCAATTTTTTTTTTTTGAGACAAGGTTTCTCTGTGTAGCCTGGCTGTCTTGGAAACTCGATCTGTAGACCAGAGATTCATCTGTCTCTGAGTCCCTGTCCCTGCTGGAATTAAAGGCATGCACCTCCACACCCAGCTCCATAATCAATCTTTATGAACTAATTATAAAAATATTTTACAAACATAAAATATAAAGAAAAAAATGTTTAGTTATTCAGGGCAGTAGTCTTTTTTTTTGAGGGGGGGGGTAATGACCTTTATTGAGCTTATCCACCAGGGTGGAAATAATGTCTATACAAAACCAAATGTTTGTTACTGTAACTTCTGCATCACAATTAAAATCCAAGCAGTTTTTTAAAAACAGTCAACTCAATCAAAACCCACTACTTCAGAATCAATAGCTTCTTTGAAGCCACAGTAACACTTACATATGGTTAAGACTCGAGTGCAGAAATTTGGTTGGTTGGAAGGCTAATTAAGCCTCCAACTTGCTCAAATAGAATTACAAAAAGGCAAAATTGTGTTTTTCACAGAGGTACAGTCCACTGGAATCACCAACACTGGACAGCTGTTAAGAATATTTAGAGTCCTGAGATAATAAGGAATCCAGGCGTCCTTAGACAGTCTTCTGTTGTCCTTTCTTCCCAATCAGAGATTTGTGGATGTGTGGGATGACACCACCACCAGCAATAGTAGCCTTGATCAGAGAATCCAATTCTTCATCTCCGCGTATAGCAAGTTGCAAGTGACGAGGGGTAATACGCTTTACCTTTAAGTCCTGTGATGCATTTCCTGCCAACTCAAGTACCTCTGCGGTGAGGTACTCCAGGATGGCTGCGCTGTACACAGCAGCAGTCGCGCCCACGCGTCCGTGACTGGTTGTCCTAGATTTCAGGGGTCCATGAATACGGCCCACAGGGAACTGCAAGCCGGCTCGCTGCGAGCGGGAAACGGCCTTTGTCTTGGCCTTTCAGGAGTCCTCTCCAGCCTTACGGCCAGCCATCTCGGACTGTGCTGAAGCTCGGACAAGCGAGGAAGACGAGGCCAGGCGGACGCTCAGCGAGATCCCGGCGCCCACTCCTCCGTCGTACGGCGATTCAAACTCAGGGCAGTAGTCTTAAAGTCCACATGACTGTATTGATGAAACAGGCTGACTCCATAACAGACTTCAAATTGGCAGTTCGGAAGATTAGGCCTAAAATCCCAGGCTTCAGGCAGCTAGTCAGAAACTGTCCCACCACCTTGCCTGAGGCAAGGACAATGGGTCTGCAGTATCCTGGTGGCGCCCACACCCTGGTAATGGAATGTCCTTAGAGACAAAGCCCACCTACTCTGGGATTCCTCATCCACAGTTTCCAGCCACCACGCCCTGGTAATGGTTCTAGAAGCCTAGGGAGAGAGTGAGACAAAGCCCTCCTCCCTCAGGATTCCCTTCATATGCTTTGAATTGGGCCTGGGAGCTCACCTTGGGGTCTCTCTATCTTGGTAATGGGAGAGCCCAGCATGCTGGACTTCTGCAGAATAAAACACTCTTTGTGTTACATACTATTTGAGTCCGGGGAGTCATTCATGAACCCTTATAGTATGTGATGATATAAGGTGATATAAGAAAATGCCTACTCCTGGGAATAAATTACAAGTACCTATATATGAATATAAGCCAGAATAGCACCTTTCATACCCCTAATCTGGGCTCTTTCCTTTCCTGTCTTGAGATTTTTGGGAAACTCCCTTATTTTAGGGCCAGTTCTTGCAACAGTCTGATGATCAGATTGAGAGACACAACTGTCTTCTTCAGAGCATCTTTCTGTCTAGTAGACCTACTCCCTGGGGTATTATGAAGGTGTTCCTCATAAAAGCCTTGTGTTACAACATATGACCCAGGAGCAAAGTGTAGATGGCTCTATGTCAGTGACAAACATTTAGTGGGTTTCCTGTTAGCAAAACAGAAGCAAAGGAACATAGAAGCTATGTTTAACAGGATCGACCAGTCAAACAGTGGACAGGAAATCTCACCAAGACGCAGACACCCTGGAAATGCCGGGCTGGGGGACACGGACTTCACTGCATTTAGTTATCTTCGGCAGCCCAGGTGGTCCCTAAGCTGTAGGTGTTGTTTTTTTATAAAAAGGTAAGGGTGAGAAGGAATATGTTTGGTGGATGTGCAATCAGGTATCAGGGAACGGGGTGCCTCCTCGGGCCCATGCTGAGGCATCCCTTCCCCCTGAGGGACCAGCCACACAATGGTATAGCATAGAATAGACTTTATTCAAGGCATGGGGAGGGGAGTTGAGAAGGTAGTAGAGGCAGAGACAGAGACAGACACAAAGGGGGGGGGGGGCAGAGGGAGAGAGGGAGACCAAGACGGCAAGAGCAAGAGAGAGGAGAGGCAAACAGCCCCCTTTATAGTGAGTCAGGCACACCTGGCTGTTGCCAGGTTACTGTGGGGTGGAGCTTAGACAGAATGCTAACAGTAGGGACTCAATGCAGGCTAAAGTGAGATTTTTGGCTTTAAGGTTGAAAGGAATTTTGGGACAGGTTTTTTTTTTTTTTTCTGGTTTTTCGAGACAGGGTTTCTCTGTGTAGCTTTCGCTGTCCTGGAACTCACTCTGTAGACCAGGCTGGCCTCGTACTCCGCCAGCATTTGCCTCCCAAGTACTGGGATTAAAGGCGTGCCCCACTACTGCCTGTATCAGGCAGGTTTGTATCATTTTAATGTAAGCATGCGAGTTAAAGGAAGCGGATAGATAGTGAGAAGTAAAGAAACCAGGTCGGGGAAAGAGAAGCGTGGGGGTTAGTGTAGAACTTACTCTCAGTTTCAATAGCAACTGTGGGTGTCGGTTCCAGCGCTGCAGATCAGTCCAAACCCAGTGACATCACGCATCTGTCACCAAGGCAACTGTCACACATCCCCAGAATCCACTTGGCTCACCTCCCACCTTTACCTTGGAGCTGCGAAGTTACTATCCAAATAAAAGGCATGCCCCTCTGACCTCTCGTCTCTTCCCCCCTCTACTCCGCTGCCACCTGTGCCCTTTTCTCTCGCAATAAACTTCCCGTGAAACTGTTTTGGCCTGGTGTGGTCTGTCGGACACAAGCGGCACTTCCAACACACAGCAACTCCAAAAACTTAAAAGAAAATTATATCTTAGCATCGCATTTAACTCATTTGGTGTTTTTTTGTTTTGTTTTGTTTTGTTTCTTTTGGGGGGGGTGTTCTTGTTGTTTTAGTTTTGGTTTTTTGTTTGTTTTGAGACAGGGTTTCTCTGTGTAGCCCTGGCTGTCCTGGAACTTGCTCTGTAGACCAGGCTGGCCTGGACCCCCAAGTGCTGAGGTCAAGTGTGAGCTACCTCATGTATATTTTTAAGACCTTTTTAAAAAATAAATAAATAAATAAAATAATAATGAATTACCAATTTTATCAGATTTGTTTCTTAAAATATATTTCCATTTTAGTTAAAACATACTGCCTGTTTGTAAAACAAACACCTTCATTGCCTAGTGTCAGGTCCACAGGAAACTCCATCTCCCCAGATTCTGGGGGTTAGACAAAAGCCAGAGTTCCTCAGCAACTTGTGAAGCTGGCTCCCCTCTGCCAAAGTAGTCATTTCCCTATCACCAACAGAAAAAACAAAATGGATCTATCAAAGTAGGATCAGTGTTAACCAGCTTAGAATAAACAAATCTGACTATCAACCAGACCAACAGAGGTCCAAAACCCTGGACCTACCTGAGAAGTAACACCATGTAGTCTGGATGCAGTCAGTTGGCTTGAAGTGACTGCAACAGCGTGGAGTCATATGACCAGCCTTGGCCTCATGGTTGTAACTATGTACATAGTCCACCAGCTCCCCAGTGAAAAGTGGATCATTCTTGGAGCCCCAGATTAGGCACCCAGATTAGAGTTTGTTCAGAGGCTTGAAGCAGAATGTGTGCTGTGCACACACAAAGTCCTGCGTTCAATTCCCACAGTGACACACACCCAAAGGTGATAGCTGAAGCCCAATAAAACTTTCCTCTTTAGTCATATATACAATGTCTGAGGATGAGAAGTCCAAGATTAGTATGATTAGGTCATTAGCACCATGTGACCCACATGATAATGTGGCCTTCATCTTGTGGCCCAGGAAGGCAGTGTCAGCATTCCTGGTAGGGTATTAAAAGAGAGAAGGGAACGAGCCAGCATAAGTGAAGGTCAGCTGGGGGGCAGTTAACTTTATACTTGCCTATATCTGAAGTCAGGGTGGATCGTGTGACTCCACTCTGTTGCAAATATTTTCTTTTAAAACATCAGTCTTTTTTTTTTTTTCTACAAAACGAAATTAATTTTTACTGTGGGGCAGAAGTAACCCATTATTTGCCTTGTGTTCTACATTCTCTTGCATTTATGTCTGTTGGTGTTTTCCCTACATGTGTGTCTGTGCACCGTGAGCATGCAGTGCCCATGGAAGCCAAAAGAGGGTGTAGAGTTATAGAGTGTTCTGAGGTACTGTGTAGGTGCTGGGAACTGAACCCAGGTCCTCTGCGAGAGCAGCTAAAACTCTTATTTTATTTTTTATTTATTTTTTTAATTTTTTTTCTGGTTTTTTCAAGACAGGGTTTCTCTGTGTAGCCCTGGCTGTCCTGGAACTCACTCTGTAGACCAGGCTGGCCTCAAGCTCAGAAATCCACCTGTCTCTGCCTCCCAAGTGCTGGGATTAAAGGCGTGCGCCACCACTGCCTGGCCAGCTAAAACTCTTAACCAGAGTAGTCTTTCTATACCCAGGTGTTTCTTTGGGTTTTTTGTTTGTTTGTTTGTTAGTTTTTGTTTTTCTTTTAAAAAAGATATATCCAGGGCTTATGCTTGGGATACCAAAGCTACACTAATTTCTGCTGCTATCCTATCATTGAGAAGGGATAAGTGCTCACTTTATGTCTCTGGAAGATTCCCTGATTGAGTTTCCTTGCATTCTGATGGGTTTGATATGGGCAGTAATCCTCAACCTGTGGGTTACAGCCCCTCTGGAGGTCTGTTAATTTTCAAACCAAGGGAAGAAGGAGGAGGAGGTGCCTATTTAACATAAGAAAGCGGGCCTGGCTGTCAGTCCCAGCATCCTTCAGTCCCTACTTGTTACGTGCACTTCACCCTCTACTGTGAACTCAGCTCAGGGGATGGGCTGCCCTTCTTCCCTATCTAATCCAGACATTTTGGTTACTCTATGTTTTGTACCTTTGGCCTCCTGGCTGCTGCAGGTGGTTCTCTCTCTTCCCTTTCAGTGTCCCCACAGGGCCCAGCTCAGTGTGGTCATGTCACTGCCCAGATGTGCCTGCCTCTGGCTCTGCTCTCCCATGCATCTACAATAAAGTCTCCCCTCCACCGTACCTAGGAACAGTCTTGTTCGTTTCTTTTTATTTCTTTTTTCATTCAGGGTCAAATGGCCCTTTCACAAGGGTCATTTATCAGATATTCGCATTACGATTCATAGCAGTAGCAAACTGTAGTTATGAAGTAGCAGTGAAAATAATTTTATGGTTGGGGTCACCACAACATGAGGAACCATATTAAAGGGTTGAAGCATTAGGAAGGCTGAGAGCCTCAGCTCTAGGCTGTGGGAATGGAACAGAGGAGAAGTGATTGAAATCTGGAACCAAAAGAAGGAGCTAAACGGGACACAATTCTTCAGGGAGCTTTGCCCTTCTCTCTTAGGATTTCCTTCCTGGTCTCCTACAGTAGAATTTACTACCCGGTCTAAGATGATCCCTAGGGCCCCAGGTAAAATATGGAGAATTTACTACCCGGTCTAAGATGATCCCTAGGGCCCAGGTAAAATATGGGGATAAGGTGGGGTGTGAGAGCGGGACCTGGGCATCCCTCTGTAGCAGTCAGATCTATAAAAGAGAGACAATAATCACAGCCTCCATGGAGAACTTAGGGTGCTCAGTGTTCTGAAGCATCTCATTTTGTTTTTCCACAACCATATGAAGCAATGAGGTAAAATTAATGTTGAAGTTAACACCCATAGTATCACATAGCTATGGGAAGCCAAAACCCAAACCCATGTTCCTCCCGCACAGTGAATCCACTTCCATCCATGCCTCTGCAAGGAAACTGCACACTCCAAATCCAGGAGCGGACTCTCCTCCAAGAACATTTTGTCACTGTTTAATTTCCCATTTTGTAGTTGTTGCTTAAAGGTGAGGAATAGTGGATGCCTAGAAGAGTCAGAAGTGCACTCTGTCGTTGATGGGCGGGCTTTCCCCGTGAGAAATCACACCACACAGTTAGAGGTTAGTAGCATCCGCCAGTAGCATGCAGCTGGTCTCGATAATGCACAAAAGGGAGCCAGCCTTGAACAGAAAACTTTACTCCCTTATGTAGGCCTTAGACTTATATACCCCATATTCACTACCCTCCAGAAATCACCCTAATCCCAGGTTACATTTTGAACAATTTAAATATACTGCATGTCTGGCCACTTGGGATGGAAATTCACACAGCAAAGATAGTGCCAGAATTAATAGTTTTTAAGTATGACAGTTTTGTTGGTTTGAATAGTAGCTGCCCAGGGTCATCTGCCTTACCCACCTGGCAGAATCATGCTTTATGACAGATCAAAACTAAAAGATGGCTATGATTCTGCCTTTCAGAGCCTTAGTTTTGGTAAGGGATGGGTCTAATGACTGCTTGTAAATGGGGGTTGTCACTTTTGTTATGGGAATGGAGCCTAAGGGGAGGTCATTCTTGATTACCCTACGTTTGCTGATGGTGTTCTCCAGCAGTCCTACACTTGAGTTATTTCTAACAAACCTGACTGTTAAACTGGACCTACCTTTGAGTTATTTTGGAGGGAGCACTCCCTTAGCTAAATCCTATTTTGTGCGTCTTAATGTCTCCTAAGCAAGTAAATCCTGTAACACCAATTTTATTACTTCAAGTTTCTCCTGCATCACTAGTTTATTCTGCCTCCTGTTGTTCAGTTGAGCACCTTTTGTTATTCCTTCGTCACCCCACTTGAATGGGCTTCTCAGATTAGAGGCAGTTTCCAGCTCTTCACTTACCAGGGATTTGTCCTAACTCAGTGCAAAACCGTCAGGAGGAGCCACGGTTGAAACGCAGTGTTTGAAAGAACATGGTTGTCGTGTAAGACAGAGGAGATCCACTTAAATAAACATGGTCAAAGTCATTCTTCTCTGAGTGTCTCCACATCCAGTGGGTCCCAGGATGTTCCCTGAGTAGTCTACAGTCCTCTGTTTTTTATTATCAGTGCATTTCTGATGTTCAAGTACAACCACCAATGAGCCTCAGGGCAGGAATATCCAGCGCAGGCCAAAGTGTAATGAGATTACACGTTTAGGATTTTACTTTTTTTTAATGCTAAGAAGTGGCTTGAGATTGGGTGTATTGTTCAATGGCAGAGCACTTGTATGACACGTGGGGCCTCGAGCTAGGGCAAAATACTAAGATACATAATGTTAGTAATAAATGAGAGGTAGGACAGACAGAGAGATAGAGATGGGGGCTGAGCCTGTAGAAATCTTGCTGTTTTACTAAAACAGTGGGATGGAAGACAGGGACGCTTACACTCTAGTTCTTGGTAGCAGTTCTCCGACAGACAATGGGATGTTAGGAGCACTGCTTAGTGTTTTGTGAGCACGAAGTGACTAAAGGACAAATGCCAGCAAGTTGAAGACAATCCATCAGAGAGAGGCAATTGGCCTTTTTTTTTTTTTTTTTTTTAGTGGTGCTGAGGATGGAACCCATGGTGTTGCACATGCTATACGCAGTCTGTCACCGAGTTAAATCTCAGCTCCCAAGCCACCTTCTATTTTTTTCCTGAGACTTGCTCTGTACATCAGGCTGACCTTGAGTTTTCGGCTATCCTCCCGTCTCTGCCTCTAAGTGCTGGGATTACTGGTGTGAGCCACTACCACACTCCTTTCAACCCAGGG
Organism: Rhynchomys soricoides; assembly: GCA_019843965.1. NCBI lineage: Eukaryota > Metazoa > Chordata > Mammalia > Rodentia > Muridae > Rhynchomys > Rhynchomys soricoides. Next base: position 2,133,883 of record JADRCH010000145.1, on the reverse strand, counting down.
AACTGTGATGTAACCAAGCCTGGCCGCAGGGCACAGTACTTGTTTTCACAAAGAATAGAGCAGGAAGCAGAGTTAGGCTGACTGGGGCACTAAGCCACCAAATGCACTGGTGCCACTTAATTCTCTCAGAATGTTCAAGCCTGTCACGAAAACAGATTTTTAAAACCAGAACTTTAAAATCCCCCAATCAGATCATAGGAAAAAAGAAACAAAATTTGCTAAGAAAAAAAAATCTTGTCCATTTTTTCTCCTTTGATGGTGGTGTTTGATGGATTTATAAAAAGACAGAGAGAAGAGATATGTCCTAGGGGGTGTGGTGAGGTGTGGGGGAGGGTTGCCTCCGGGATGCCAAGGCATCCCTTCCCCCCCACCCCCCCTCCCGGGGGGGACCAGCCACAGGATGGTACAGTAAAGAATAGAGTTTATTCAGGGCATGGGGAGGGGAGCTAAGAGGGTGGGAGAGGCAGAGAGAGGCCGGCCATGAACACATGGAGAGAGGGGGAAGGGAATGGGGAAGGGAAGAGCCCAAGAGGGCAAGAGAGAAGCTGGAGGGAAGCAAGGGACAAGAGGCAAGAGGGGGAGGAGGGGGGCGAGCAGCCCCTTTTATAGTGGGTCAGGCCTACCTGGCTGTTGCCAGGTGACTGTGGGGCGGAGCCTACCTGGCTGTTGCCAGGTAACTGTAGGGCGGAGTTTAGACAGAATGCTAACATTGTTGCTAGTTTGTTTGTTTGCTTATTTTTTACTTTTATTTATTTTTTAGTGGGTATAGGTATTTTGCTTGCATGTATGTCTGTGTGCATGTTGCGTTTGGTACCCACAGAGACCAGGCGTTTCAGATAGCTGTGAGCTTGCTATCGAATGAATGTATCTTCTAAGGGCAGTGAGAGCACACCCCCCCCCCCACTCAGATATTTGGATAAGGCTCTTTAATAATGCTCACAACTAGTTCTGACTGATGCACAAAGGTATCTATCCAGCCTTGAACAAAGAATTTTACCAGTTTCTATAGTCCTTCAGCTCATGTACTTACATAGAGTCGTCCTTAAATTTCCTTAAACAGAGACAAGAAACTGTAAACCTGGTCACTTAGGCAGACCTCTTCCCCCCCCCCCCCCCCATTTTATTTTGTTTTGTTTCTCAATGTAGTCCTGGTGGTCCTGGAACTCTCTATGTAGACTAGGCAGGCCTCGAACTCAGAGATCTGCCTGCCTTTACATCCAAAGTGCTGAGATTAAAGACGTGTGCCAGTATACCATGTTCTTTTTGAATACTTGTTACTCAGGGTCATCTTGCCCACCTGTCAGAATCTGCTTCTCCTGATAAGATGATGGTGGGATTGATGGCAGACCAGGACTTAATGGTGGTTGTGACCCTGTCCCTTAGAGTCCTTTGATGTAAGGGTGGGACTGAGGCCCGTGGTGAGTCTGGGTTGTCTCCCTTTGTTATGGGAATGGAGTCTAACTTAAGGTCAGTCAGGAACAGGCCCTATCAGAAACATCCATTCAGCAACCCTAACCTTCAGTTTTTCTACAGAAATGTCCCTTTTTTCAGTGCCCAGTGAGTGTAGTGGGTGTACCACCAGCTTCCAGGCATGCCACAGCGGCAGGCCTGCCACAGCAGCAAACCTCTGGTTCTTGGGTGAAACAAGACATTGTAGAAAATGCAACGTTCCATGTGGTAAAGCCGATCTCAGTAAGATCTATGGGCAGGTTCTCAGAGTGGGAGCCCACCAGACCTCAGGGGCAGGATGAGGCATCCGGTGCAATCCATGGTGCTGACAGGTAGAAGAAAAAGGTCCCCTCCCAGCACCTACAGGGCTGCTGCTTTCTGTGATGAGCACCCATGCACGGCCTACAGAACAGCACTCTGTGGGCATGCTCTGCATTTCCTGCCAGATACATTGTGTGCTAACAGCTTACAGGCAAAATTCAGGCTTCGGAGACTTGAACTGCTCATTAATGTTAGGTTTATGAGGAAGCCTGATTAACCAGTGGGAATGTCTGTTGCTGCCTCAACATGTTCCCCTGAGTAACAGCTACCTTCTACCTTATCTGCTTGCTGTCAGTTTGCCGTATTCCACATGAGCAAACTGTTAAAGAGAATGCTTCTCAATCTACTGAATATACCAGTCTTCATATTTTCTATTTAAAATGAACTCCAAGGATGGTTTACTACTGAGATTCTAGCCTGATGAACCAGAGTCTTCTTACCCATGGCTTAGATCTCTGTTGTATTGTGTGCAATATATGACAGATTCAAGAGCTATAAAGATCACACACTGAGTGCAGGTCTGTCATGTGCAGAGCACTCTGCTCCATTGGGGTGTCATGATGCCTTCTGCTGGGGTTCAGAGAAGGCTTGAAACAAGAAGTATGTTTTTGAGGTAGAGTATGTAGCCCTGGTTGAAAGGAAAGTCACTATGAAGAGACCAGGCTTGAATGAGCAGAAACCCCCCTGCTGTGCTTCCGGAGTGCTGGGGGAAAGGGAGAGCTCCACCACACTCAAGATCCTTCCCTGCTCTGTCCAATCTTCCCTTTCCAATCCTAACCACAGGCTAGTTATTTTCCACAGACCCATACAGGATTCGTGTTCCGAGAAACAATATTTGGAACTGCACGTCAGCCTGTAATTGTTCCCTCCACTCCTACGTGGTTTCCAAGGGACATGTGTGCGCATGCAGGAGGATACACACATGCTGTGCAAGTGCGTAAGTCAGGTTAGTCCGTGAGCACACATACGTGTGGCTAGTACAGGAGTCCA
>JADRCH010000145.1:2103432-2130834 GCA_019843965.1 Rhynchomys soricoides | reverse complement strand
GTACGTAAGTCAGGTTAGTCCGTGAGCACACATACGTGTGGCTAGTACAGGAGTCCAAGTACGTAAGTCAGGTTAGTCCGTGAGCACACATACGTGTGGCTAGTACAGGAGTCCAAGTACGTAAGTAAGGTTAGTCCGTGAGCACACATATGTGTGGCTAGTACAGGAGTGGGGAGAGTGAGCATTCGAGGGTGTAAGAGTACCGGAGTGTTCCTGTAAACATGAGTGTGACTTCACCCGTGCAAAGAAGTGTGTTGTGTGAGTTTAGATTATGTGTGAGGAACTGCAGGGTCCAAGTGTGCAGCAGTGCTTGAGAGCACAGGAGTGTGTGGCGGGGAGCTTGGAATTTCAGGAGAAGCAGTCATATTTGCAAAAAGAAGTTAAAGAGGTGAGTTAGAAAGAAAAGCTGTCAGCAGCAGGAACTCTGCATATCTTTACATGCAAGCATATACTATGGATCACGCTCTGTATTTATTCAAACACTGAGTCCTCAGAACAACCCATTTTATAGATAAGGAAAGCTGAACCTCAGGGAGGATAAGAAACTTACCACAGAGAAATGCCAGGGTGAGGCCAGGTGGAATGTTAGGTGAGTCCTCTGTCAGGTCACAGAGATATGAGCTTTGGTTTGGGGCAGCCAAGCCCTTTGTTTCAGATAGGCCTCTGTCTCTTTGCATTGTGACTTAGGAATATGATTCAGATTTTCCCATGTATACTTTTTTTTTTAAACAAAAGAAGCGTGAGGAGGATAGGATGCTTCTGAGTATCTGCTGGTCTCTAGCTGACACAACCTACTGACTGGGCAGCATCCTCTGTACCGCACAGGAGTTAGACGGGCAGGCTCCACAGGGTAACACAGCACTGCTCAGCTTCGGTGAGTCTCCGGTCCGTGGCTACCGAATGTTCTCCTCTCTGCTTAGATTTAAACCACCGTCACACCAACAGATAGCATTCTCCTTCCTTCCTGAACACACAAGGAGAGAGCTGCCACACACACAGGCCGGCCTTTACTCCCTAAGAGGCTGTCGTACCCCTGCCTGCAATCAAGCAGATCGTATTTGAAGAGCTGGTTCCTTTTTTCTTTTGTGCCCCCTAACAACAAACAACAACTACTGGGGTCTCACAAGGTGCCTTACACTGGGCACAGGGAATGACGGAGTCTGTTTTCTGTCGTCATCAGGACTGAGTCTTTTTGGCTATAAGTCTCCAAAAAGGTGACTAGGATTTCTTCTAAATTCCTTCCTAACCCTGAGATTTGATTTGACGCTTCTTCTGCAAGTGTATTTAAAATACATATGTAGTAGAGTCATCCTCACGTCAGTATGAAAGTCTGTTTCATCTTTGTTAAGCAGAAATCTCACAACATATCACACACACACACTTTTCTGTTTTCTTCTAAGGACTTATTTCTATAGAGGGTGAGTTATTTGGTATTAAAGCAGTTTGTCTGACCTGGCTACCTATTCTCTAGTTTGGCAGGTTAATCTTCTATTTATTTTATGGATAACCTTCTGCAGATAAATAGGGGATGGTCCTACAATGTAATCCCAAGCCTGAAACCTCCCAGATTCTAGAACTCTACCTAAAATTCTTGGATATGGGAGTAGCCCTCAAACCTCACGGCACAGGTAAGAAGGGGCACCATGCTTTTTGGGATGGGCACAGTCAGGAAACAACAGCCTGTGTTGCTCAGAACTGATACAACATAGTCCTCCCTGGAGGGGCTGACAGAGTAAAGCAGGGGCTGTTCGTTAGCAGGACAAAGCAAGAGGACCAAGCTAGCTGATTTCCCATAGACTCAGGCTCAACAATAGTGACAGCAGTTGTGCGTCTATCCATTTTAATATACTTTGGTCATGATAGAAACATTTTCTTAGAAAGAATGTAGCACTTTGATTTGAAAATAAATATAAATAACCTTAGGTGACTCCACTTTCACTCATTCTGTATTTAATATATCTGACACTCTATTAACACCTTAAGATAAAGATTCTAAAGGAAACAGAGAAACCCCCATGGAAACTTTAAACTTATATCACTTATTGGAGAGATCAATGAAACCTAAATGATTATCATTAGAACTTTGGTGAAAGTTTCTCTCTTCAATATTTAAGAAAATGAATTTCTCAGCCTGGGCTAACACAATACAGAACCGAGTGTACATTTAAATAGAAATGGTAATTTATTTTTTGTACTTTTCCCATCTAAGTAGCCAAAGGGTTTCCTCCTTCTCGTACTTTCTTATGCAAATGAAGTCAGACTTCAAAGGATCAATAAACAACAGAATTGTAGTTAAGGACTAATGGGAATGGCTTTCACTACTGTCTAGTTAAAACTTCCCATAGATGCTCTTCCCTAGTCAATATGTCAGCTGCTGGTGGCTGGTACTTCTCAGTTTCGGGACATAAGAGCTTCCTGCCTTGTCTCTAGAGCTCCCTTGACTGATACCAGGGACGTGAGTACGAGCTGCAGCAGCTCCATGCTTTAGAAGTTGGACAAAGTTGGTCACAGGTTTTGCTATGTAGCCCAGGCTGGCCTCAGACTCAAAACCTCCCAACCTCAAACCTCCCTATTCCCCCACATGTTGGGATTATAGGCATGCGCCACACTCAGCCTACTTGTAAGATTTTAAGTTAATTTTAATAACCAAGATTTTCCTGAAGCTTTGTTAAAAATCATGTGCTATTTCTGGTAACTCCTCCCTCTTTTGTATTTTATAACTGTACTTAATTACCTTCAAGAAAACCACTGCTAAAATATTTTAAAATAACCTATGTTTATCATGGTTATTCTCTGAATGAGAGAATATTCTAAATAAAATATTTTTAGTGGGAAAAAAAAAGAAGTTGGAGAAAGTTGACAGTACACTTCATCAAAAACAAGCTGCTCTCAGTGCCCACCTGGCCTCACTCCTCTGTGGTCCTTGGCTCCTCTTGGAACCTTGCTGAAGGACAGACAGCGTTCTTACCAATTCTACTGGGTACGAAAGCCCAGATTATATTGTAACTAGAGAGATTCACACCTATTGCTGACATTACAGGTGAATGATTTCTTGGAGCACAAATCCCATTAACACAATGCTGCGGGAGAATGTGGCATTTCAGAACCAGCACTTGTCTTTATGTGTAGCCAGCTGTCTTTATGTCTGCTATGACCGCTTCTCAGCCTCGCTGCCTTGCAGTCTGCAATCTACATACAAACCTTACATCCGGTTATGTTAGAGAAAGAGAAGGCAAAGCAAACAACAGCAACCCAACAGGGTCAAGAACAACCAGAGACGAAGTGATTTGCCATCAATGCTTTATTCCTTCATCTCTGTCCTGTTCAACACTGGTGAACACACACCTCTGCTCACTAAGGAAGTGACATGCAAGTGAGTGACTAGGATAGAAATGCCAGTCACACACTCTTCCTCAGGTAATGATGTGCACTCTGATGTGCACGCACATGAGTTTGTAAATGCTATAAGCCTGGATAATGATGCCCATTATCTGCACAGGGTAAAACAGATTCCATATTGGTGTAACCTGGTAGAAATCTTCAGGACGCCTAACAAAATTATATTCTGATCATTCATTTTCTAGATTTGGGGGATAAAAATAGAAAATAATATAAACAAAGCATGCTTTTTGAGGTTTCTTGGGTCAGTTAGTAGAAAAATAGGTATTTTCTTTGGGGAGGTTTGTTTTTTAAATGAAGAACTGTGAAGCTGGAATTCCTGAGTCTGTTTCCCTCTTCATCAGTCTTTAAGGGAATGGTAGGCTTTGGCAGTTCGGCTGTTGACAAAGTCTGTCTTCTTAAACTGAGCCTTTGAAAGAAGCAGACAAAAATACAAAATATAAAAATTCCCACATAAGAAAATGCCTCATCCATTCATCAACTGAAGGATATTTAAGTTGGTCCCATTTTCTGTCTGCTGTGAACAGAGTAGCAATGAACATGGCTGAGCAAGTGTCTGTGCACAAGGAGTCATATTGCTGGTTGTAGGGTTGATTTAATTTTTGCTCTCTGATAATTTCCCACTCTGATTTCCAGAAGGGCTGCAACAGTGTGCAATCCCAACAGTGAGTGAGGGTGCTGCTTTCTCTGTAATCCTTACCAGCATGTTTACTCTTGATCTTAGCATTCTGATGGGGTAAGAGGAAATCTCTAATTGCTAACGCTGTTTAAATATTTTCTTGGAACAACCTAAATGCCCTTCAGTTGATGACTAGATAATAAAAATGCAGTACATGTACACAGTGAAATTCTATTCAGCTGTAAAGGAAAATGAAAGCATAAAAATTTCAGGTACAAGGATGAAACTAAAACATATTTTACTGAGTGAGGTGATCCAGACCCAAAAAAAACCCAAGTCACATGTCCTCTCTTATTTTGTGGCTCCTAGCTCTTAATCTTCATATGGACGTGTATAGCCTGGAGTATCTGCAGAAGCAGGAAAGCAAAATGGCGGATGAAGGTGGGGCCAGAGTGAGGCAAAAGACACAGGTGACATGACGGTGGGAATGAAAAAGATGGGGGCATTTTAACTGGAGACGTGGGGGCAATACAGACAAGGGGGCAGGAAGGACAAGTAGCACTGAGAATGTTTGAAACGGCGTAGAAAATGACTTTATGTTTTCCTGGAATTACAATATGCATATGCATGGGTACGGAGCTTACTGAAGTTATAGTACTGGAGTGATAATGTTCCCCTAAAAAGCCACGGACTATCTAACAAAACTTCTGGTACCACACATGAGAAACCCTCTTCTGCTCTGTTGGTTAAGGGAGACCATGAGACTCCCCAAGCAACATAAGCCATTACTATTTCTCATGCTGCCTCCCAGAACTTGAAGGTAAGTCCCTATTGCTGAAGACACCACACACTGTGCACACAGGACTTGGAGGAATGGAGCTGGAACTGACCAGGAAGCCTCCTTCCTAAGGAGTGGCTCTCACATATCAGAAGTTACCAAGGGAGAGGCTCACTCAGTAGTAGTTGTACCCAGTTGTAAACTGGGTACCACAACAAGGACTGGACTGGCAAGACAGGCACAGTGCTGTAATGGTGGCACTTCTGTCTGCGAGAGAATTAATACCTGTCTAATTGGATTTAAGGATCGCTCAACAGGAGGGAAATCATGTTTGGTACTGTAAACCCTGGAGAGGTCATATCCCCAAGAGGAGAATCTACTACTGCCGGATCCTACATCAATATAATTTCTAATTGTATTCTAAATACTTTTCCTTATAGCCTCAAATAAGTGTAGCTCTCATTCATCATCAGAGACGCCTCCTTTTGCAACATACAGAAACTGTTACTACCACTGATAAAATGCAGAGAATATGGGACTGTGGAGTGCCTAGCTGCAAGTGGTGCTCTGTAATGCAACCCTGTACCTAAGGCTCAGCGAAAATCATGGAAGAAAGGATAGAAAGATCTTATGAGCCAGAAGCATCTGTCTCATATCATAGCAACATCTGTTGCTAGACTGTATTGTGTCCCCCAGATATGGCAGAGGAAATGGATCCACGGACTTTCAATAATATGATCATTTGAACGAGACTAGCAAAATGGTCTACTAGTTGACATACCAATGTGGACAGGGGAAATTTCTTATCACCGTTCTCCTAGATGAAGAGCTACAGGAATCAGGGGCCACTGAGAGAGCGAGAACCAATTGCTCCCAGGGATAAACTCCTACATAGGTTATCAACTGTGGACACAAGCAAAGCTAAGTAGACTCAATAGGTTCCATATACGTGTGTGTGTGTGTGTGTATGTGTGTGTGTGTGTGTGTGTGTGTGTGTGAATTTGTGCATATATGCATACAGCAATAATACTTAAAGAAGTGAACTTGAGTTTGGGAGAGAAGAACCAGAGGGGGAGGAAGAGGTAGGAGTGTCACAGATACCGTGCTCATGTATGAAATTCTCAAAAAACAACAACAAAAAACTATTCAAAAAGCAAAGATGGAGGAAGAAGAAGAAGAGGAGGAGGAGGAGGAAGAAGAGGAGAAGGAGAGGGGCAGCTATTTGGTCAAGAGTCAGGTCTTAGCTGGTTAGTGTTCTTACCTTCTTGTAGGCATTATGGAGCTCTGTATGTGCCCACAGAGAGTACAGGAGAACAGAGGCAGCTTTGCTGGCCTTGTTGTAGGCATAGCTGAAAAAACAGAAATGTTTCTGGGTCAGTGAGAGTGCAGCTTGGGCCATTCCTTCCACGTTCCTTAAGTCTTCACTCAGTGTGGCTCCAACAGCTGCCACTTGTCACACAAAGAGGATTTGAAGGCCGGGGTTCACTTTCAAAGAAGCTTTTTTTTTTTTTTCTTTTTATAAATCACAAAATAAATAAATGATTTACAAAGGGAAAATCCATGATATTTATACAAATTTTAAAACCTTTAATTACTTCTAGACCCTTTACATTTATATAGTTATACATTTACAGATTACAACACAGAAAAACAACTGAAAATGTGCGTGCCCCTGAGACTAACGGCCCTATCAGAGCAGGAGCAAAGCAAGTTTTTCAAGTTAATACTTGTTAAAAGAGTTTTAAAACCGCCTGTATCCTTAGCATAGGCATGGCAGAAGCTTACTTGGTCACAAACCCAATTTCCCACCACATTTGACAGTGGCACTATTTTTTTAACGTTCCTTTTCTGAATGTGTCTAAAACTTCCCATTTCTAGCTAGAGATCAGTTTCTTTGTGGATTTCATTATTTTCTATTAACTACTAAACCATGGCTGAACTTTCTTTTTCAAAGATTGTGGTTTATTTCCTGTGGCACAAAGTCTATTGACATGCAATCAAGACCACAGAAAGCAAAAATACAATGAATAAAAATGTTGGGCTCCTTCCTCAGCTTCTCTTCCAGAATGGAAGCTCTGTTGGAAGGGAGAGTCAACTTAGCATCTTACAGTATTTTAGTGCCTAGGGACAGAGTAAATAAATTCTCTTATATTACAGCTCTCTTATATTCAAAGTTCTATAAAGTTCTTTAATGTCAAGTGTTTTGATATTCATAACATCTATCTGTACATTAGTTGTTTGGCACTTGAGCTTTTTTCTTTTTAAAGATTTAATGTGGGAGAATCCCACTTTGCCTATGGTCTACTCTTTTATTTTGTTTGGTTTTTCAAGACCGGGTTCTCTGTGTAGCCCTGGCTGTCCTTCAACACTCTCCGAACACCAGGCTGCCCTCAGAACTCACAAGACCCACCTGCCTCTGGCTCCTGAGTGCTGGGATTAAAGGTGTGCGTTCCCATCTTCCTGCTAGTCTGTCATTCTTAAATCACAGGCACTGCTCTGGGAAACTAATCCATCACATCAGTAACTACTAGAATTCACAAGGAAAGAAACCACGGAGTCTGACTTTCAGAAGAGAATGGATGGCTAGCTTGGCTGACTCAGTTCTTTCCTTGCCCAATTATCAAGAACTAGAGGAAATGCAGTCCTCCTGTCCTGACCGGACAGTCCTCCTGCAGTTCGTTCGGTCTGTGATACTGCTGTGGCTATGTTGCCCATGGGACTCAGGAAAAAGTCAATGCAGCTAAGGTATCCAGAACGGGTAGCAGGCAAACAGAGACAGTGATGGACAGGTACTAAGAGACTTACCCTTCCCCTGTGCTGATGGCCATAATTTTCTGCAGACCTCCGGTGTTTAGAAGGTCTCGTGCATTCTGGTAACTGTTTTGCATTAAATTGTTCAATGTATAACAAGCAGAGGCTGTAGTTTCAATGAGAAGGTCAGTACTTGGGACTTTGTCAGGAATTATAGAAACCAAATCTGGTAGAGTTTCTTTAGCTACAAATTGAAAGAAAAACAATGCTTGATTAGAAAGATTTTTCCTTGGGAGAATATGTATGTGTGTGTGTCATGTGTAGTACATGCTCATGAGTATTCAGAATGTGCTCCTCATGCACATGCAAGTCAAAGCAGGCAGTCGTCTGTCTTTCTAGTCCATCTCCACCTACTGTTTTGAGACAGGGTCTCTAACTGAACCAGAAGCTTGGTTTCTGGGTGTGCTGGCTGGCCAGTAAGCTCTTGAGATCTGCCTATTCCACCTCCAAGTGCTGGAAAGATGCTGAGTCTCTATAATCAAATATGAAGATATTTCCAAAGAGGATGTCCTGTTCTCAGTGTGCTGAAAACCTTTCCACAGAGTTAAGGTGACATAAATATCAAGAATTTTAAAATTTCATATTCTTCAACCGATTAAAAGTGGAAAAAGACTTCCACAAAGATATTTCAGATAGAATTATATATATAACTAAAAACGTCACAAAAGCATAATTATCCTATAGCCATATCTTTAATTAACTAAAATAAACTTGAAAAAAAAATTAAGCTTCTGGTTTAGTTCAAAAGAGGACTTAACCACCTTTTCTTAAGCCCAGGACCAATCCACAGCAGATTCTTTAGATTCCTTGGCTCTGAAGGGCACACAAACTATCTTCTCACCTGACGAATTTCTCTAATGTATAATATTGGAAATAACATTCTATTTATCCACAGGCTGTTCTGAGTGAGTTCAGGAGTTAATGTACATTACTTTGGCCACACATACTAAGCTCTCAAGAGATGTAAGTTATCATCAGAAAGTTAAACCACAGACTGAAGACCTTGAGGACATGAGGATTCCTTTTACAACATATGTGGACAACATGGAAATAATCCTGAGACAGATAAAAGGAAGGCCCGAGCTGATCACTGAGAGCTGTGCCACCTCCTCCTCACCACACCAGGTGATCCCTCCCACAGATCAAGGCCGAGGAGCAGCAGCAATTAAAGGAGGTTTTTGTCACCTTTACTTGTCTTAGGACAATACAGTAACAATAAAATATATTCTATAATATACTATGGGAAGATGTCTATCTGAATATGTATTCACGACATATTCATTCCCCCGCCCCATCTCTCTCTCTAAGATTATATTTTATGTATACAAGCTCTAGCTACATGTACACCTACATGCTAGAAGAGGGCATCAGATCCCATTACAGATGGTTGTGAGCCACCATGTGGTTGCTGGGAATTGAACTCAGGATCTCTGGAAGAGCAGCCAGTGCTCTTAACCACTGAGCCATCTCTCCAGCCCCTGCCCCATCTCAATAAACTAACAAACAAATAAATAAATGAAAACCTACCTAGCTAGAAATTTCATTAAAAATACAACATGTATTGAAATGGATTTTTACTTATTCTTGGCTATTAAAACTCAGAATCAAGATAGGTCTTATTGTTTAAATTACATATTGAAGATAAAAAATTTGCAATTTTAAAACTACATGTATGGTACTGACAAACATGTAGATGAGACACACCCACAACTGATGGGTGAGAGGTGTCATACGGATTGCCCGTCTTGCTAATTATTAGTGTGAGCTACGACTTCTCTTCTGCAAGTAATCAAAGCAAATTAACAAAAATGCTAGATATTAGGACAATCAAATGTCAGTGAATGAGGGTGCCTGCTCCTGCATGCGAGGTAGCAAAACCAGGCTACTTATCACCTACTTTCCTGTACTTGTATATTCAGAATGCACCCATGGTTTGTAGACCTCAACTCACCAATTTCATTCTGCAGAGAAAGATTCCGAGACAAATTCCTCAGCAGGGAGACTGCAGTCTTTTTCACACTGGGATCACCCACATGTAGTATCTTCCGGGTGTGCTGAAGACCATTTTCCTTCTGGACAACCATGCGGGCTACCGATGTGGGTATCTGTTGTGAGACACATCCTGTAAATGCTATCACACTTACTATCAGAGAAGTTCTCTGTAGAGTCCAAAGGTTGAGGAAGGATAAAAGCTAGAACTGTAATGAAAGCAGCTTATAGATATTTTCTTTAAAATATTTTTGATTTTCAATAAGCCGATAAATAAAAATATTTTTCTAGTATTTTTAAACAATTAAAAATTGGTTACTTGTTACTATTTTGCATCTGTGTATAGGTAAAATAGGTCTGATATTACTTTGTGCTTCACATAAACTTTTTAATGTGTGTGTGTGTGTGTGTGTGCGTGTGTGCACTTCTGTAAATACTCGTGGAAGACAGAGGAGGACATCAGTGCCCTCTAATGTCTTCCTCTTTATTCCCTTGAGCCAGAGTTTCAGTGAACCTGAATTTTGGTGCTTCTGCTAGGCTGCCCAGCAAGCTTTTGGGACCCACATGTTTCCATTACCTCAGGGTGGCCATGTTGGCTTTTTATGGGCGTGAAGGGCAGTCAAATTAGGGTTTTTATGCTTGCAAGTAAGTATATGTGACCACTGAGCATCTCCCAAGGTTTGAGTAATATAAACTTAAGGGGCAGAATGTTTTCTATCATCTTGAACTGCTGGCCTCTTAGCTGTACAGTGAGCATGAGTCTTTTCTTCCCTGGATTGCCATCTGAGGTGAGAAAACAGAAGCTCCTTTCTTACCAATTTGCTTTATTTACTAGCTGATGGTTAGTTATTGTTCCTGTTACTTCTGGTTCAAGTTTTGGTGATTAACATATTTCAACAAACTTATTTATTTCTAAATTACAAACCCAATTCATTTTAAAAGAGAATTGAGATTTTAAAGAAATGCTTTTACTAATCTTTGAGAATTTCATACAATGTATTTTGGTCATATTTATCCTTCCTACCCAGCCAACTTTGAGTTTTCTTCTTTTAAAAACCCTTGAAATGCCTGCCTCTCTGGTGTCCCCTCAATGTATTTTACACTTGCCTTGATTTAGGACTTTCTTTCTTCTGTAAAACTATAAAAACTTCATGAAACTACTTGCCAATTGCAATATGGATTTGGGTAACCTAAAGCTGTGTTCCCTAACCATGGTCATTCATAATGGCTCCAGAATAAACTATCTTATTCACCTTTTAAAAAAAAGAAAGAAAGAAACTCATCAAGTGCAATTAGTGCTGTTCAATTACTAATAGATATGGTTTACTTATCAGGGATCATAGCACTGAAGAAACTTGACTTTCTTTTTCTTGGTGGCTGTCAGTACTAATAGCTCCTCAGTTAGAGGTGGGACTCTATGTCTGTTTTCCCCCACCCCTACCGCTGGGATTTTGTCTGGCTTGAGTCTGTGTACATCTTACACACGCCCTCACACTCCCTGTGAGTTCATATAGATATGCAACTGCCAGGTGGATAGACAGCAGGCTTTTGATAATCCACACTGTTAGTTATCTTTTCTTAGCATGTAACTTGCTTTCACTGAACTTGATATGTAGACCAGGCTGAGCTCCATCTGCCTCTGCATCCTCAGCACTGGGATTAAAGTATGCACCACTATAGTGGGATGGATCACTGTAATCGGTGTATCTGAGACTTCTGCCGGCCCAGGTCTAGGAAAAATCCTACTGAGGATCTAAGTATTAATCTGGCCCTTTTTAGCATCAAGAGATCTCAGGCTTGTAGCCTGAACTTGGGTCTGTGACTTTATATAAACTTCTGTTTGAAGCTAATATGAGGCTACATGGCAAAATTCTTGTGATTCTTAACCATTCTTCAGGATGTTTATCATTTATTGTCTCATATAAACAGTTTGCCAGCCGTATGCTTCATTTTCTCAACTCTACTTTCTAGACCTGAGCCTCTTAATATAGAGCCACGGAGGGGTGATGGAATACCAATCTCTAAAACTGTTTTTGTGTTTGAACCAATGTTCCTAGGAAAGTAGAACTTCACTTTGCTAGAGTCTCAAACTTTCCATGGCTCCAGAAGTTTAACTGTTAATACTTTAAAGTAGTTGTTACATTATAACGACTATTTGTCTTTCACCAATTGTTCTCTATGAAGATCCTTTCCCCCAGAGCTATCCAGAGAGGAAGTTATTTACTATGAACAATCCCAGACCTTGGGTCAAGAGGAAAGAGGGGCACTCCTCTCTTTCCAATATGCCATCTAGACATGTACTTCTTCTGAAGGCTATAAAGACTGGCTGTCAGCCTTCTCTACTTCCCATCCATGGAACTGAGCAGACTAACCACTTCACACTTCCCAGGACTATCACATAAATGCTATCCCTCATTAACAATGCTGGCATCCCAGTTTAATTTTACCTACCCACCAACACTATACTGTTGATTCATTTAGCTTTTGGCCATTTCTAACTTAGATTTGTTCCAGTGCTAGAATAAATAGTACATTTCTAGATTAGCATTTCTGCAAATTTATTCATCCACCCCCCCCCAATGATCTCAAATGGTGATAATAAACTTGAGGTTTTTAGGCCAGGCATGGTGGTGCACACCGTTAATCATAGCAATTGGGAGGTATATGTAGGTGAATCTCTATGAGTTCAAGGCCAGCCTGGTCTACAGAGTGAGTTCCAGGACAGCTAGAGCTGTGTAAGATATCCTGTCTCAAAACCAAAAAACAAAAAAACAAAAAACAAAACTTTATAAGTAAGGGGCTGGAGAGATGGCTTAGATGTTAAGAGCACTGGCTTCTCTTGCAGAGGATCTGGGTTCAATTCCCAGCACTCACATGGCAGCTCACAACTGTCTATAACTCCAGTTCCAGGGCATGTGACACCCTCACACGTATGTACATGCAGGCAAAAAACCAATGCACATGAAATTAAAAACAAAACCAAAACTTGATGATTTTAAATACCAATGGAGGATCTGTTAATGGTTCTCTATTACCTTCAGAATAATGTAATAATGTTCAAACATCTTAGTGTGGCTCACGCTGTCCTTCCTCACCTGGCTTCCCCTCCTCTACCACTCGTTCCTAATCATCTAGGTAAAAATTACTTTATTCCATATTTTCTCACTTTAGTTTCTTGAAACAATGGAGTTCTTCCTTTCTCTTTGTTTACAAGCAAGATTATGACAAATCAAAAAAGCAATTGCTTGTATTCTCAACCACAATCCAATGGTAAGGTGACCTTATCATTTCACAGTTTTATTTAAAACAAATAAGCTTCTATGTGAAGACACTTATATAGGAAATGAATACATTTCCTCAAATGTTTCTGTTCCCTCAAAGAATGTTTTTATCTGTGGAGATAATATAACTGAAAACCAGCTCTGTAATGAACTATTTTGGAGTGCTTACTTTATAAGCAGGGTACTAATAATGATTTAAAATTGAATATATAAATACATAATATACACACAATGTATGGTACAGGCAATAACCTTCTGCTATATGCTTTGAATTTGATGATAAAAAGTAAGTCATTGGATAAGAGATTGAGCTATGCACTGTGGGTTATTTCCAAGACACAGACATGCAGGTGTCCTTTCAAATCCCACAGTATCATCATAGGCATTGTGTCTTTACCTACAAAGAATGAATGTACTGCTTCTTTTGGTGTAAACATTGACTTTCTGAGAGGTAGCATTCCTTTACAGGTAGTGCAAGTGGCAAATGACCCCAATCAGTGCAAACCTGTACCCTGGCCACTTTACCCAGGCAGGGCCAATTAGCATCACAGTCTCTTTCCAAAGTCCAACTGAGATACAAATGGCACCAGTGAGACATTTGCTGAGTCCTTAATAGCACTACTTGAAAGGATGCCAGGTTAATAAGATATACACCTGTGGTCATTCCTAGCTCTCCTCATTTCCTGTGAAATGAATCCAGGAAACAGAATCTAGAGATGGAGTGAGGTATTCAAGACTAATCATGAAGGAAAAGAGACCCATCCCAAACCTGAGTTCCTCTGCCTGTCCCTCTCTGTATGTTTCTCAACTAGCTTGAGGCAGTGATCTGAGGTCTGTAATGGAAGAATTAAGCAATATAAAAGGCAATGTGTAGTTTACTTGTAAGTGTGGTCTGACACAGCTGTACAGACACTGAGACTGAAGGCAGTGGAAGGCTGAAGCCCTTGTGGTGTCTGAGAGCTGTCTTGGTTGCAATGAGGAAACCTTTGCTTCTGCCTGGTTGCTTCATCTCTGCACCTGAGCTAGACATGTATACAGTGACCTCATTTTAAGAAGTAGAAAAAATGGCACAAGACTTACCGGGCCACCTCCTGCTGTGAGGTTCTGGAGAGCCCCAAGTGATGCCTCTTGGGTATAGTTTCGAGCACTCTTGGCAATTAAGGACAAATACATCCTTATCACAATGGAATGCCACAGCCACTCGATGCCTCGGGGACTGCTCCTTTCTTCTGGCATCGGCATGTCTTGGTATTGCTAAATACACACAGAGCAAATGCACTTCAAGTGATACCTACAACTCTCTCTCACACCCACAGACCAGAGACACTGTCTGGAAAGACTAACGAATCACAAAGACAGTAGATTCAATTACTTAACTTTTAGCTCACAATAATTATTGCTTTCTAAGAAACTCTCACATTCTCCAACTTTACACATCACAGTATGGAAATTTAAAAAAGGACCTTCTAAAATGCCTTTAGCCTAAATTCTAAATGGTTACCATCACTGTGAAGACAAGAAAAACAAGTCTGGTTCCTCAGATGCTTATAGAGTGGTTTGGGATCGTGTACTGGGTGGTTTTGTGTGTCAACTTGACACAAGCTGGAGTTATCACAGAAAAAGGAGCCTCAGTTGAGGAAATGCCTTCATGAGATCCAGCTGTAAGGCATTTTCTCAATTAGTGATCAAGGGGGAAGGGCCCATTGTGGGTGGTGCCATCCCAGGGCTGGTAGTCTTGGGTTCTATAAGAAAGGAAGCCAGTAAGTAACATCTCTCCATCGACTCTGCATCAGCTCCTGCTTCCTGCCCTGTGTGAGTTCCAGTTCTGATTTCCTTTGGTAATGAACAGCAATGTGAATGTGTAAGCTAAATAAACCCTTTCCTCCCCAGTTTGCTTCTTGATAATGATGTTTGTGCAGGAATAGAAACCTTGAATAAGACTTTGAGGAGTACATTAAATAGGTAGAAAGAGAATGGGCAGCCTTGTCTAGTCTCTGATTTTAGTGGGGTTGATTCAACTTTCTTTCCATTTAGTTTGATGTTGGCTACTGGACTGCTGTATATTGCTTTTACTATGTTTAGTTATGGGCTTTGAATTCCTGACCTTTCCAAGCCTTTTAACATGAAGGCATGCTAAATTTTGTCAAATGCTTTTTCAGCATCTAATTAAATGATCATGTGGTTTTTTTTTTTTCTTTGAGTTTGTTTATGTAGTGGATAACACTGATGGATTTCTGGGTATTGAGCCATCCCTGCATCCCTGGGATGAAGCCTACTTGATCATGGTGAATGATCGTTTTGATGTGTTCTTGGATTCGGTTTGCGAGAATTTTATTGAGTATTTTGGCATCGATATTCATAAGGGAAATTGGTCTGAAGTTCTCTTTCTTTATTGGGTCTTTGTGTGGTTTAGGTATAAGAGTAATTGTGGCTTCATAGAATGAATTGGGTAGTGTTGCTTCTGTTTCTATTTTGTGAAATAGTTTGAAGAGTATTGGTATTAGGTCTTCTTTGAAGATCTGATAGAATTCTGCAGTAAAACCATATGGTCCTGGGCTTTTTTGGTTGGGAGACTTTTAATGACTGCTTCTATTTCTTTAGGGGTTATGGGACTGTTTGAATGGTTTATCTGATCCTGGTATCTTTGGTATCTGTCTAGAAAATTGTCCGTTTCATCCAGATTTTCCAATTTATACCCAATATACAATTCACAGACCACATGAAGCTCAAGAAGGAAGACCAAAGTTTGGATGCTTCAGTCCTTCCTAGAAAGGAGAACAAATTACTCTCCAGAGCAAATATGGAGACAAAGTGTGGAGCAGAGACTCAAGGAAAGGCCATCCAGAGACTGCTCCATTTGGGGATCCATCCTATATACAGTCAGCAAATGCAGACACTATTGTGGATACCAAGAAGTGCTTGCTGACAGGAGCCTGATACAGTTGTCTCCTGAGAGGCTCTTCCATAGCTGGAAAAATAGAGAGGCAGATGCTCACAGCCAACCATTGGACTGAGCGCGTATCAGAAGACAGCATGTCCCAGCCTCCTCCCCATTCTTCTTTCACATTTTTCTGCCTTCTCTTCCATAATGGTTCTTGAGCTGTGATGGATGCTTGGCTGTATGTGATAAAGGTGCCTATTTAGGACTGAACATAGATTAATTATTAAAGGCAGCCGTGAGTGTATGTTTAGTAACGCTGAGAATGGAACTTGCACATACCTCTCAAGCTCTCTGTCTTTCAACTCTAACTCTAGCCCTCTAACGTCGAACTTTTTATTGAAATACATCAAATTTTAAGTCTTTACTAAATAAAAAGGTGTTTGTTTGTTGTGTGTATGATGTGTTCATGAGTGTTGACTTATGTGTGATGATGTGTACATGGTAATCATGACTGTATAAAGTGTGTGAGGAATGAGTAGGAGTGTGTGAGCAGTATGAATGTGTGTTTGTCTGTGTGTGACACATGCCCGAGATGGACCTGTGTATATGTGTAACTGTGTGTAAGTGTATAGCAGAACTACAGATATTATAGGTTCACATGTGTTCTTATGTATATTAATATATGTTAATATATACTATAATAGAGTGAACTATACTATGTGGGTATGGGACATATGTCTGTGGTAACCATTATGACTCTATGTCCACATGTCTGAGGTATAGGTGCAGTTCTCTGAGTGTGTATGTGTCCTATCTGTTAGCATTTTGTCTAAACTCCACCCTACAGTTACCTGGCAACAGCCAGGTGGGCCAGGCTCACTATAAAAGGGGCTGCTTGTCCCCTCCTCTCTCTCTTGCCTCTTGCCTCTCTCTTGCATCTCTTATCTCTTACCTCTCCCCATTCCCTGTGCCCCCTCTCTCCACGAGGTCATGGCCAGCCTCTCCACTTCTCTACTCTCTACTCTTTTACTTCTTCTTCTCTCTGCCTTTCCCTGCCTCTACTACCCTCTTAACTCCCCTCCCCATGCCCTGAATAAACTCTATTCTGTACTATACCATGCATGGTGTGGCTGGTCCCTCATGGGGAAGGGATGCCTCGACATGGGCCTGCTGAGGCACACCCTTCCCCCACACCTCCCTTACACTCATAAACTATATACATGTATTTATCTTCTTATAAACACATCATTGGGTTTCAGCACCAATGTTGTGATTGCGATGTTATGGTCGCATGGCTCCAGAAATCACCCCAGGTCAAACAGTTCCACGGGTGATTTATTGAGGGGGGGAGGTTGCAGTTTTGCCTTGGTGTGATGTCACCAGTTTGTAGGTCCTGATGCCAACAGTATCTATGTCAGATCCATAAGGTATGCATGTGTGACATTTACATGTTCTTTGACTTTTGATGAAAAATCCATTCAAATGATAGAAGTCTCCTATACAGCCACAGCCACAGACCCTCCCCCCACCCCCATTTCCTTGGAAATTGTTACAGCTCTCACCCAGAGCTGTATCACAATCATGGAACGGGGAATTCTATCCAAATTAACAATGTCCCAGAGAAAGTCAAGACAAGGAATCAAGCAGGAACTTGAAGCAGAAACAATGGAGGACAAGGAAGTTCTCAAGCAGTGTTGGGGGCCAGCTTCCATCCTGTGAGCTGGTGAATATGGCTGAGTCAGCAGTTTACAGAGGGCTGCATCTTTGAGCTTCAGCTCTAGAATGATGATGAGGGTGGGAACTGGTCCTGAGAAAGACAATTCCCATGCAACAACACTGACACTGTGGGGCTGGGAACTGGCACAAGCAACATGGCTAGGGTTTAAGGTAGACCCGATTGAGCAGGGCTGAGTTTAGGAGTAGGGCTAGAGATGCCATGGTAGGGCCTCTGACTGCAAAGCAGAGGTACTTCCTGTATCCAGACATCCCTTGGAGCAGTGGAGTATGACACACACATGTATCTGTGTCTACTTGTGTACACAGGGAGTACTAGGGTACCTAGAGGTATTTAGGGAAAGCCCTGTGTGGAGAGGGACAGTAAAGAGACTCCCAAGAGGTGACATCACTACCTCAGACAATGACCTAACAATGCACAACCCTGGTAAGCAGATAGTCAACTGCTTACAGAGAGCACAGCAGGCTCACTTGTCCAAGACTTCAGACAGAGAACCATGTTCTCTTGCTGTGGTCGGACTACTCGAGGCTCAGACCTCGAGGAAGAAAACAGTAAAAGGAATGGTAGGAGTTGGACACACATATTTGTCTCTTGCCTCCTATGCCTCTGGCCATGTGGCCGTAGGGAAACGGATTTGACCGAGGACAGCCAAGCCCAGGATGAAAGGATGCCTGGCCAGGAGGAAACAGACGTGACGGAGGGCAGCAAATCCCAGGAACAGGGGACAACTGACAAGGACACAGACATGACCGAGACCAGCCAAGCCCAGGACCAGAGGAACCCTGGGCAGAAGGGAACAGACATAACGGACGGCAGCCAAGCCCAGGACCAGAGGACGACTGACCGGAAGGAAACGGACGTGACTGAGGGCAGCAATTCCCCGGAGCAGAGGAAAACTGACAAGAAGGACACAGACATGACTGAGGACGGCCAAGCCCAGGACCAGAGGATGCTGGTCCAGAAGGACACAGACTTAAGGGATGTTAGCCAAGCCCAGGACCAGAAGAGGAAGACTGACCCGAAGGAAATGGACGTGACTGAGGGCGGCCAAGCCCAGGACCAGAGGAAGCTGGACCAGAAGGACACAGACTTGAGGGGGGACAGCCAAGCCCAGGACCAGGCAGACAAGGTAACCTCTCTGAACACTGAGTTTTCCCTAGTTTTGCTCTGGGTGGTTGACACTGTAACGATTGAGGTAGATTTGTAATGAGAATAACCAATGAGATTGTTGCAGACCTGTGCTTGTTTGAAACATCTACCATGATGTCTCCTCAGGGTGAACATGAGTGTACCCCAAAGGACTTGAAGGAGCTCTGTAGAGAGTCCTTCATCAGTGCAGACATGGTGAAAAAGCTGGTGAACCACCTGGTGCCATCCCTGCAGGGTGGAGACCCCTTCTTTGTCCCTGCCTTCCTGGACTCATACCAAAGGTTCACTACCACACCGCATGTGCTGGACCTGCTGTTGGAACGGTGAGTGCCCACCTCCAAGCCCACAGGTCTCAGGTTCTCTTGTTGGTTCCGGGAAGCACTGCTTCTACTTCTTTGCTAGAGTATTGTCAGGATACAACGTGATAAATTAAAAAAATGCTTTCCCCAAGCTTGATACAAGGGAGTGTGCTGTCCAAGATGAGATCCTAATGGATGTGACTGTCCCCTCCACCCTGAAAAGACTCTCTATCTTTAGCCCAAATTTGCTGAGGCCTTGGTGGAAGCATTTCTCCCATTTGTAAAGAACGTTCTAGAATTCCTATAGAAATACCCAATACAGATGTGTCCAGAGTAGAGACCTATGGAAGGCAATCTGAGAGACCTGTGATTGCTGAGATGGTTGAATAGAGATGTTTGTGTTCACCCATTGCACAGACATCTTTGAAGCACCTACTGTATGCAGGTGAACTAATAATTCTGAGAGCAGACAGAACTCCATGTTCTGTATTTTGATTCTTGTTTGGGTAGCCACCTGCCCCCTAGATGTCTTTGAATTGGGGGCCTGAGACTTTACAGGTCACATCCATTCTGCTCTCCTCTAGGTATGCGTACTTCTGTCCGGATTGCGAAGAGGATGAACAAGTCAAGAGGTAAGTGGGCTTTGCAACAAGAGGAAGGACGTCGGTCTCCAGTGTGGGGTCATTTGAGTTCCTAGGGTAAGAAATGGCCAATGTTCTACTCTCGTGCTTCTGGAGTCTAGTACCATACTGGTGTCCAAGCAGTGCCTAAGGAATGAGAATTGCCTGGACATGGTTCTCGCAAGTGGTGAGATGGGAGAGTCGGGGGCCTAAGTACCACTTATAGCAGGCCATGCCAGGAGGCTTGTTCAGCTGTTCTCCACTAGAGGCTGGCAATGAAGCGTGTAAGGCTCCCTGCTCACTAGGACCTCACAGCCCTGCTCACAGTTCTCATCTGCATAGGGCTGGATATCTCCCTTGTAGTCCTCCCTGTAGGCAGAAGCCATGAGAGTGTTGGAGAAGGAAACATTGATTGTGTTGTCCATCCCATCTCCCCAGCACCCTCTGTTCTTTTCTGGACACATGGATAGACAAATACCCTGAGGAGTTTTGTCAGACTGCAGACTTGTCCATTCTTAAAAAGCTGCAGATCTACTTAATTGTGAACATGCCCTACTCGGATCTGCTAATCCGCGTTTACAACCTTATCATGGAGTTGCAGCAAGAGTCCGGTGAATCAGAGAGTGAGGAAGAAGACTCAGGTAGGTGTTTTGAGACCCTGCATGTGAGGTTTAGTACCTGGTGTGTGGGGGAGGCTTGAGAGGCTCCTGTTTGCAGGAGCTGTCACTCGACCCTGGCCTGGGCACATGATCTTTTGTAGAACATGGTCGAGATTCCCAGCAGACGTGGTCTGCTCTGTCTTTGGAAAGGCTGAGAGGAGATCTCATCTTGGAGATCTTGTCTCTTGCACCCCCACCGCCACTTCCCCTTCTCCACAAACCTGCATTCACTGTAGATTTGTCTTCATCCTTAGATCTAGGGAGTCAAACAGCTGAAGATTCAGAGATTGAATTGTCTCTTCCGTCATTGAAACTGTGGCCAGAACCAGCTCGGGCAACAGAGACGGAGAGCCCAAAATCCACCAGAAAGTTTTGCCATTGGGACCAGATGTGATGTCAGCAGCCCAGCGAGCACACCTGCTAGCAGTTGTGGAACCTGTGTCCCCTCATATCAGCAAATAAAATGGCCTTTCACACATCTCACCCTTGGTGCAGTGGGTCTACCTCCTTAGAGAATGACACTGACACCACCTATCACCAATGGAGGTCTATCTAGTCACAAAATACCAATCTGATGTCCTAAGAGAATTATTCTCTGATTTCAATATCGCCGTACTCTCTGCCCTGCAGCCAGCCATCAGCTCCTCCTCCTCCTCCTCCTCTTCCTGAGAAATAACCTTTTTATTCCTGTGGTTTTTTTTCCCAATGTTTCATTTTTTAGTGTTGGCTTTAATCAATTGTTAGCATTTGTTTCACTCCCTAAATTGTGAGTATGATGTTCATTCAGCATGTATGGACAGGACATAGCAGTCTACCCGGGCACCTGTTTTGTGAGAGCCTACATGGAGACAGATTATTCTGGAGGGAAAGAGGCATAAGCTCCTTGTTTGGCAGAGGCTGAGTGAATGCCCAAAAGTAGTTCAGGAAAAGAGAAAGTGGAGGCTGCTCACCTTTTGCTGGGGACCTAACGGCCAAGGTCATGTGTTTTGAGGTCCAACTGACCAGGTGTCCATGAGAGGAGTTTCTGGTTTAGTTTCAGGTGGGTGGGGAGGGTAGAGAGCAAGGAGGGAGAGGAGGGCAAGGAGCAGTTGAGCAGTTCACACCCCCCACTGAATCAGGAAAGAGAAGAGAATCAGGGCACTTGGCTGACTTTCTTCTGTGATTCTGGCCAGACCTCAGACCAATGGGACAGCACTGTGCACATCCAGGGTGGGCATTCCCTCATCAGTGAATCCTCCTCAGCAACTCCACCACAAGACACACACAGGTGCACCTCACCAAGCCCTGGAAGTTTCTGAATGCACTCAGTCCCCAATAGTGGAGCTAGAGAAAGGACTGAAGGAGCTGAAGGGATTTGCCAGCCCACAGGAAGAACAACAGTATCAACCAACCAGACCTCCCAGAGCTCCCAGCGCTCCCAGGGACTAAACCACCAACCAAGGAATACACATGGAGAGACCTGTGGCTCCAGCCGCATATGTAGCAGAGGATGGCATTGTCGGGCATCCATAGGAGAAGAAGCCCTTGGTCCTGTGAAAGCTCGATGCCCCAGTGTAGGGGAATTCGAGGGCAGGGAGGTGGGAGTGGGTGGGTGAGTGGGGAAATACCCTCATAGAAGCAGTGGGTTGGAGGATAGGATGTTTCAGGGGACGGGGAACCAGGAAAGTAGATAACATTTGAAATGTAAATAAAGAAAACATAATAATAATAATAATAATAATAATAATAATAATAAAAGAAACCTTTACTAAGACAGTATCAAGGGTCTAAATTTCCCAGCCATTTTCAAAATTCAAGAATACCACAATACTACAAACATGGTAGTTCCCTTTTTTTTTTTTTCATTTTTATGTTAGTTTTGAAAGAAATATGCATCTTCCTAGGAAATTTGCTATTAATGTGTTCATGTTTTATTTTTAGGCTTCAGGTAATGCTCGAACAATGGCTGTATCAAGACTTACAAAGGACACAGGGCAGCTAACAGCAGAAACGAATTAATGTAGGAAAAGTAATGAGCTTTTCTGTTCCTGTGTCCTTCCTGGTAAAGCCTCCTGGGAGGACTGATGTGCAAACTAAAATCACGTGAAACAGTAGCCGACACGAACTCAGAAATCAGAGAACCTTCAACCCCATTTCCCCTTCGTCCCCAACCACATCCCACGGCCTCTCAAAGATCTCCCATCATACCTCTTTCACTTTCCTACTTCGGCTGCCAAAACACCCACTACTTTTGTTACTGCTAGTCTGGATATTCCGGTTTTGCATGTAGACACTCTGGGAATATTTCTCGGGGAGCTCTGCCTCCAGCTGGTAGGAGAGGTTATGAAGAATGCACACACAGTTCTCTGTGGCCTAAGGAAACAGAACATGAATACTCATACATACTGACGTCCCTTTCAGATGACAAGGTGGTTCAGGCTTCAGCTTTTAAAATTAGTATGCTTGACCTAAGGTACGCAGGGATTACTGAGGCTAGCTGGAACAGGTTACGTTAGAAAATGAATGAATGGTCAGGAGTACTATGCTAAAACACAGAATCCAAGCTTCTTCAAAGGATGGTAGCCTCCTCCAACCCCTTTTAAAAAAATTATCTGGAGACTGAACCCAGGGCTTCTTGCACAGTGCACAGATGCTCTACCACTGAGCCACAGTTCTAGCCCCTTAGCATATTTCTAGAAAACATGTATGTCCAGAACAACTTCAAACTTCACATACATAAACTGGCAGTGACACTAAGATGGGAATAAGATATGACACTGCTTATAGTGACCAATCAGGAGGCTACTATAGCAACTAGTGTAAAGGACACACAAATGTAAATGGCAGATATGGCATTGCAGAAGTGTCATATGGCGTACTGCCTGTGCATGCAGGGTCTCAGGGAAGAGGAACAGCACAAGTCATTTAGATTCAGTCTTCTTTTGACAAACGGTGATAATGCACTTAGTCATCTAGTCTTAAGTCCATTCTATACACAGTGCTAGAGAAGGAACCTAAGTAAGATGTTACACATGTCAGGCCAGTGTGTAAGTTACCACTGACCTATAATCTCCAGCCATGGATAAGCTGGCATTAGAAAGAAGATTGTGGCAATGGAAGAGATGATCTAAGCTTATTGTTGAACATGTGGTATTTGTGTTCCTGAAGAACATCTACACTGAGGTGTTAAAAAGTTTGTGGGAAATTTGGTTCTAGAAAAACTTCTAGCCTAAGGCTAGATAGAAAATTTAAGTGTCAGTTGGGTGCTGGTGATTCACACCTTTAATCCCAGCACTTGGGAGGCAGAAGCACATGGATTTCTGTGAGTGTGAGGCTAGAGTGGCTTACAGAACTAGTTTCAGGACAACCAGATCTACACAAAAGAAACTCTTATCTCGGAAAAAAAAGAAAAGAAAATTTAAGTGCCTAAGCATGTAATGAAAACTCTGGCCTTAGCAAGTAAGTCAAGGAATAAAACTACACCCAGCAATTATTTTAATATCTGAACCATTTTAGGAAGTCGTAGAGGGTAATTTGGCATGAGGAAGGTTAGCTGTGGTGTTACCTTATCGTCTGGCTGGTAGTCTGCAATAGTTCCTCTGACATAATGGACCAATGAGTCAATGAGACCATCGCACCTTCTCATCATCTTCCTCCCATCGGGACCAGCGGAGCTCATGTTTCTTTCAAGAACAACAAGAAATGGTAAGATGTAGTCTACATTTCCACAAGGCCTGCGCAAGATGTGTGCTATGAACCAATAGACCCGAGTCTCAAAGGTTCGTTGAAGGTTTCCTCTAGTCTCAGAGCTTGTCATCAGTCTAGGGAACAGTCCTAGTGTCAAACCCCAGGCCGTAAGGATGGGATCCCATCAGTGGGTCACCCGCCTGTTGCACTCCATGGTAACAAGGCCCAAACAGGGCTTACATGATTTTGCCCATAGTTTTGAGAGGCAGATATGAGGCAAATGTTTGTTAAGTAAAGAAACACAGCACACTAGTATAGCAATATGCTGTGTGTCCATGTCCCAACTTGTTCCATGTCTTAACTCTAAACAAGTTAATGCTGTTCTGGGCTCACTTTCCTCATTGGTAAAAGTGTGCTGGATCTGTTACTTGAGTCTTGAAGGTTTTTATACAAACTGTTAGTGACAAATATTAAGCCTGGCCCACTAAAACATGATAGTCCTCCCTTTCAAATGGCAGAGAACAAGCTATCAGAGAAACACACTTTCCAGGGTCTGTGATGCCAGAACCCTGATCTATAAATATCTTTGTGCTTAGTCTTTTTCTAATTTTGCTAGGTTATGACCACAAGTGGAAGCCGCTTCCTTATAGAGGAATGCAGCTTATCAAATATAGTAAAGCAAAGTATGTTGTGGACTCAGGCCACATTTGTTTTCTGGTGTTACTGTTTCTATATTCCCTTGCATTAAGTTTTTCTTTTAACTATTTACTACTCAAAATAGTTTTCCCTGAAGAATGTTAAAACTTCAGACAACAGAACAGTGAAAGAAGCTGTGGAGACAGCAGCAGTTAAGATCCCTTACTGCCCTCATTGAGGACCCAGGCTCAGGTCCCTGCAGCCATATCTGGTGCCTCACAAAGGTCTCTTAACTCCAGTTCCAGGAGATCTGATGCCATCTGGATTATGTGAGCTCCCCCCAACATGGTCTACAAAAACTCAGTCAGGCATACACATAGAATAAAAAAGAATACTAAAAACAAAAGTTTTGGAATTTGAGAACTGCCTGTTCCCTTTTCCGACTTAATTGAAAAAAATGTGTCATGCCCATTTATAAGCAAGTAGATTACCAAAAATATATTCAGAAGTTCTTCTCGATAATGTCTTCAGGCAGTGTCACTAGAAGACTAATAGTTCAAGAACTTCTGGCATTTATTTTCTTAATTTAAAAACATAATTGCATGAAGTGATTCACATTGAAGCAAAGGGCGGGGAAGCAGGCATGTTGAAGTTACAGAGGTCCCATCTACAGGCTGATCTCTGTGAATGCTTGGCTGTTTTTAGCACCAAAATGGCACTCTTACAGTTCAACTTAAGAGCAAAAGACAAAAGACGGTACTATTTGATTCTAACAAAATCCCTTTAGTGACTTTGATTATTTAAAATAATCAAATAAGTGATTCATTTGCTGTGAGAAACTGTAATTTTGTTAATTATAAGAAAAGATAATGAAGGTTGGTGAGAAGGTTTAGAATTAAAGGCGTTTTCTGCCAAGCCCAAGAATATGAGTTTATAACTGATACACACGCTGGAGAGAACAGACTCTGGCCAAGTTGTCCGCTGAACTTTCACTTGCACATCCCTCCCAGTAATAAACACATTTTAAAAACATAATGACGCCAACCACTGGACCAGGGTCAGGGACCCCTATGGTAGAGTTAGGGGAAGGATTGAAAGGGCTGAAGGGGAGGGCAACCCCACAGGAGGACCAACAGTGCCAACTAACCCGACCCCTGAGAGCTCCCAGACACTAAGTCAGCAAACAAAGAGCACACACGGGCTGGGCCATGGTCCAGCACATACATAGCAGGGGATGTCTTGTCCTGCCTCAGTGGGAGAGGATGTGCCTAATCCTGTAGAGACTTCATGCCCCAGGGAAAGGGGATGCTGGGTGGAGGGAGAGCATCCTCTCAGAGGCAAAGGGGAGGGGAGATGGGATGAAGAACTCGTGGAGGGGGAGACGGGAAAGGGGGGCAACGTTTCGAATGTAAATAAATAAAACAATTTTAAAAATAAAAAGATATAATGAATGGGTTTATTAAGTGGAAATAAAATCAGGTGACCATAGCTTTTTCTTAAGAAATGATCATTTAAACTGATACCATCTATCTCTATTTACTCTCTGAGCCCACTAAGAGTCGCTAAGCCTGCTGACCATTTTAATCTTTGATGATATATTTTTGTTGTGTGTTTAAGACCATGAAGGTAGCCCAAATTAACCACTTTTCTTTTCCACTGTCAAGGACAGATGAGGTTCTGGCCATGGGCCTAGAAGGAGCTCTTTTTAAAACAAACAAACAAACAAACCAACAAACCAACCAACCCACTGTTCATCTGTTGAGGACCAGTCAAAGGCCTTGCTTCACCTTAAAGGTCTTCTGCACTGACTCTTGTGTGCAGAGTGGGTCACTAGCTACAGTCCACCTCGGAGGAGTCTTAGTAAGCTTCACAGGAATCGGAAACACATCGTTTTTCGCTCTCCTAATTTCTCACATGAAGAAAGAAAAGCCTCAAAGAGCTTTGTTACATTTCCTACCGAAAATAAATTAGTAATGTCAGGGTAGGAGGGCTGTGGTTTTCCATTTTATTTTTGTGTGTATGGATCTGTGTACCATGTCCATGCAGCGTCTGTGGGAGTCAGAAGAGAGAATCAGATCCCCCAAAACTGAAGTTACGGATGCTTGTGAGATGTTATGTGAAGGCTGGGACTGGAACCTGGGTCCTCTGTGAGAACATCTAATGCTCTTAGCTGCTGAGCTACCCCTCCAGTCCTGTAGGAGTACTTTATCTTGTAAGAAGGGTGCAGGAGAGAAAAAGCCTTATCCAACATTTATTCTTTTGCTTTCTGTGTAGCAAATATAATGTTCCCAACCACAAGAAATGCTCTTCACGTAGGATAGCTTCTGACTTTTTTCTAACCTCTGGATTAGAGAAATGACCCCTTAAAATTGCTTTGACAAGTAAAAAGGTCTGTTTTGTTCACTAGCTGAACCTCCTGCATAGTTTGAAAAGGGGCCTTGCTTTGTCTAACTCCAGGGTGTCTATTCTGGTTAGGGTGGTAGTGTAGTTGGCACGGCTGCTGGTTTCACACCAGTGAACTGTGTCTTGTCTATTATCCTGACAGTGCTTGCTCAAAATAGGACTTATCAGGGGTTTCTGGCAGTTGATACCTTTGCTGACAGGAAGTGCAAGGAATCCTGATGCCCCACTACTGCCCCTGCATATCAAAAATGTTTCCCATCTTAGTCAGCCAACTAAAAATACAAACAGCAGATTATACAACTCCACCTGTGACCAGAAGTCATTAGACAAAAAGTAATTTACTATTATACTACTCTGATAAAAACCAATAATTTATGTAAAATGGCATTTTTCAATAGCTTATCTTTAAAGTTTGTAGAAAATGGCATGAACACAGACAGAATGTATCCTTTTTCAATGAACACAGACAGAATGTAT
>JADRCH010000145.1:2068616-2099149 GCA_019843965.1 Rhynchomys soricoides | reverse complement strand
TCCCAGGGGGTGGCACTGTCTGAAAAGTGGCCCCACAGGCTCCCAGGGGGTGGCACTGTCTAAAAAGTGGCCCACAGGCTCCCAGGGGTGGCACTGTCTGAAAAAATTAAGACCTGTGGCCTTGTTGCAGTGGGTGTGGCCTTATGGGAGGAAGCGTGTCACTGGGGGTGGGTTTTGAGGTTTCAGATGCTCAAGCCAGGCCTTTGGATCCAGATACAGATCTCTCAACTATCTCTCCAGTATTGTACCCAGCTGCCTACATGCTGCCATGTTTCCTGCCATGACAACAAAGGACTAAACCTCTGAACTGTAAGCCAGCCTAATGAATGTTTTCCTTTTTAAGAGTTGCCCTGGTCATGATGTCTATTCACAGCAATAAAACCCTAA
Source organism: Rhynchomys soricoides (assembly GCA_019843965.1). Taxonomy (NCBI): domain Eukaryota; kingdom Metazoa; phylum Chordata; class Mammalia; order Rodentia; family Muridae; genus Rhynchomys; species Rhynchomys soricoides. The sequence continues at coordinate 2,098,762 of JADRCH010000145.1, read as the reverse complement.
GACACTTGGTCTTAGGTTTTATTAAGACATTAGGCCTACTTGGTCTAGATGAAGACAGCTTCCTAATATCCCACCCATCTATTACATTGTCTCCAAAGAAAAGGCTCAGCTGAATTTCATATTACCATGAACCATCATAATAACATTCTTTTTATGTTTAAAAATCAATGCTCCTGTTAACCCCCATATATATTGCTGACTGAGAGTTCCTCTATTCCAAAAGGTAGGGGGCACTTGAAAATTACCTGTATCTACTCTTCTCTCTCTAATTTTGTGGAGTCCCCTCCACACTGACCAAGGATTCATTGCACCAGTTACAGGGACTTAACCTCCTTTATTCTTTCAGCCTTCATTCACTGCTGCTGATTGAGAGGACATAGTTCTTTGTCTAAAACCAGGAACATGCTTGGCATAAGACATAGCTTGTGCAAAATCTCCTAACCTCAGCTTTTGTCTTCTCCTTGTCTATCTTCTCTATTGCCCTCACCCCTGGCACCTCCCCCTCATGACCCTGTCACTGCTGGTCCAGATTGGGAGGGGGGGTGTGAAGTAAGGGAAGACAACAGAACAAAGTAGAAGTGGGGAGGACTGGGGAAGCATATAACACAAAATGAGAGTCAGGGAGACAAAAGGAGTGGAGAGGACTGGAATCAAAGAAACTATGTTTATGAAAATTCCATATGGAGACCTACTTCATAATTATATATACTTATAATTATACATTAATTTATAATTAATTAAAGAGTATCAAACTGATAGATATAATTTAGTGTATATGCTAAACATGATGGTGAACAATTCATCTGTAGTTTTTATAACACTTCTGAAGCTATGGTACCCTAGAACTTCACTCAATCATGACATATTACTAGCATCTAAAATCAGAATGAACTGCTGCCAACAGTATTTCCTCTGGTCCTTCCATATAATGTCTCTGCTAATGCTATGATATGCGCTCACATATCCGGTATAGAGCAATGAAAGGAAACCTGTTAATATTTCGAAGCTCTGTGTCTAGTATGCAGTCAAGGAGCCTGGGGAAGTGATCAGCTGACATGTAATATTTTAAGACAGAAGGTTGGAGGCCCTATTACTAGTTATCAGGACGTGAGAATGGCAGGTACAAGGGCTGGTGAAGTCACTTTCCCCACAAAAGAAATATGTGAAGAGTCAGAAATAAGTAGGGTTAGATGTACTTGGTGATGTAGTTTTTCGCACATTGTTGGGTGGCTCTGGGCCCAGGCTCCTTAATTCCACCCACCATTAGCTCCAAGGAGACTTAGTCTATTAAGTGCTTGGTAAGCAGTTGGCAAGGTTTACTCCAGACTGTAAGATGCTGGCCTATCAGGAAGCAGCTTTCTTCCCTTGTTTGAGATGTGGTTTCCTTTAACTTCCATCTGATCTATACCCAACAGTCGAGGCTTATCTGTGACTGACAAAGAGAGAGCAACAGAGGCAGCTGTGGCTGCTCAGGATGAAAAGTAGACCTCCTTAGAACCAGCAGAGCAGCAGAACTCTCCAAAGAAGGGCTTGACAGTTACTATAAAATTAACACCAGCTCTCGAAGGTACCAGCAAAACCAGCCTCAGGCAGCCTCTGTTTATAAGTGGGAGCAACTGTGGCAGGTTCACTTCAAAGACACATCCATGCTTTACTATGGGGAGAGAAAGAGAGAGTGTGTGGGATCCTTAGCTTTGCTTTTCCTGATTTTTTTTTTTTTTTGAATGTTTCAAAACCATCTGAATATTGAGTTAAGTCATCAAGCATGCGGTTAGGTGGCAATACTCATTTTTCACGTTTGGGGTAGAACACCAGGTTCCATTTAAAGTTGATTATAAACAGTACACTGTAACTTAAGCAATATACACTGGATAGGATCAGAGGTGAGGAGGAAACAACATCTGTTCCAACACCAGGACAGAGGGAACAGAGGGATTCAGGGACCCAGGAACCACACCCTACCAGTGGTAAGGGTTCCTTCCAGTCTGAACCAGTACCCTGAGGAAACCTTGGGCATGAACTCAGCAGCCAGTCCCACAACACCCAGAGGAAGCTACACTTCCAGGCACACTAACATGCTCAGGATCACAGGTTCATAGGTTCACAGGATCACAGGATCACAGGATCACAGGAGCTTAGTCACACCAGGATCTCAGGGTCCCAGAGGCAGCTTGACTCCCAGGAGCTCTGACACACCCAGGATCTCAGGATCACAGAGACACATGGATTCTGAGGAGTTCTGACAAAACCAGGATCACAGGAAGGACAGGCTCCAGATATAGCAAGGGCAGGAAGCACTAGAGATAACAAGATGGCAGGAGGCAAGCACAAGAACATAAGCAACAGAAACCAAGGTTACTTAGTATCATCAGAATCCTATTCTCCCACCATAGCAAGTCCTGGATACACCATCACACTGGAAAAGCAAGATTCAGATCTAAAATCACTTCTCATGATGACGATAGAGGACTTTAAGAAGGACATAAATAATAACTCCCTAAAAGAAATACAGGAGAACATAGGTAAACAGATAGAAACCCTTAAAGAGGAAACACAAAAATCCCTTAAAGAATAACAGGAAAACACAATCAAACAAGCAAAGGAAATGAACAAAACTATCCAGGGTCTGAAAATGGAAATAGAAACAATAAAGAAATCACAAGGGGAGACAATCCTGGAGATAGAAAACCTAGAGATCAGGAGTCATAGATGCAAGCATCACCAACAGAATACAAGAGACAGAAAAATCTTAGGTGCAGAAGATTCCATAGAAAACATTGACACAACAGTCAAAGAAAATGCAAAAAGCAAAAAGCTTCTAACCCAAAAAATCCAGGACACAATAAGACCAAATCTTACAATAATAGGTATAGATGAGAGCAAAGATTCACAACTTAAAGGGCCAGTACATATCTTCAACAAAAATATAGAAGAGTTCTCTAACATAAAAAAAAGAGATTCCCATGAACATACAAGAAGCCTACAGAACTCCAAATAGATTGGACCAAAAAAGAAATTCCCCCTATCACATAATAATCAAAACACCAAATGCACCAAACAAACAAACAAACAAACAAAGAATATTAAAAGCAATAAGGGAAAAAAGGTCAAATAACATATAAAGGCAAACCTATCAGAATTACACCAGACTTCTCACCACAGACTATGAAAGCCAGAAGATCCTGGGTAGATGTCATACAGACCCTAAGAGAACACAAGTGCCAGCCCAGGCTACTTTCAATTACCCATATATACCCAGCAAAACTCTCAATTACCATAGACAGAGAAAGCAAGATATTCCATGACAAAACCAAATTTACACAATATCTTTCCACAAATCCAGCCCTACAAAGGATAATAGATGGAAAACACCAACACAAGGAGGGAAACTACACCCAAGAAAAAGCAAGAAAGTAATTTTTCAACAAACCCAAAAGAAGATAGCCTCACAAACATAATTCCACCTCTAACAACAAAAATAATAGAAATTAACAATCACTTTTCCTTAATATCTGTGGGCTCAATTCCCCAACAAAAACACATAAACTAACAAACTTGATACATTAACAGGACCCAGCATTTTGCTGCATCCAGGAAATGCACCTCAGTGCCAAAGACAGACCCTACCTTAAAGGTTGGAAAACAACTTTCCAAGCAAATGGTCCCAAGAAACAAGCTGGAGTAGCCATTTTAATACTGAATAAAATCAACTTTCAACCAAAAGTTATCAAAAAAAGATAAGGAAGGACACTTCATACTGGTCAAAGGAAAATCTACCAAGATGAACTCTCCATTCTGAACATCTATGCTCCAAATGCAAAGGCACCTACATTCATAAAAGAAACTTTACTAAAGCTCAAAGCACACATCACACCCCACACAATAATAGTGGGAGACTTCAACACCCCACTCTCAGCATTGGACAGATCATGGAAACAGAAACTTAACAGAGACACAGTGAAACTAACAGAAGTTATGAACCAAATGAATCTAACAAATATTTATAGAACACTCATCCTAAAGCAAAAGAATACACCTGCTTCTCAGCACCTCATGGTCCCTTCTCCAAAACTGACGATGTAATTGGTCACAAAACAGGCCTCAACAGATACAAGAAGATTGAAATAATCCCATGCATCCTATCAAGACACCATGAACTAAGGCTGGTCTTAAATACCAACAAAAACAACAGAAAGACCACAAACATATGGAAGCTGAACAACGCTCTACTCAATGATAATTTGGTCAAGGAAGAAATAAAGAAAGAAATTAAAGACTTTTTAGAATTTAATGAAAATGAAGACACATCATACCAAAACTTATGGGACACAATGAAAGTAGTGCTAAGAGGAAAACTCATAGCTCTAAGTGCCTCCAAAAAAAAACTGGAGAGAGCTCACACTACCAGCTTGACAGCACATCTGAAATCTCTAGAACAAAAAGAAATAAATACACCCAAGAGGAGTAGATGGCAGGAAATAATCAAACTCAGTGCTGAAATCAACCAAATAGATACAAAAAGAACTATACAAAGAATCAACAAAACCAGGAGCTGGTTCTTTGAGAAAATCAACAACATAGATAAAGCCCTAGCCAGACTAACCAGAGGGCACAGAGACAGTATCCAAATTAATAAAATCAGAAATTAAAAGGGAGACATAACAACAGAAACCATGGAAATTCAAAAAATCATCAGGTCCTACTACAAAAGCTTATACTCAACAAAATTGAAAAATCTGGATGAAATGGACAATTTTCTACACAGATACCAGGTGCCAAAGTTAAGTCAGGATCAGATAAACCATCTGAACAGTCCTATAACCCCTAAAAAAAGCAGTCATTGAAAGTCTCCCAACCAAAAAAAACCCAGGACCAGATGGGTTTAATGCAGAATTCTATCTGACCTTCAAAGAAGACCTAATATCAATACTCTTCAAACTATTTCACAAAATAGAAACGGAAGCAACACTGCCCAATTCATTCTATAAAGGCACAACTACACTTACACCTAAACTGCACAAAGACCAAACAAAGAAAGAGAACTTCACACCAATTTCCCTTATGAACATTGATGGAAAAACACTCAATAAAATTCATGTCAACAGCCGGGCAGTGGTGGTGCACGCCTTTAATCCCAGCACTTGGGAGGCAGAGGCAGGAGGATTTCTGAGTTCAAGGCCAGCCAGGTCTACAAAGTGAGTTCCAGGACAGCCAGGGCTACACAGAGAAATCCTGTCTCGAAAAACCAAAAATAATTCTTGTCAACCAAATCCAAGAACACATAAAAACGATCATTTACCACTATCTAGTAGGCTTCATCCCAGGGATGCATGGATGGTTCAATAGACGGAAATCCATCAACACAATCCACTACATAAACAAACTCAAAGAAAAAAACCACATGATCATTTCATTAGATGCTGAAAAAGCATTTGACAAAATTCAACATCTCTTCATGTTAAAAGTCTTGGAAAGATCAGGAATTCAAGGCCCATACCTAAACTTAGTAAAAGCAACATACAGCAATCCAGTAGCCAACATCAAACTAAATGAAAAGGTACTTGAAGCAATCCCACTAAAATCAGGGACTAGACAAGGCTGCTCACTCTCTCCCTATCTATTCAATATACTACTTGAAGTTCTAGCCAGAACAATTAGACAACAAAGGATGTCAAAGGGATACAAATTAGAAAGGAAGAAGTCAAAATATCACTATTTGCAGATGATATGATAGTATACTTAAGTGACCTGAAAAACTCCACCAGAGAACTGCTACACCTGATAAACAACTTCAGCAGTGGCCAGATATAAAATTAACTCAAACATATCAGTAGCCTTCCTATACTCAAAGGATAAACAGGCTGAGAAAGAAATTAGGGAAATGACACCCTTCACAATAGTCACAAACAATATAAAGTATCTTGGTGTGACTCTAACCAAACAAGTGAAAGATCTGTGTGACAAGAACTTCAAGTCTCTGAAGAAAGAAATCGAAGAAGACCTCAGAAGATGGAAAGATCTCCCATGCTCATGGATTGGCAAGATTAACATAGTGAAAATGGCCATCTTGCAGAAAGCAATCTACAGATTCAATAAAATCCCCATCAAAATCCCAAATCAATTCTTCATAGAGTTAGAAAGAGCAATTTGCAAGTTCATTTGGAATAACAAAAAACCCAGGGTAGGGAAAACTATTCTCAACAATAAAAGAACTTCTAGGGAAACACCATCCCTGACATTAAGCTGTACTACAGAGCAGTACTGATAAAAACTGCATGGTATTGGTACAGTGACAGGCAGGTTGATCAATGGAATAGAATTGAAGACCCAGAAATGAATCCACACAATTATGGTCACTTGATCTTTGACAAAGGAGCTAAAACCATCCAGTGGAAAAAAGACAGCATTTTCAACAAATGGTGCTGCTCCAACTTGTGGTCAACATGTAGAAGAATGCTAATTGATCCATTCCTATCTCCCTGTACAAACATCAAGTCCAAGTGGATCAAGGACCTCCACATAAAACCAGATACACTGAAACTAATAGAAGAGAAAGTGGGAAAGAGCCATGAACACATGGGCACAGGGGAAATTTTCCTGAACAGAACATCAATGGTTTATGCTCTAAGATCAAGAATCAACAAATGGGACCTCATAAAACTGCAAAGGTTCTGTATGGCAATGGACACTGTTAATAGTACAGAACAGCAATCAACAGATTGGGAAAAGATCTTTACCAATCCTACATCAGATAGAAGGCTAATATCCAATATATACAAAGAACTCAAGAGTTAGACTCCAGAGAATCAAATAACCCTATTAAAAATGGGGTACAGAGCTTAACAAAGAATTTTCAATTGAGGAATACTGAATCACTGAGAAGCACCTAAACAAATGTTCAGTATCCTTAGACATCAGGGAAATATAAATCAAAACAATCCTGAGATTCCACCTCACACCAGTCAGAGTGGCTAAGATCAAAAACTCTGGTGACAGAAGATGCTGGTGAGGATGTGGTGACAGAGGAACACTCCATTGTTGGTGGGATTATAAGTTGGCACAACCACTCTGGAAATCAATTTGGTGGTTCCTCAGAAAATTGAACATAATATTACCTGAGGACCCAGCTATACCACTCCAGGGCATATTCCCAGAAGCTTCTCCAACACATAACAAGGACACATGCTCCACTATGTTCACAGCAGTCATATTTATAATAGCCAGGAACTGGAAACAACCCAGATGTCCCTCAACAGAGGAACAGATACAGAAAATGTGGTACATTTACACAGTGGAATACTACTCAGCTATTAAAAACAATGACTTGATAAAATTTTTAGGCAAATGGATGGAACTTGAAAATATCATCCTGAGTGAGGTAACCCAGTCACAAAAGAACACACAGGCCATGCACTCACTGATAAGTGGATATTAGCCCAAAAGCTCAGAATATCCAAGATACAATTCACAGACCACATGAAGCTCAAGAAGAATGTGTGGGTGTTTCGGTCCTTCTTAGAAAGGGGAAAAAAAATCTCATGGAAGCAAATATGGAGACAAAGTTTAGAGCAGTGACTGAAGAAAGGGCCAACCAGAGACTGTCCTACCTGGGGATTCATCCCATATACAGTCACCAAACCCCAACACTATTGTGAATGCCAAGAAGTGCTTGCTGAAAGGAGCTCTCTTCTGAGAGACCCTGCCAGAGCCTCAGAAATACAGAGGTGGATGCTCACAGCCAACCATTGGACTGAGTGCGGGGTCCCCAATGGAGGAGTTAGAGAAAGGACTGAAGGAGCTCAAGGGGTTTGCAACCCATAGGAAGAAAAACAGTATCAACCAACCAGACCTCCGAGAGCTCCCAGGGACTAAGCCACCAACCAAAGTGTACATATGGTGCAACCCATGGCTCCAGCTGCATATGTAGCAGAGGATGGCCTTGTCAGGCATCAATGGGAGGAGAGGTCCTTCATCATATGAAGGCTGGATTTATGATTCAGTGTAGGGGAATCAAGGACAGAGAGGTGGGAGTGGGTGGGTGGGTGGAGGAACAACCTCATAGAAACAAGGGGAGGGGGAGGGGGAAACTGGGAAAGGGGATAACATTTGAAATGTAAATAAAGACAATATCATATATATATATATATACACATACACACACACACACACATATATATACACATACATACACACACACACACACACACACACACACACACACACTGAGGCTACTGGAACTTAAATGAGCTTATTTAACTCCTAAAGATGTTTGCAGTGTTAGTGGATGACTAAGGAATTTATCCAAAAGGCACACAGACACAACGTGTAGATATTCTCTACCTTGATAGCTGCTGACAAAGGTGTCAGCTGTTTTCTACAAACCTACTCATCTGTTGTTTCTAACGATAAAAGGTTTCATGCATCTTTAGAGCTTGTCTCGGAATACTGAATGAGTCAGGGCATTATTATTAGTTTTCAATCCTATAGGTCCTTCGTGTATATCATAGCTTCCAGTTTTGTGTTTTCATGGGATTTGTGTGAGAATGTGTCTCTCTGTGCTTATACATGCTTTTTCTTTGGTTTTTTTCTTTTGTTTTGTTTTAATCTTATTTTATTATCATACCTTAAATGCCTAAGACAGAAAGGGTATAGATCCAGATGAGAAGGAGGTAGGGAGCAACTAGTGGGAACAGGGAGCGAAAAGAGTAATCAAAATATATTGTTGGAAAAAAAATTTCAATGAAAGACAAAAAAAGTCTAGAGGATGGAGGGGTGTTTCCTAACAACCTTCTTCTCTAAATCTATCTATCTGTCTGTCTGTCTATTATTTATCTATTTGTCTATCTATTATTTATCTATTTGTCTATCTATTATTTATCTGTCTATTCACCTATCTATCTATTATTTATCTATTTGTCTACCCATCTATTATTTATCTATTTGTCTATCTGTCTGTCTGTCTATGTATCATATATGTGTGGGTGCCCTTGTTCCACAGAGTGCCTGTGGGATCAGAGAACATCAGGATTCTGGAAATAGAACTCAGGTTGTCAGCCTCAGCAGAGCCTTACCCTTTGGGTAATGTTAGCAGCCAAACCTACCAATTCAAAAGATGATTATGGAATTTAAAATTTTTTTTTTAAAGATATAGTTCTGACTATGACCTGCCACATATTTTTCTATTTGGTGTTATAAAACATATTTGGTGTTATAAAACACAGTTCACAGGATATTACCTATAACTTAAGTAATATATACACAGCCATTTTTCCTTAACTCTTGAGATGCTTTTTAAAAAATTTGACAATGACATTCTGGGAAATTATTTTTCTGCCCGAGACTCAACTTGTAAACTAATGAGTGAAGAAAGACAAGTGAAATGAGTTTTCATTATATAAGAAAAAAATATTCTTCCATGGCTGGTTCAATGGCTCGGCAGCTGAAAGTGCTTTTTGCAAAGTCCCAGGGAATGGAGTGAAATCCACAGAAGCTGTGGAGGACAGAAATAACCATGTTCTTCCTCTCCTGTCTTACACACACACACACACACACACACACAAACACATACACACATACATATAAACACACACACACAAGCACATACAGAGACACACACATACATACAAATACACACACATACGTGCAAACATACAAACACACAGAGACACACACACACATACAAACACACACACACATACATATGCACACAAATAAAAATTTAAAAATTAATGTTTTACTGATTCTTCTTTCTCCATATTATCTTTACTCAAGTGTTTAAAATAATCACCCCAGAGACTTGATCAAAGTAGGCTACAGGAATAAAGAACATCTCTAGCAAAGAGAAATGTATGTCTTTTTTTGTTTGTTTTTGATTTGTTTTATTTTGGACAGGGTTTCTCTGTGTAATAGCCTTGGCTGTCCTGGAACTCTCTTTGCAAACCAGGCTAGCCTCAGAGCTCAAGAGATCCGCCTGCTTCTGCACCATCATGCCCAGTCTGAAGGACAATTTTTAATCTTGGCTAGTCTCGGAAGCGTATGGCCGAAATCGTAGAAAATTATGGCTTCCAGAGCAAGAGGGCTGCAGGTGTGCCACCTGACAGTCTCGGTGCGGTTGGAGTCCAGCCATGCTGGCTTTCGCTATCTATTTCATTAGTTGGTTTTAACAGCTTTAGAACTGTTGAGAGGTTCCAAAGTAACTGCTTAACCCCCTGACGCTCAGTATAGAAAACACTGTTCATAAAGACTTATTTACTCATTTCAAAGTGACTTACCTGTCCTTAGACTATGTTTCCAGCTTTGTTTGATAACTTTCTACAACTCCAAGTTTCAGATACTGAGTGTTCTTTCAACCTGAGGAACTGTGCACACTAAGCCAGCACTCCTCTATCCCATGAGCCTCAGCCCTTTTTCCTTGTCACACTTGATCATTCCCCAGTTTCCATGTGGATCATTTGTGCATTCATTCCATCTGAATACATTACAACTACTCTGGTTTGTTACTGTGGTTTATTTTACTATTTTATTTAAACTGTGATTGAGTACATTTATTTATTATTTATTTATGTATTCCTTATAAAATCCCCAGTAGCTGACACAAGGTTTTAAATAATAATGATATTTGATATTGTATTGGCTAGTTTAATGTCAACTTAACTAACATGCTAGAGTCATTTCCTCAACTGAGAAAAATGCCTCCATAAGATCAGGCTGTAGACAAGCCTGTCGAGCATTCTCCTAATTAGTGATTGATGGGGAGGGTTCAGGTGAGTGGTGCCATGCCTGAGTTGGTGGTCCTGGGTTCTATATGAAACTTGGGAGTCATAGAAAGTCATCAAACCTGAAAACACAGTCTAAGGACAGGTTGCAGCGTTGCTGGGAGGGACAGTAAGGAGTTAATTTTTCTTTTCTTCTGTCAGCAAAATTAGCTACTATTCCATGTTACACTATTGAGCAAGTCATGAGGGGCACACCAGTAAGTAAGGCTCCACTGCCTCTGCATCAGCTCCTGGCTCCAGGTTCCTGTCCTGCTTGAGTTCCTGTCCTGACTGCCTGCTTTGATAAACAGTGATATCAAAGCATAAGCCAAATAAGCCCTTTCCTCCCCAGCTTGCCTTTGGTCATGTTTTTTCATCACAGCAATGGTAACCTGACTAAGGCACTAACTAGACAGTTAATTGAAACAGTGCAATTAACTAGACAGAAACATCTTACTGTAATAAATTCCATCAATTTCTACCCAAGCAGAGTCCACCCAAAACTAAATTGTGTAATTACAGAAAGAATACAAAATAGGACACATTTCAACTTCTCTTTGGGTGCCCTATCTGATTACACCTTCTATCTGAAGGGCGTGGGGCACAAGGAGGCATTACCTTAGGCATCCAGTGACATTGTAGAATATATCAAAATCAAGCAAGCCATTGGCTTTGGGGTAGTCTCCTTCAGGCCACCCTGAGAAGGGGATGATGACACTCTCAGTCAAGGTGAGCAGGGCTTCTGTTATCATGAGGTGCTTGAGTTTATCACTGGAGGACAAGTTCCAGAGCAAACCTAGAAAAACAGGCTCAGTGAGAACAGTGCTCAAACTCAAGGCAAGGCCAACTTCAGGACTGCGAACAGGTTTTAAAGAAAGGATATGGGGCAGAAACCAGTTTGGTGTTCATTGCTGCTAAGATTCCTAAGAACAATTATCTATTACTTAATATGCAAAATCATGCAGGTTCAAATTAACCAGGAGTGTGAATAAAATCATTAGAGTCTGAAATATCTCCCACAGGATCCTGTTCTGAAGCTCACCTCCCATTTTGGGAGGCTGGCTGGAGGAAGGTCACTGGAGCAGATCATTAGTGGATTATTGCCTCTTGCTCCTCCCCTCTGTGTTTTCCACCATGTGAAGAAGCAGCTCCATGACTCCAGTCCCACCACGATGGGCTATATTTCTTGATGCTCTGAGCCCAAATAAACCCCCTTAAGTCACTGTTGTTTGTATTTTATCTTAGCAATAAGAAAGTAATGACACGCACTTAAGCTTTACTGCTGTTTCTTTTATGGACTCTACTATGAAGCCAACCTCATCGGCTAACATACTCCAGCCTGAGGTGAGAAACAGCCCTCCTGTAACTACAGTCTCAATAGGTTAGAGGAATTTTGGCCTTTTGTTTTTCTCTACCAGAAACACAGGGAGGCAGCAATGTTCCTAAGTGCTGCTCCTCACTACATGTAACCTGGTACTTTCTGTCCCACTTATGGCAGGAATGGCTGCAAAATACTTTATTCTATTGTAGCAGCTGGTCAACACTCCTAGTTAATGCTTGCCCACTGCTGCCCCATGATAGGATTTCTGCCCTCAGGATTTGCCAACCTTTGTTTAGAGTTTGCAGTGAAAGACAACGAGCACTGCCTTTTATGTCTCCACAGTGCTATGGTCAGAAATCAGAGTCACATCTACTCACAGAATGCTCATTTTCCCCAGTGCCATTAGTAAAGGGAAAGGTTGGATAGCCAACCAACCAGGAAAAAAATTAAGAAAATAAAATACCAGGTTGGCCATGTGGTGGTGCATACCTTTAATCCCAGCACTTAGGAGGCAGAGACAGGAGGAGCTCTCTGAATTCAAGGCCAGCCTGGTCTACAGAACAAGTTCTAGGACAGCCAAAATACACACAAAGAAACCCTGTCTCTAAATAAATAAATAAATAAATAAATAAATAAATAAGAAAGAAAGAAAGAAAGACAGAAAGACAGACAGAAAGCAAACCAAACCAAACCCAAGTTTTCCAGGGCATTCCCACATAGACACTAGAGCTTGGTGCTGAAAGATAACAGAAAATTATCTATACGTGTAGCATTTTTAAAACGTAGCTTTGGTACTGAAATACTCCTCAGTGGAGGAACTACTGACCTACACGTTGCGGTGACAATGGCCTTGCCCATGTGTAATGTTGTCTTGCCACCTTTTGTCTCCAATAGGCTGCTCGGACTAACTGCCGTCCAGGAAAGGGCAAAGAGGCCAGAAGAGAGAAGGGTGCTTCTCTCTTCCCCATCTCGTCCTCTTCCACCCCCCCGCGCCACCCCCCCAGTCAGTAATTCCTACCCCCCCCCAGTCAGTAATTCCTACTTCTTAAATGCACAGATAAATAGGATATCTACTTTATGATAGGTGATATCTCCCTTGATTTTCATGACTAACATAATGGCCTACAGAGCTCTATGTGCATTTGGCCAATCAATTAAAACATAGTAGGCCTAACATTTCAGGCTTAAACTGTTTGCTTTGGCTGTGTATAATTTTTGAAACAGCAACCAGATTTTCATGCAGTCTACACATAGCTTCCATTAGATATGGTCACAGTAGGACTGATGTCTGCTGGGAACAGGATTTCTGGACTCGAGGAAGTCTTTTCCTGATCACACTAGCATTTGGGGTCAGTCAGGAGCAGTGTCTCAGCATGGGTTCTGCAATACAATGGCTTCATCCCTCTCACTTCATCTTAAGAGGCCTTGGAAGGGGACAGAGATAGTGAAACTCAGAAGGTAGGCTGGAGACTATGTAAAGGCAGGCCTGGGGTTGAGTTTTGATTAATAAGATACAAAAGAAAAGAGGAGACAAACAGGAGAGAAAGCCAGAGGAGATGTGGGGGAAAGGTGGGGCTGCGTGGGGAGGGTCTTCCTTGAGTTCAAAATAGGCAAACAAATCAACAAGTCTCTCTGATTGTCAGTGGCTTAAAAATCTGATGCATAGTGAAGTCTTCTCTTCTTACAAAGAACTGTACAAAGCACTCAGTGCATCTTACATAAAGACCAGAGAGGATCACCTTGAACAAAGGGAATGGAATTTTTCCTTTAACAGTCAATATATTCCCTTCTTAGATCGCCATGATACTCTACATCTAAACAATATATAATGTAGGAAGTTTTGTGTAATTTTAAAAAAATTAATGTAGGCTAATATATACCTAGGTCATGGCCACCAAATTTCTGGATGGCATAACATCAGAAGAAAAGTATTCTTTGAGCCGGGCAGTGGTGGCGCACACCTTTAATCCCAGCACTTGGGGAGGCAGAGGCTGGAGGATTTCTGAGTTCGAGGCCAGCCTGGTCTACAGAGTGAGTTCCAGGACAGCCAGGGCTACACAGAGAAACCCTGTCTCTGTAAATCAAAAACAAAAACAACAACAACAAAAAAAAAAAAAAAAAAGAAAGAAAAGTATTCTTTGGAGATACACATATACCCTTCTGCACACACACACAACTTAGTAGTAATCAGCTAGAATTAGGGTAACAACTCCTTAGCACATAGCCAAAAGATGTTAGGGCCACTCTATGTGGGGATACTCAATGTCCAGTCACTAAAGAAAGGCTGTGCTAAACAGATGAAGACCACTCTCGGTGGTCACAGAAGGCAAAGCCAGAATCACCAGCTGAAAATCTTAAAAAGGGCGATTTTGGGGGAGAACCAGTAGACCTTGAAGAATCCTTGTAAAACCAGAAGACTTTGTAGAAACCAGAAAGACCCTCTTAAAAGATCCAGCTTTATAACTGGGCTGGGTAAAAAATTAGCTCACTTCTTATCAATACGTCAACAAGTTTTATTCTTAAGTCAGTGTTAGATCAGAAGTCTGCAAAGGGACCCAGTGACAGATCAGAATCTGGGCTGCACTCCAGGTTTACTCACCAGAATCTCAAAACGGGTTATAAGAGTTTATATTTCTGAGCGTAAGTTCTGGGGGCACCTATATTAAATATCCTATGAGACTGGTTAAAACTTCAGTGATGATGGTGAGTTGAGCATCCAATCATCTTGAGAGATCATTAACCCCTTTAACAGCACATTATTAACTACCTCTGTGTATGAACTAAAATCCCTGTGGCTCGGCTAAAAATCCTTCTGTAACATACAAATAGACCCCAGCTTCTACCAATCCAAAGGCTAAGAGTGTCACCAGAAAGTATCAAAGATTTCCAGAGACTTCTTCACTTAGCTTCAGTCTTCCTACCTGATGTCTCCACCAATGTATTTAGCAGCATCTTACTTTGTTCCGTAATTATCAAAGTCTTTCAAAGCCTCATGAGATCACTACCACACCAGAATACTTGGGGTAACCTAACTCTGGGTCCTAGGACCTAGCGGCATTATCCAGCTCAGGGAAAACCGCTCGCACCCTTTGGGATGAGAGCTGTGCTTTTGTGTGGACAGTTTCTTTCTGGACATGGTGGTACTTGTTTACAATCTTCACACTCAAGAGAACGAGGCAAGGTCAGTCAAGGCTACACGGCATTCATAGAGAAACAGCACGCATCCCTAAAATCCCTAAAGTTTCGGTACTAGGTGTAGCCGCTTTGGCTCCTGGTGGGCCACCTGTGCTGCACTCATCCAAGAGCCCTCTGGATTCGAGAATGAAACACACACACACACACACACACACACACACACACACAAGTTTATGGCCAAATATGATATATATAAAACCCCGAGAAACTGGTAAAGGGTCTTACAGCTATTAAAACACGTATTTTACTAATACTGCCCGCTACACGAGGAAATCCAGTTACTTAAGTAAATCTCCTTTAATTTTACATAGCAAAATATAGATTTTTACAGTGAATAGATACTGCCATCTTCACTGAAGAATAAGGATCAGAAATGACACAGACAAATGAGAACGGCCCCAGTGAAGGGAGACCCACATTCAGGCTTCTCACTATGTAAATGTAGCTATGTTAGGCCAAACGGTCTCTGAAACTTAGGAAGACTTATGTGTAGGTTTCCTACTATGTACAAGTGTCTTTGTTAGAAGGATCTCTTTCTGAGACATAGAAAGCATGTTCCAGAGCTAAAGGGAATCATTTAGGGCAATTTGTATCAAACGCCAAAGAGTCAGTTCAGTATAATTAATACAATTAAATATGTCCTCCTGTGTGGAGATGTGGCTTGCGCTCCATTCCACTCCTCAGATGTACACATGCCCTCTGATGCCCGGATGGTTGCTAGGGCATCAGCATCATAGAACGCTCTTTGACTTTAGCTTTCTATCATCTGAACAAGAAAAGTGTAGATTAATGGATTATTTTCTCGAAATTACCCCTCACCCAAGTCTCCCTGCTACTATATACTCTAACCCGATTACTAATTTCCATGTCGCCTTAGTGTGACCAGCAGCTTGTCCCACCTCCCTCCCCTCTAGTCATGTTCATGAACAACTGTCTCCTTTAACACACCGCTAAGGCCCTTGCATCCCTTCAAAGACCCAAAATGAGACGACCTCCTCTCGAGAGTGTTTTCTTACTATGAGAAGGAGAATATGCTTGACTTTCTTATGGTACCCACTGCTGCATAAGGAAAGTGCTGAGTTCTAGTGCAAGGCTTGGTCTCTTATCACACCAAGTCCTTCATGTTTTAGTTGAGTAGATGGAAAATCAAAACAATTTCCGCAGCCTGGGGCTCAGTGCCTATATCTCAAAGGTGTGCTCTGAAACACAGGCATCATGTCTGCAGATGTTTTCATGTAAGTAGGATATATTGATAAAATTTTATAGAAGAAAAAATTAAGAGATATGGCTAGCAACAACCTTGCCAAGCATGAACAAGGGCCTGGGTTCACGTCTTGGTAGTAAGAAAAAAGTATTCCAGAACAAACACTGGTAACCGTTATTCCAGAACACTGGTAACCATTATTCCAGAACACTGGTAACCGTTATTCCAGAACACTGGTAACCGTTATTATTAATCCTTAAAACCTTTGATAACTTTAAAAGTATTATATTCTTTGAGCTGCAGATTCTCTGACAGTGAAACTGAGATTTAATACCGCAGATTATCTCAAACTCTAAGTCTCTTTTGGTGATAACTACATCTCGACACCACTGAGCTAGGAAGGAAGTAAGAGGGGTCCAGGTGGCAGGAAGATAAGAAAATGGCTCTTTGCATTTTGAACAATTTGAACAATGACCATTTATGGACCTCTCCATTTCCCTCCCCTCAAAGATCCAGAATGCTGACTGTTGAATAAACAATAGGACATACTTCTCATTTTCCTCTAGAATGTTGGGGACTCCTGGTGTAAGGTCAAATACCCATCTATACTCAAACCAAAAGGTAGCTATTAGTGAAGGTAAGGAAAATTTTCATGTAGTTAGTCATTAAAAGTTGTTTTAAAAACATTTAGTCATGGATGTATAGAGTTTTTTATTTAAAATAGTAAGCAAAAATTTCAGATATTTTCTCCCCCAGAAGAAAAGAGTTCAAACTCTGGATATAAGCCACCCGGGTGACTTGTATCAATGAGCCTATTCATTGTCTACCAGGAAACTTAAGAAAAACACATGACATAATGCATCTGGCTGGCTCTGCATTGTTCAGCTCTTCTGGTGACTAGGAAATACCTGTTATTTGCTTTTTTGTCTCCGAGTCTCTGGTTT
Source organism: Rhynchomys soricoides (assembly GCA_019843965.1). Classification (NCBI taxonomy): domain Eukaryota; kingdom Metazoa; phylum Chordata; class Mammalia; order Rodentia; family Muridae; genus Rhynchomys; species Rhynchomys soricoides. The sequence goes on along the minus strand of JADRCH010000145.1, from coordinate 2,081,344 downwards.
GCTTCAGCACCTGCAGTAGCCGAGGTACACCATTCAGTTCAGCTACCTCCAACTTGTTATCATTGTCTTCAAATACCAAGTTTCTCAAGGCCCCACACGCAGCCCGCTGAACATCTTCATTCTGAACTTTGAGCAGCTGCAGGAGCTTAGGGATGCCCCGAAGTTGATTGACCTAGGGAAGGAATAAGTATATATATCTGTAGTGGCTATTCCTGGTTGTCAACTTGACTATATCCGGAATGAACTACAATCCAGAATTGAAGGGCACATCTGTGATCCAGATCTTGAGGATGGAAGACACAAGTTTCTGACCTGGATCTTAGCATGGAGACCTTGAGGCATAGTGGCCATAAAAAGCTTAGACCCAGGCAAGGTAGTATACACCTTTAATCCCAGGAGATGGAGGTAAAGAAAACTCTGAGTTCAAGGTCAACCTGGGACCAAGCAAGTCCCAGATCAGGGTGTGGTGGTACACACCTTTAAGCTGGGCCAGACCTTCTGCTGGAAGCCTACACAGGGACAATGGAAGAAGAACTATTCATTCTTTTTTGACTGCTTGCACTCACTTGCCAGTACATCTGTTGGAACCTTCTTCTACAGAAGACCTGTTCAAACAACCTCATGGGACCAAGCAACTACTAGATTTTTGGACTTCCCATCCACAGCTGCCCATTGCTGGGTTAGTTGGACTACAGACTGTAAGTCATCACAATAAGTTCCCTTTATATAGAGAGACATTCCATAAGTGTTATGACTCTAGAGAACCCTGACTAATACAATAACCTTACTTATTAACCTTGATGCGGCTTTAAGACATTCAATATCTTAGGAACAGATGTTCACTGATGCTGATCAAAATACTTATCAGTCAACACTGTACAATCTGGGACTCGGGTTGTGCAGAATAGCTGCTCCAGAGGCAAGATCTGTCAAGAAGCTTTCAGAAAGGCTAAGTAACAAAGGATGGGTGAAGTGTTCAAGAAGAGAAAAGGAACTTGGTAATAAAAGCCTGGAAAAAATAAAATGTAAGATAATCTTAAATCTGGGGACTAGGAAAGTTTTATGAAAGAACACAAAATTACATGAGCACTTTTTCCAGAATAAATTTTTATAGTTAATGATAATGAATAGAAATTACCATCAATAGTAGGAGAAATACATTTATCATGGCAGCGTTGGAAGCCTTGAAATCTACCTCCAAATGCAAGTTACTGCCAACCTAGAGTACATGAAGGATGACATAAGCTTTGAGAAAATTTTCAGAAAAAACTGATACCTTCGCATGTGCCATTTACAATGTTCTTCTATCCATACATGCAAGGGAGAACATGTCTATTAAGAGAAAGAGTTAGCAAGGGAAGAGAAAAAACAGATTTCTTAGCTGAATATGCTAGTAAGTGCCTGTAATCCTACCATTTGTGACATTGAAGGAGAAGGCTAGCAAGCTACAAAGTGAGACCCAGTCTCCAAACACAGCAAAATAAAACAAAAGAACAAACAAAAAACCAAGATAAAATAACTTCATTAGATTCGCAGATTATGGTTGATTAAAATAAGTTAAACATGAATAATTAAATCTGAGCAGTGATTTAGTGTTTTAGGCTGCAAATACCATAAAAGAAATCAGGACGTGAACATGCCATCTGATGTCAACTTGCGGTCTCATGGTTGTCCACATCATTGCTTGGCTTGTCTACATCTGCCTGGCAAATTTTCAAGTTGGCAAGGGCTTTTGGTACAGACCTCACTCATTTGCATCATCATAATGCAGATGTTATTAAGAAGTCTTTTTAATGACTGACTGCGGGCTTTGTTGTCAAATGAGGCATACAGGTGCCGGAACATTGTGCAGCTGGTGCCAATGGCACATTTACATATCATGAAGTGTATCAAACTCAAGCTTCCCTCCCTAATACAGAAAGCATAATGAGGACTGGCAAGATGGCAGTGGGTAATAGTGCTTGCTTCCAAGCCTGATGACCTAAGTTTAACCTTTGGAACCCCAGAAATCAAATGAAAAGATGTGTACATCCCTGCAGGCTCTTACTAGGAAATGAGAGGCAGAGACAGGAGAATCCCTGAAAGCTTGTGGGCAGCTAGTGTGCAGACACAGAAAGACAGAGGAAGAGAATCAACTCTCATGAGTTGTCCTCTGATCTCCACTTGTGTGCCATGATACATGTGTGTAGGTACACACATATAACAGATGAAAATGAAAGAATAGCAAATTTTGGCAAGAGTCTTCCAAAACCTTATATTTTCTTTGAGTGGATCAGGGAAAAGACTAGCAAGACAGGAAAAAAAACCCAGCATTATAAAATTAATGTAAATAGTAAATTATAATAAAAAGAATCACCACAACAAGTTTCTCCTTTCCATTCTGTCTGAGGTATCAGCATAGTGCTGAGTTTCATATTATCTACTTCATAGCTTGGGATAACTTTAAGGGAAGTACTTTTTATGAAAAACCAGTTACATAAAAAAACAAAAATGGGGCAAACATTGCCTGAATGCTTGGTTGGAGGTTAGGCCAAATCTGGCACTTCAAGAGAGGACTTCTATGGGTGCTATTATCTAATATGCCTCTGCCTGAAGTACAAAGTAGACTAAGAAATCAGGGCATAAAAAAAATTTAGGCTAGTGCTCAAGGTACTGGAAGGTATTCTATATTCTACCAAAGGAAAAAAGTAAAAGCCAACTCTTGCTCAGCCAATATTACAGAAGTTTCTTCTTGCAGTAGATGGAAATTAACAAAGAGATCCACAACTGGACAATGTACAAGAGAGTGAGATTTTAGAACACTCAATCCTAAATGGGATGTTTTCAACAAACCCCTCCAGTCAGAGCTCAGGGACCTATGTAGAAGAGGAAGCAGAAAGATTTTAAGAGCCAGACATGATAGATGACTTCAAGGAAAGTTGTAATCCAGACACAGCAGGTATGATGTACATGTAAACTAACAGAAACTATGGCAGCATGCACAAGAACTGCACATGTTCAGGCCAAATAGGGTCCCAGTGTTGAGAGGGAGACACAAACTCTACAGGATCACACCCTAATGAAGACACTATCTGCAACTGATAGCCACTGACAAATAGGAAATCAACACAATATTTAATAATGAATTGGTCATTAAAGAAATCAAGAAGGAAAACCAACAAAATCCTAGAACTTAATAAAAACACAACACACTTACAATGTGTGGGTGTTTGAATGAGTGGCTCCAAAGAGTCATATATTGCAATGCTTGGTCTCACGCTGGTGGAACTATTTGGGAAGGATTAGGAGGTGTGGCTTTGATGGGGAAGGTGTGTAATGGAGGAGGGGGGCTTTGCAGATAAGGGTGTAAGCTCTCAGTTACTGCTCTAGAACCATGCTTGCTGACTGCCATGGTCCCTGCCATGATGGTCACCAACTCACCCTCTGAAAATGTTAGTTTCCAATAAACTCTTCCTTCTGTAAGTTGCTTTGGTCATGGTGTTTTGTCACAACAATATAAAAGTAACTAAGATAAAACTTGGTACCAAGAAACAGGCTATTGCTATGACAAGCCTGACCATGCTGTTCTTTAGGGGAATGTGAAAGATTTGGCAATTCTGGACTAAGAAAGTGGTTGAACTATAAGGGGGCTTAATGGGCCACCCTAGAGGGAGCTTAAAAGACAGCAGTGCTGAGAGCAATGTAGACTATGAAGGCCAAGCTCTAGGTGATTCAGAGGGGAAGGTATTAGCAACTGGACTAGAGACCATTCTTGTGATGTTTCAACAAATAATGTGGCTGCCTTTTGCCCTTTCTAAAAATCTACCTGACACTAAATTGAAAAGTTTTAGACTAATTTTATTGGTTGAGGAAGTTTCAGGACAGGCTAATATTGACCTTGTTGCTATTAGCAATCACTTTTATGTGGAGCTACAATGAAAGGAGCAAGAGGGCGTCACGTTCTTTTCCTCCTCCAAATGCAGTCTCTTAGCTTCCCTCCCAGCTCTGCGGCAGACCACATTCTGTGACCTCACCTTCTTCTCTGACCCCATCTCACGAAGATCATACAGATCTTTCTCACATCCTTCCTCACTACCCCATCCCTTTGTCTTTGACATCAACTCCCTCAGCTATTCCCTGGGCCCCACTGGCCACACTGGCCAGGGAAACAGGTAGGCAACTTCCACTCCCTCTTCTTCCCTCCAAATCCAGTCGCCTAGGCTCATCCCTACCTGCTGTGGCCTCTCTTCCTTCTATGATCCCATTTTCAAGGGACCATTCAGATCCTAAAGGCACTCACTATTTTCTTCCCTCCTGGGGACCCCTTCATCCCCATTCACCTCTAGTCTATCCACATTCTTAGGTGTTAGCTCCCAATACCTAGAAACAATTCCTTCCGTGAAATCCCCAGTGGCCACACCTGCCAGGATCCCAGAAGCATTCCCGACCAGGCACCCCAGAGCCATTACACTCTCCTAAGAACAAGAAAGGGCAACAGTAACCAAAGAACAAAACTCGGAGCCAACAAAGATAAGAATAGATATTACTACCAAGAATTATAATCTCCCCAAACACAGATACGTAGACTCCAACCTAAAAACATGATAAATAACAGAGAAGACAATGATTTGCTCTTCATGGCTTGCTCAGCCTGATTTCTTATAGAACCCAGGACCACCAGCTCAGGGATGGTACCAGTCACACTGGGCTAGATCCTCCCCCATCAATCACTAATAAAGAAAATGACTCACATGCTTGCCTACAACCTGGTCACATAACGGCATTTTGTCAGTTGAGGTTCCCTGCTCTCAATGACTTTCACTTTTATCAAGTTGACATAAAACTAGTCAGTACAGTGTTGCTGGACAAAGGGGTTCCATGGGGACTCCTCAGACAACTCAGGCAATCGTATATTTGTTGTCCTCCACAAATTAACAGAAAGGCCCCATTGCTCAAGACAACCTATATAACTCACTAAACACAAGTCTAGCTGGTGCCTACCTAGAACCTTCACCCCTAAGGATTAGTCTTTATAATACTGGAGGGTACTGTGCACACTACCAGAGGAGAAAGGGAAACACCAACCAAGCTACAAATCCTGAGATTTACAATATATGCTGGTACAATATTAGCACAAAGCTTATGGAAGTAACCAAACAAGATTTTTCTTTTATTTAAGGCCCACTCCATGAGATGGAACCCACATCCAACACTGCTTGGGTAACCAAGAACATGAGACTACATAGGCCAGGGGGCGCCTAGTGGAAAGTCAAATATTACTGTCCTGTTAAAAGAACGTAGCAGTAAAATGAGTCCTAATGAAATTCTACCTCACCATTACCTCACCACAGGTCAGTGTAGCTCACGTTCTCCTTAAATTCACAGTGTAGGCAAGAACGAACTGTAACGCCTGATCCATTTGCTTTCACCCTGAGTGCTAGGATTACAGGCCTGTGTCCGCACACCTGGTTTGTGCAGTGTTGGGCTTTGTGTGTACTAGGAGGTACGGTTTAGACCTTCAGTGAAAGTTTTACATTTACATTAACAACTGGTTTTGGTGTTCAAGGTCAATGTACCACAGACACTTCGTTGGATTTAACATGGCCTTAGAAGATACTCACCCTTTTCCTTGCTTCAGATTTTTGGAAGCTCTCGTGCTGTATGAAGGTAGCAGCGGCAGAGATCTTGGACGCTGGTACGTGGTCTGCATCCAGCATATTCACAGCTCGCTCCAAGGTCATCTCTATATCTGCATTCCTAGACAAAAAGTCACAGATGACACGGTGAAAATGCAAACCATGCCCTCTTGATTGCCTGGGGGTGACCTAGCTAGTATTAGGAAGCACCTATAACATCTGCAAGCTAGATTTTCTTTAGCCTAAGAAATAACGGCCCTGGAAATCAGAAGGTATCCAGCTAGTGGCAGAGTTTAATTCTCCTTAAACTGCTCTCTGAGGACGTTGTAGAAGAGAGTAACAATGTGTACTAAAAAGAGAAAAGCAACTCTCTAAGATAAATAGGTACAGTATTGTAATTATACAAAAAAATACCCAAAACCCACCAATGTAACTATTTAAATATAATTTAAAGAAAGTTTGTTCATAGAAATTAAAAATTATTATTACTCTGGGAATTTCACAGCTACAGTGGAAACATCTCCCTAAAAACAAAACCAAAGTAATCATTAGATTTTTTTCTCAGAGTTGCACAGAATCTGCTATTTTACTTGAAAATACAACAGCAGCCAGAAAAACTCAGTTTTGTTTTGGTAAAATAAGTCACACTGGTGTGATAGATGCGTCAGGCAAAGCAATGTGCAATCGACTTTCTAGAAATGTCTTCCCTAACACTTCAGCCCCACTCTGCCACTCTGCTACCCTTCCCTTGGCCACCGTAACACAGTTTGCCTGGTGCTTAGTAGGCAGCTAGCCCTTCAGTAGTCACAGGTGATGATGAAATCATATACAGTTGAATACGGAGTTCCCTTTGTGGAGGACATTGCCTGTGAAACACAACCCCAACTAATGCACAGAGCAAGGCTTTCCTGTGCAACCTTTGCAGGAACGTGGCTGGGTTAGACAGTCTAATATGGACACGGTTACATCTCATTCATTCCAAGTGATACAAATACCCAAGACATCTTGTGAGATTGCTTTCTAACATATGCTAGCAAGTCCAGTGTGGACAGTCGCTCTCTGCCAATTGTCATGTGCACAAGTGAGAAGAGACTGTATGTAGTGCTGTGACTGATGTCCCTGTGTGGTGGCAAGTGTACAGCAGGTGTGGAAATAAGAAGCAATGTAATGCATTTGCTGTAATACATTTTCAACACAGAATTTCAGAATATGCCATCTCAAAATATGAAGTTTTGGCTACTGTTTATGTTGCGCTGAAAGGCCTTCATGAGCATAAAGGAAAAGCAGAACACTGGTGTCTTCTATATTAAAAGCTACATAATGTTCCCGTATTTGAAAATATAATTCAGGAGACAATCGTAATTGGTTAAAAAGATATGGCAGGCCAGAGCTACGGTTCAGCCTGACATGATGACATGCACAATATTCAGCTCTGGGTTCAATCCCCAGTACCAGGATGGTAGCACGAACCTACAATTCCAGTATCTGGGAGGTAGAGGCAGAAGGATCAGAAGTTCAAGGCCATCCTTGGTTGTATACTGAGTTCAAGGCCAGTGTGGGCTATGAGATAACACTTCTTGAGGCCCAGAGAAATACGCCTTGAGAGATCAGAAAGAACAGTTGTTCCCAGGTTCTGTCTTCTAAACTAGGAACTTGAAAAGTGAGCCTTTTCAATAATTTTAGTGATGACTCTCAGTGTAGATCAGCTGAGGGGAGAGCTGGGTAGCAGTGTGCTTCCATGGTTTCCATAGCAACATACCATGCACACATATCATACAAACACAGACATGCTACACAGACACACACCACATACACATACATGTACCACACACATACAAACTCACAAACACACACTGACACCACACACACACACACACACACACACATATGCGCGCACACACACACACACACACACTTACAAAATAAGAAACTAAATAAAGCCGGGCAGTGGTGGCGCACGCCTTTAATCCCAGCACTTGGGAGGCAGAGGCAGGTGGATTTCTGAGTTCGAGGCCAGCCTGGTCTACAGAGCGAGTTCCAGGACAGCCAGGGCTACACAGAGAAACTCTATCTCGAAAATCCAAAAACAAAAAAAACCCTAAATAAATGTAAATAACAAATACAACAGCAGGAACACAAAATGCTATTGATCAGAATAAAAGCCTTTATAGAAAGAACGACCCCCCCTCCAAAAACAATCCTAGTAATTTTCTGTGTGTGGAATGCCCACTTTACATGCCTGCCACATGGTTTGCCCCAGTCTTTATCTCCTGATAAAGCCTATGGTTACATCTCTGAAGCCATCACGCTCCTATAAGTGTTGTCAAAAGACATGAAAATTGCCCGACTGTCCAAGGTATGGAAAGCTGCTGTAGACATGGCTCACTCCTGTTAGTGGAAAGCTTAGAGACAGACACCTCTGAAAGCATCACAAGGGTCTAAGCTGAGACGGTAAAGCAAGCCTTCAACTGGGAAGTGACTATAGAAAGAAAGACCCAGTTGAAAGCAGGCGTGTATGGGCGAGGGGAAGATGTTTCGTTCTCAGCAGTCCTAACTGATGTCTGCACAACATGCTCAATGTGAATAAAATTAGTTTGGTCAGCATTCCCATTACAAAAGGACAACTGATTATTCTTCATAAATTATTAATTAAAAATAGCAGACAGAAGTATAACTGCAAGTTTTTCCAACAGGAAAATTACAGAGTCCAAAATAAGAAAACCAAAAACCAAAAACCAAAAAAACAACCTCTTCCAGGTTTCAGAACATATGATATGCAGTTTCCATTATTGACTATGTCAGACTGAAAGGTACTTACTTGGAAACCACAGATAGGAAAGCAGTCTTAGACCTCCCTTTGCTACTTAAAACAGGCCACAAAACTTCCCATAAGAACGATACTCTCTTTGCAGAAGAGAGGATATTATCATCAGAGGCTAGTGATTAGGCTGAAAAAGACACTAACACTTATCTCTGTTAATAAACAAATACTTCTGCCAGATTTGAGACACAGCTCTTGGTCTCTGTCCCACGGCTCCTGCACCTACTCAAAGGTGCTATATAGACACAATTACCATTCCCTGGTTCAAACGGTGTATAAGCACTGGGTGCTTTAGGGCTTACTTTCCTTTGTAAAGAATTCTCCTTTATATGTTAAAAAGTAAGATATGTGATTTCCTAGATAAACGTGATGTACAGGACAGTCAGTGCGACCGGCTGCTTGCTCCAACCTGCGGTAGGTCACAAACTGCCTGGTGATTAGATTAAGGTCCGCTCTCCTTGGTCTCCTTAACTGATCCCAGAGTGCACTGCTCCCCACTCTCTAGTCATTCCACACAGAGCTGTTGTTACAACACACCCTGCTTATTTTTCTGCTCTTCTCCCAGACCCTCACCCCAAGTTCTTCTCTCTGTGGGGCTTTATAGAAGTACAGGGCACTCTGGAGACGTCTAAGATTCATTTGTTGAATTATTCAACTCTAAGAAATTTCATTTACAGAAAAATCTGTGTAGAGTGTTTTACTTGGTGATTATATTATTTATTTTTATTTTATGTGCATTGGCGTTTTGCCTGCATGTATATCTGTGTGAAGGTATAGGAATCCCTGGAACTGGACAATGGCAAGCTGTCATGTGGGTGCTGGGAATTGAACCCGGGTTGTCTAGAAGAGCAGCTAGTGCACTTAACCACTGAGCCCCTCACTTGGTAATTAAAAAACAAAACAAACAAACAAAAACAAAACAAAACAAAAAAACCTTCCTTGTTAGTCTGGTTTGGACAAGTACTGAGTGTCTCCTCTACCCTCAAGACGGTTTCCAACTGCATCAGCCACTGCCTGACTGAAACAGTTCCAATCTTCTGGAAAAATAAACCTGTGGTTTAGTACTTTGCATCACAATGTAAGTTTACAGTTGTATTTAGATATCCCATAGGAAAGACCTACACATATGAAAATATACTCTGAGGGTGTAAAAATGTAGAGTCTGGAAACAGGGCTTGGCCAAAGGATAACGTGAAACAGCAGAGTAGGGGCAGAGTGTGTGTGCACGTGGGTAAATGCTTCTGGCAGCAGCCAAGGCTCTGAGATGTACAGGATACCACGGGAAGGCAACTGCCATTGCTTGTTCCCTTATTAGAGGAATGCCTGTTTGCCTCTCTTTCCCAGAGGAAGCAAAACTCTCCCTTGAGAAATAAGAGTTAACTCTTAGTCTCTAGAATTTGAGAATCTCCAGAAAAGATTATTCCTTGAAATATAATTAAATATTCTATTAAAATTACACTGTCAGGCTGGAGAGATGGCTCAATGGTTAAGAGCTCTTCCGAAGGTCCCGAGTTCAATTCCCAGCAACCACACGGTGACTCGCAACCATCTGTAATAAAATCCGATGCCCTCTTCTGGTGTGTCTGAAAACAGCTGCAGTGTACTCATATACATAAAAAGTAAATAAATCTCTAAAAAATAAAATAAAACAAAGCTTGTGAAGAAATTTGGCATCTTAAAATATCAGGCATCATGTCTAAAATTACACATGTCTATTAAAACTATATTCCGACACAACTATGGCTAGTGATTGTAGAATCTAAGTAACAAAAGGATCCAGACAGCAAAAAGTCGTTATTTCATCTGTCTTCTTTCACTCCTTCACCCCTCTTTCAAGATACATTATTACAGTGTTAGTGAGCCTGCCTCACTCTCAGGGTGCTGAGTATACAGGGATGAGTCGGACGTTAGCAAAAAGCTAGAAGACTGGGGCAAAAAGTAAGTTAATGCATAAACATAAAACTGTGAGGTAGGTTTGGAGGCTCACCCCAGCTGGACGTCAGCGAAGGTGCTCCTGTCCCCATGCGCATCCCCGCTGCCCACGGCAGCCTGGCCTGCTGTAAGCAGCATCCTTCCTGACTCCCGCAGGGTGCTGCGGACTGAGCTCCGGGGCCAGGAGGAGCGGGAGGTTCTGCTCTGTGTGCCCTGAAGCCGAGCCTGGCTCGGATGCACCGTGGTCTCCTCTACCAGGCTGCCCGCACTGTGGCTGGTGCCAGGAGTGTGGGTGGGCATCGCGGGGTTGAGCGGGCCACTGTCGAAGACCGCATCGCTGAGTGACCCGCACCCAGGTGGCCTGCGGGCTGTGCCAGTCTGGCGCAGGCCCAGGATCTCTGAGCGAGCATAGCGTGGCAGGGTGAGACGGCCACCAGGCGCCACGTGGCTCCGCCAGGCATACTGGTATTCGCTGTGCCCATAGTGGGCCCTCTCCGGGCTGCTATCTGGGGAAATCTCAAGTCTCCTCAGAGGCTGCCTCCAGGATCTCTCCTCCACTGATTTCTGGGAACTGTACTGTGCTGTCCCTCTTCCCCAACGACTTCCGTAAGTGGCAGTCACTCCAGCCTGTATGAGAGAATTAAAACTTAAATGAAACATAATGACTGACTTTGGGATTACAATCTAACATGTCCATTTCTGTTAATAAAATGGAAGTCTGTACCTTTGGGTTACCCCGAGTCATATTTATTTGTACTAGAATTAATATTGCTCAAACTTTGAAACTTTAAAGTCCCAGTTTTCTATAATGTTTGCATAAATTTTCTCGAATACTGGGAAAGGAGACCACGTGAGACAGATTACCCCCTTCCTCCAAAGTCTGAAATTGTTTTCCTGACAATCTGATCACAGGTTTTGTTCTCTGATGTCCCACCTTAAGCATGTCATAGTCCCTAGTGACAGGTGACTGCCTTCCAACAAAGTCATTCTCAACCAAGTGCAGCTTGTAGACATACTCAGGAACGCTGCTGGTTCGGTGAAGGTTCCCTGAAGTTAAGAAAACATTAAAGTAATTTAGAATACAAATGTACCAATCAACAATTATCAGATACATGACAAACATTTAAGTTTATAGCTAAGTGTTTTAAAAAGTTGGCTGAAAGCTGTCATTTGGAAAAGACAAATGATCAGAGTTTATCAAAACATTTACTGGTGTTTCCAAATGACAGGAGGCGTATGCCAGTAATTCTGAAATCTCTCTTCCTGAGTTGCAGACAGCCTGAATGACATCAAGCAAGTTACAAAACCCAACCAAACAAAGAAAACAAAACCCCAAACAAATTAAAACAAGAAAACAATAAAAAAATACAAAACCAACATAGGAGAGAGGACTTTGGGAAAGTCCAGCACTGGCACCGAGCTGACCAGGGCTGGGGGGAGGGTCACCAGCATGGTTCCATCCCAGGAAGTTTGGTTTGTCAGGTCAAAGGTAAGTTGTGCTCCCAGTGTAGGAGTTCTGGAATTTTTTTGCTGTTCAGAAGTCGAAGGCAATGGAAACACAAAAATGCTACCAGATAAGGGAGCTCCTGTAAACAAGGCAGTGTAGTCACAGACACCGCAGAGCAATCGAAAGCTAGGCTAAGGTGTTGGCATTGTGAGTTGGTAGCTAAGAAATGAACCTCTCTTCTATGACTGTGCCTGTAAAATCAGGACACTAGCGGACTATTCCACAAACACGTCAGGGGAAAGCCAGGCCTTGTGTTCAGTGATGCATGTCTTATACACTTGATTACTCATCTCTGAGGAGTGTGGGGTGGAAGTCAGTACTGGCCATCTCCTGTCTCTTTAGCCTTCTCTTGGCATCTGTTTTGTAATCTTTTAAATGGAAGAAGAAGAAGAAGAAGAAGAAGAAGAGGAGGAGGAGGAGGAGGAGGAGGAGGAGGAGGAGGAGGAGACTCTAAAGCCTAGGTAATGTCTTTCTTATTTTGTTCTAGAGCGTTTCTTTTACACAAGTGAGGAAGAAAGACACTCTACTATCCAAAGATAAGATCCTCAAGAGAGATGTTGAGAACAACAGAACACAGTCCCTCTCGATATGATAGAACACTTTCTAACAAATATTTAAATGTTTATATTTTAAGAGACTAATAATTATTCACAAATTACTTGGAGGGAGAATGAAGATCGCTGTTACCAGAAAGCCAAATAGTTTAAATCCATTTGAATTATGTTTGCACATATGCCCCTACTTACTGATGCCAATCAAGAGTTTTTGTCTGGTTCCTGGCACCTGTAGTACCTGTTGCTTTCAAGACACTGAAACATTGCTTAGCCAGACAGTCCTGATTCTAGAATTCACA
>JADRCH010000145.1:2035017-2068606 GCA_019843965.1 Rhynchomys soricoides | reverse complement strand
AAAGGGAGAGGAGCTTCTGACTCAGGAATTCATTGAAGCTGCTTGCCATTGAAGAAGGAAGAGCCCAGTACAAACATCAACTCAATGACTTTCTCTCTTCCCAGTTTATCATCTTATGGTTCCCTGGGAATCTCAGCAGAAACTCCATTGGCAGGCAAAGGACATGTATTAAATGCCACATGCAGCCCTGCTGACTTCTGGTTGTACATTATAAGATCATAATTCTATCAAAAGAATCTCCGGAGCCACTTATATCAGTTAGTTATAAAGGGGGAGGGGGGAACTTCTCTGCAACCGTGAGGTTATGCCTTCAGAGAGCCACTAGGATGGCACAGGTGGCCAATGCTACAACAACCATGACTTTCCCTTGAGGGGCTGTACCCATACTTGGGTGTGTCTCACTTCCCATCTCTGTGCTCGCTCTTAGGCATGTTAACTCCATGTGAGCACCTTGCTTTCTCTCTTAACCTAATTCTCGGGATAATATTAAACTATTTTTAAAAATAAAATCTCTAACTTTAGTTCACATCTGCTATGTCAAAATTTCTGTTTTGTATTCAAGCCACAAATGCTAGTGTGCCTTCTATCAAGGTCCCTAAACGATCAAGGGAACTTCGCAGGCTGCTGTGTCTCAGTGCCCTTACCACTGAATCAGGGAAAGGAATTTCTTCAGTTCAGGAGAGGACTTAAGGATACTCTCAAGGGCGTGGCTCCTGCCTAGGCTAGTTGTTCCCCCTCACTCCCTGGTCCAGTCCACAGCGCAGACAACTAGGAGGCAGGTGCAAAGGTTATCCTGGCATAGGATTGGAGATCAGCAGTATAGACATAGAGTAACATAAAGTAGAGTAACATAAAAGGCTTTGAGCCTTAAGGGTCTGGGGAAGGTACAATGAGGAAAGTTTATATTTCCCCCATCTCCAAAGAAACAGAAAATTCCTATAGAGTCTGTACAGGCAAATAAATATTAATTCGCTGATGAATAAGAAACCAGGTGTTTTATTTCCTGTTCTATTGGTGATGAGATAGACACCATGTCCAAGAGAGCTTATAGGGGAAAAAAGCATTTAATTGGAGGCTTTCTTTTTCTTTCTTTCTTTTTTTTTAATTGTTTTTTTGTTTTGTTTTTCGAGACAGGGTTTCTCTGTATAGCCCCAGCTGTCCTGGAGGCTTTCTTACAGTGTCAGAGGGTGAGTCCATGATCATCATGGTGAGAAGCATGGTGACAGGCAGGCAAGGCATGGCACTGGAGCAGCAGCTGAGACTTACATCTTATTCATATGACAGAAGCAGAGAGAAAGGAGAGACTACCTTAAAGTCCACCTCTAAGGGTACACCTCCTCCAACAGGCCACACCCCAATCCTTCCCCCAGACACTTCCAGCAACTTGGGACTAAACGTCTAATACTAGCCCGAGGGGGTCATTCTCACGCAAGCAACCACAGCAGGCTTACTGTTTGTCTTGTTTTGTTTTCCAAAGCAATTTAGAGATGAGTACAGTGAATAAGCTACCGGGAGGCAGAGGAAGGAGGAACTTTTGTACTAATGACTCCAAGACAGAATAGGAGACTGCCTTAAAACATCACCCCGATAAAAATGGCAAAAACTACAGTTTTACCTCCAAGCAATGGTCTAAAATCAGCAATAAGTTATCTGAGTGCTGCCCAATGTCACCACTGTTCTAACTGCCACCCCCACCACCTGAAGTAGTTTTTGTGGTGTTTTTTGGAACCATGGCTATAAAGAGTCACTAGGAATCTTAGCTGTCCGATTATTGTGGCTGTACTTTTCTTTTTCTTTTTTTTTTTTTGTTGTTGTCTCGAGACAGGTTTCTCTGTGTAGCCTTCGCTGTCCTGGAACTCACTCTGTAGACCAGGCTGGCCTGGAACTCGGAAATCCGCCTGCCTCTGCCTCCCGAGTGCTGGGATTAAAGGCATGAGCCACCACTACCCGGCAGCTGTACTTTTCTTAAGACTCCAGAGAGAGATGGTGTGGTACTGGACATGGTGGCGTGTGTCTGTAGGTTGAACTGGGTGACTAGAGTCCAGAATTTATAGTTCATCCTGGCTTATCTCACTTCATAAGAAAAAAAAAATAAGCATTGTACAGATGTTAGTTTGAAGATGGAGGTAGCCGTGGCTCAACTGTTCCTGAGTTGCCCTTAGGAAGGAGAGACAAGAGTGCTGGGCATGGCGGCATGCCAGTCAGTAACCCACGCATTTCTGAGGTTGATGCAAAGACAAGCAGATGTGTGAGTCTGAGGCCAACCTGTCCACACAGACTGAGTTCCTAGCCAAGTATCACAAAAGGCTAAAAACAAAAACTTCAATCAATTCTTCCCCCCCCCCCCATGGAGAATATCTTTTATTTTTCTTGCATACTCTCACTGCACAGTGTGGGTTTCATGTCTTCAAAAACACTTGTGGGACTGGTCAGGGTATCGGAGATCTTCGGAAACATTGCCTTAGGTTTCAGCTAAGCGAGCCACAGAGACTGGTCATATACTATTACAAAATTACAGGAGATCTGGTTCTTATTATTCAACAGTTACTAGAGAAGCTTTGAGAACACCTGACATCCAGCCCGAGGGGGGAGAGAGCGAAGGGCACTGAAGGAAGAGCTCCATGACATGACTCTACGTACAGTGTCAGAATTCTTTTCCAGACAGTACACGTATGTTCAAATAATTATGTTAAGGCCATAATGCAAGTCTCACTAATTTTCATCTTTTCTCTTTGGCTCACAAATGCACGAAAATACCATAAACAGTATCCAGAACTTACTCCATTAATATATAAATAAAATACATTACAAATGGGAAGAAAAATACAAGATGTCTCTTTAACATGGTATATATTTGAATGTAAGTAAGCAAATATCTCACTGATGTACAATTAAATCATTATATGACCCCCTCCCCCCCGCCCAAAGATAGACAATGGTAATATACACAGGCGACACAGATTAATCGCTAAAGCACAGCAATAGCACAATTGTGACAAAGACTCTGCTACTGTTTCCCCTAGCAGGTACTAACAGGGAGGGTGTGACATTCGTCATCTACTTTGTCATCCATCATCAATTCTTTTTTTATTGCTGAGCTGGCTGTATTCCTGTGGTGATGTGTCCCAAAAGTCCCAGCTGCTCAGGATGCAAGGGCAAATCCTCCAGCTTAGGGGTTGGAGGCCATCCTGTGTGAAATGCCAAGAGTCCACTGAAACTTACAGGTCAAAACCAAACAATTACAATTCTTCAATATGGTTTTTCTTTTCTTTTTTTCTTTTTTCAAATGAGGAATCTCAACCTATTATCTCTCTCAGCTTTTCATTGGCTGGAGCCGACCTTCTCACTTTACTGAGTAGAGCTGCTCTTTCTTCTTTAAATACTCCTTATAAGCCAAATGCATTTCTGCAGGAAATCTACATTTTTACTTCTCTCTCTTGCTGAAACCTTCTATGATTCACAATTATCAGATTCCTTAACTAGCACTTAAAATCTCCATCTCCAGTGTGGTAGAAGATAAGAATGGGGGAAGGCCACCTACAAAGTAACACAACTGAAATGAGTTAGCCAGGCAGGGAGAAAGAGGAGGAGGGAGGAGGGGAGTCGTGGGAATAGCAAGATAAACTGTGTGTGTTTGCTGAGGACGTGGTGGTGGTGACAGGGAAGAATGAGCATGACAAACTGCAGACATCACATCACAGAGAACTTGGAATGCCAGGAAGAAAACAGATTCTGCTCCCGTAGATAGCAGCCAAAACCCAAGGGCATTTCTGAAACAACCACAGAGAATTTAGAATCCTCACTTGCTAGCTGTATGGGAAATAGAGAGGGGCCAGAGCAGAGCAGCAAGAGGGTCTTATCACAAAGTGGAATCTTCCTCCTCGACACAAGAATCGTACCCCACGCTACACTTCTCAGAGAGTCCTGCAGCAGCACCTGGCAAGTTAAATGTCCATGAGCAGTGTCACTCAGACATCCAAAATAGCCTCCCTATACAGACTAGGTCAGTGCAGTCTCCTCGAGGGTTGCAGGCTGGTCTATGCATCACTACAGTGAGGTCAGCAGCTGTGTATGTCCTGGTCTTAGGCGGATGGCAGGTACTCAAACGTTACCCCTCCTCTGTGTTTCTGAGTACATGGTGAAGAAGGGAGACTGCTTTCTACAAAATGTAGAGAACTCTCATTGAGGAATCAGAAAATCTGACATTTTTGTCGAGGTTGATTCTATATTTGGATAATATGCATTTGTTAATTTCGTATAAGTATACCTTTGGTCTTTTGTTATTCTATAATGAATTTGTTTTACCTATCCAAAAAATGTTCATTTGTTTCTATCCTTCAATTTAAAACAAACAAACAAAAACAGGCAATGTGAGGCTGGAGAGATGGCTTAGTGGGTAAGAAGAACACAGGCTGTTCTTGCAGAAAACCCAAGTCTGATTACCAATATCCATAGGGTACTTCACAAGGTTCTTAGAGAATCTGATGCCCCCTTTAGCCTCTGTGGGCACTGCATGTATGTGGTGTAAGACTTTCACGCATGAAAAACACCCAGAGCCTAAAACAAATAAAAATGCAAACATTTTTACAGTCTTACAAGAGTCAGTAAGTTGATGTGATACTAAGTCTAAAGTAGTTAGTAAGCTGCTAACATGCAATGTTTTTTTTTTTTTCCTTTGAAATTCTGGAAATGATAAAATTATAGAATTTGGATATTATGCTCGGGTCAACGAACATTATTATAGCTAAAGCTATAAACTAAGTATGTGCATGCCCTCAGTGGTAATGGTGAACTGTGCTTTTAAATGCTGGAGGCTATTTTTAAATACTTTTATTTAGGCCTACATACTAAGCTGCCACTCTGATCTTCAAACACTTAAACGTATGCTTCCAAGCCCCATATCCAATGTCATCCAATGTATAAAAGACACAGGATAGATTTTTACCTGTCTCTCTTATAGTCACCACAGCCTTCCCAATGCTGCAACCCTCTAATTCAGTTCCTCATGTGATGACCACCGACCATGAAATTATTTCATTGCTCCTTCATACCTGTGATTTTGCTACTGTTATGAATCGTAATATAAATATCTGGTATGCGGGATGATCCACTATGCAGTCTCTGAGGCGGTCGCAACCCACAGGTTGAGACCTGCTATTCTATTATATAGGAAACCTTATACAGTTTATTCTTAAGTTAGTGAACTGAAGGGAAGTAGTTACTTTGGCACAGAGATTTAAAAAATCCTAATTCAGGGCCGGACAGATGGCTCAGTGGTTAAGAGCGCTGACTGCTCTTCCAGAGGTCCTGAGTTCAATTCCCAGCAACGACATGGTGGCTCACAACCATCTGTAATGGAATCCGATGCCCTCTTCTGGTGTGTCTGAAGACAGCTGCAGTGTCTTCATATATATAAAATAAATAAATAAAATCTTTTTTAAAAAAATCCTAATGCATGGTCTATATCCCGTCATGCTGATGATAGTTAGTGTTTCCTTCTCAAAGAGGAGTATGAGACTTGTGTGTAAATACATGTGGATATACGAACAAAATAGAGGTCTACATTTATCTCAGAATTAAATAATTTGAGTATCATCCGAGCGGAGACCAAACATTCTCATTGTAGATCACACTAATCAAATCTGGTGTTCGAGTCACATATTTCTTATTAAGTTCTAAATCAATATCAATGTCAAACAATATGAAGATAAAACAAGCCTTATTTTAATACATGAGAAAAAAGTTTTAAAGAGGAAGGTACCAATAAGCCACAAATAGCTAGAATAATCAGTTCTAAAGAGTGGCCTTCTGTTCCCATGACAACAGCAGACTAACGTAGGGGGACTCCCCCAGGACTTTTCCTTAAAGAGCAGTGCTATAATCAAATCCCGTGAGTCGAGATCTTCCATTTCTCCACTGACTCTGCACCATCCTTACCACTCGCCCACCCAACCCTTTGCCCACAAAAGGGTATGTTCTTTCCACCTGAGAAGTTTGTTCTTTCTAACCTTCATTCATTGGTATTCTATCTTGACAGAGTATAATCAGAAGTTTGTAAAAACAGAAAACCCTCACATAAAATAATTTACCTTACCAAATCTGAATGAAAGTGTCCTATGGGATAACATGGAAGTAAGACCCTGAGGTCTGAATGACACATTCAGAAGAGCATGAGCACAGTCCTGCCCCACTGGCTTCTCCCCTCCTGTCTCCTTCTACCTCCTTACTGACTAATCCTCTCCCTCAGGAGTGACTCATTTATGTAATACCCTTTAGCAAAGGAGTCTCACAGCACAAAGCTGTGAGACTATTTAATCTTCAGTTAGTTTAACAATGGTTTTACATTAAAATTGAATTTCTAGTCAAGTTGAAAATCATTAAAAGCTTTTATTTTACTTCTCTGAAAGGGCAAGTCTATTATTGGCAACTATAAATGACAATTATGAGATAATTTCTCTTTGTAGCAGCACTTGTTAACTGCCTTTGTTTTACAAACAGGGTTTTATCCTATAGACTAGGCTTGTCCTAAACTCACAGCCATCCTCCTGCTCCAGCCACCTCAGTGCTAGGATTACGGGCGTGAGCTACTCTTGGCTTTTTGTTAACTGCATTTGAAGCCCAGAATAAATTTGTAGTCTTCTCTCCAGAATCCACTCTAATCTCCAATACTGATAGCAGCTTCATCAGGAAATCATGTAAGTAACAAGCACAGTTGAAGCTTTTATGGTAGATCTTCAAAGACCTTATAAAATGAATTGGAATATAGTTCACTATGCGTTATAAGCATTACACACTACAATTTCTTCCTATTTAGGCACTAGAGAGAGAGAAAGACAATATAGTAAGTAAAACAGTGTTTTACAGTATAATAATTTTTTGCTACCTTTGCTATCTTTCTTTGCCACTTTTAAGTGTTTCATTCTTTTATAAAATTTTAAAATTTGATAAAACATATGCATATTTTATAACACAGTCACACACACCTTTGAACCTAAGAGATAAAACTGACTTTAAAATATTTAGCAGTTTAAAATGATACCAAAAGTCAGTGAGTGACTTACAGTGAAAACATACTCTATAAGAAAGACAGGGAGGGCGAAAGAGCCTTACAAGGTATTAACCACAAATCTTTCAGCAGACTATCTGCTGCCTCATCCTTTCTGGTATGTCAACAATCCGGAATTCTCCAGGGCACTGGGGCTAAGGACAGAAACATCAGGTCACTCTTTCCAGATCAGCACTGCCATGCTTCCACACTACAGAGAGGACATAGATACAAGGAAAATGTCAAAGCGACACAGCCACCGGAGTCCCACATGCTTTCAAAGTGCTTTCATTAAACGGGTGGGGGTCACCTGATGGTGCTGCCCAGGGTACATGGAAGCTGACCCTGGGGCTGACCTCCTCAGAGTCAGGGTCTGAGGCTTACCCTCACCCAAGCTGCACTTCGACATAGCCTGCCAACGAGCTCTGTTGTAATCAAAAACAGCGCAGGGCTTTATCCTGAGGTTGGAAGAACCACTCAACTGAACAGAAGCAGCAAGGCTGTGCCTTTGCCCTCCCGTGTCAACTCGGCTCTACCATACCACACCCCAACTACCTTTCCGTGCACAATCCTAAACAAATTTCTGAGATTTAAAAATCCTAGTTTCAGAGTGTGGGGGTGGGGAGCTAATATCACAGTTCCTCCAAACAGATTTTCAAAATTCTCTTTGGCTGGGAGAACTTAGCATTTGAACGCTCTACAACACACTTGCTGTATATTCTAGGTGCTTATGGCTTTTGATTCAGGACCGCATTTCCGTGGGTTTAAACTTCTCATTACAAAGCACACGAAAGATGTGTTTAATTCAGCCCCTGAATGAAGAAGAACACATTCAGTGGCAGTGCCTGGATTCATCAAACAGCTCCTGCATTGGTTTGTAGAGAGGAGACACCAATGCTCTGGGGCTTGGACCATCATCCTACAGTTGTTGACAGACTTATGCCTCCCACTCCAAATGACCATCTAGCTTACCTACCTACCCAATTCCACTTAAGGACATAATGAAATGGAAATTCACAGATTGGAGATGACAGTGTGCCATACGATAGGGGCTTAGCAAAGCTCCCCACTCCTTCGGCTCACACAGACCCCCCTCCACATTTGTTTACTAGTTGATGCCTGCTTGTTCTTCTGAGCCGGCTACCCTTACAGGATAAGGAAGAATCCTTAATATGCACTGTGTTCCCTCAGCAGACAGGCTCTTGAGTTCCAGATTAGCACTGGGCATGAGGTTGTTCACACTGCAGGATGCAATGGCAGGACTAGCTAGACACTGGCCTCGGTCATCCTAGAGTCCTTAGCCACATTCCTAACCCTCGATTTTGGTTTTTCTCCTCACCAGGACTGAGGCAGTCCTTGTGTAAGCCTTCCCACCCTTTTACTTAGAGGAGGAGGAGTCGTTTGTTACAGGAAAGCTTGGTTTCCAAGTAATCTCATTTTGTGTTAGTAATCAAACACTTAATGCCATAACTAATGATCTGTTTAAAACCCCACATTTTGGCTTTTATATACCACCTCTGCCACTTTCTATCTGGAATCTTGACTGTTATTTATTTGCTCAGTTTCATTGTCTCTAAGCTTGAATCCACAGAAAACCCAGGTGGCTCAAGTCTGTAATCCTAGAACATGGGAAGCAGAAACAGGAAGTCTGAGGAGGCATCTTAAAAATCATATCTATATCTACATATATGGGAAGAGAAAGGAAAAAAACAATATAATATAAAGTGCGAACCACATTGAACCTAATTAGGGATATAAAAGGCAATTCAGTTACAGGAGCTTATAATCATTAAACATGTCGTCTTTACTTTTCAAGTATGCAAACATCAACTGCCTTATCTTTTAGACAAACTGAAAAGAATGCAGCCTCCCAGACTCTGCTATTTGAAATCCACACGCTGGCACGGAAGCATTATTATTCTTAATGGTAACCACATTTGGCAGAGCTGCTGATCTTTCTGATCAACCACACTTCTGTCAACTAGTCTGTGTGGTGGGGGTTTGATTTTTTTTTTTTTTTAATGAGGGCGGTTCTGCACCCACGCATCTGTTGGTGCTGGTACTGGTGTGTGGGTGTGAGGTGGGCAGGCGGGGCTACCTTCAGCTTGGCCAAAGTCTCCTTCCTCCTTATCCTCAGCAGGGTGTTGAGGTTGCTCCCAGGCCCAAAGCCGACTTGCTCAATTTGCTCAGTCGCAGATCAAATACTGCAGAAACTGAGTGGAGCATTCCTAAGTACTTGGGCGAGGTAACCTCAATTTAGAGGATGGAGGAGCCGCAGGGCTTTCAAGGTTTCTTTCTAAAATATTTGAGAGTCGTAAACTCTAAAACATCTAAATACAAGCCAAAAGTGCTTTTCTTCCCCCAGAAGAACAATCTCGCATACCAAAGTCTGCATAAAATTTCAAAGTGCTTTAGAATCTCAGGGCATGAACCCGGAGCGAGCGATGAAGGGTGAAATTGATCGAATTCATTAATGCAGGCAACTGTGTAATAAACACACGAATAAAGTAGAGCTGAACCAAAGGTTAGGGAGGAAGCGTGTACGAAAGCGACCAACCACGAGTCCGAAAAGGGAAGGTGAGCAACAGGTGGGCGGGCGGACACTGGTCCGCACGGCAGAGAGCTACGACTAGCGCGGCGGGTGGGGCTCGACTCACCGCCGACCGCAGAGCTCCGGCCCCGGCGGGCCAAGGTCTGCTGCACTTGTTCCTGGATCCGCTGGCTCCGGGCCGCCGGGTCGCCGCGGCCGCTGCTGCCCGCCAGCCTCAGCCGGGCCTCGGAGGGCAAGGCCAGGCTGGAGCTGTCCAGGTGACCCAGGATCTGCTGGCCCAGCACGGTCCGGATGTAGCCACACTCGGCCAGTGAGCCGGGGACGGCCATCGCGTCGGCGGGGTGACCGGGGAGGGACTGCCAGGACCTGCCGGCAGAGCCGCAGAGGCGTGGGGACGAGCCACAAACCCCACCCCGCCCCGCCCCGCCGCGCCCAGCCGCAAGCCCCGCCCCGCAGGGACCCAGGCCCGCAGGGCACAGGGGCGTGGCTCCTGCAAAGCAGGCGCACTCTGGCCCCGGGCGAGCACGTCCTCCGAGGCCCCACGTACACTAGGCTCGCGAAGGATTGTGGGAGGAGCTGCCCTTAGGACAGGTGCAGCTGGGAACTTCTCCTCGCGCTGTGAGTAGCACATCTAGTTAGTTAGGGTCAGTTACACTGTTCCAAATGTTCACAGATGATGAAAGATGCATGAAATAAAGTATTCTAAAAGTCTTTTTTTACCCTTAGTACTTCAGGACGCGGAGCTTTTTGCGCAGATGGAGCCCCAGAAACATATGTTCTCCCTCAGTGAAAGCCTCTGCTCGCTCTTGCAAATACACAAATTGTACCCAGTGCGCTCATGTCCACCCACTTCCTTCTTAAGGAACATGCCCACACAGAGAAACTCCAATAAGAGGCCCAGAGAAAAGATGACTTTTAAAACGCATTTTAATAGCTCTTCTAATGTTGAGTAAGCCCTCTTTATGACAAGCTCTTTGTAGGGGAACTCTTGGAAGAGGCTCTCACTTAAATCTCCCGCACCTTGAGTTTATCATGCTATTAATTATGCTTCAAATGCGGTTGGCTACTGACAACAAGAGCTAAGCTCAACAGAAGGGTCCTTGACCTTAAAGTTAACAACCGATGCTACTCTTCATGTACTGGTATTTAGACGTGGGAGAAGGAAAGAAAAATGCCTATGTTTGTTACCAAGTGAGGTCTTTTCCTTTGGTTGCTAGGTTTGTACTTTGTTGGAACGGTTAGAGAACGCACCTTCTCCCCTCCCCAGGCTCCTAACTGTACAGTTAATGTACAGCTATGTAGCTTCCTGTTTTACCCGAGCATCCAGAGAGTGAGGAGGAAACCAGGGACTAGTCACCCTTTCTCAACAGGCCACATGGTCAAAGGTCATGAGGAAAGCTCTGGAGGTAGAAGCTATGAGATCAGCAGAAGCAACTGGGCCAGTCTTTAGGTAAATTGCACTCGAGAGCTCAGCTTGCCATGTTAGGTGTAAATGTACAATTGTGATGCTGAGAGCTTTGCCGAAAACAAGAATGTTCTGATGGTTAAATTACAACGGCAATCCCATCACCAGCCCTTAAGCAAACTGTCTCCCTCCATCCATCTCCCAGCTCCTTCTGAAAGTCCCAGGTCTGTTGCAAGCACCTCCTTCTGCAGGGCCAGTACTCATTCTGGCTTTTGTGCCTGGAGCTGTGACTGATAAGGTCCCATTCTGCCTTCCTCATCAGGAGACTAGCAAGTAATTTCTCTTATTCCTCTTAGAAAGTGTAATTTCACTTTCCTGTTTCCTGTCAAATCACTTTTTAAAAGTGCTATTGTAATTGATTATCCCATTATGTAGGCTCCAATAAATGAGGACATCTTGTTATTGGTAGTTGGATGGTTTGATAAAAGAAAGGCAATTAGAAATTAGCTTTCGAGTGAAGAAGATATACATCTAATTTAGCTTATCCTTTGGTGTGACTAAAGAACACATCTCTCCTCCTCAGGTTCCTAACCACACAATAGTGTACAGCTATGTGGCTTCCTGCTTTACCCGAGCATCAAGGAAGTGAAAAGGAAATCAGGGACTAGTCACCTTTTCTCTACAAGCCTGTACTTGGTCAAAGGTCACGGGGAATGCTCTGGAAGTAGGAAGTAGGAACTATGAGAACTTGGAAACACCAAGTGGTGGGCCATAAGCAGAGCTCTGTATTTTTACACATCAGTTTCCTGTCTGTAAATGGGGATAATGAATGTACCCACATAGAGTGTTGCGTTGGTCACTAAACAAAGAGTTGTCCAGAAGTGTTCGACAGCCCTTAGAAGTTCATTCTGGAATCTCTGACTTTCTTCAAGTCTTTGTCATAGATCACCATCTTACTTAAATGCTACTCTCTCACAAGCACTCGTGCGTGAGCATTGGCACACACGCACACACACACGCACACGCACATGCACACACGCACACACACGCACACACGCACGCACGCTCACTGTTTCTCTGCAAATTTTTTGCCATAGCTTTTATTTAATCACTTGTTCTTGTGATTTGAAACAAAAAGGCCCTCATAAAATTGTGTATTTGGATGTCTGGTCTATAGTCAAGTGGAACTCTTTGGGAAGGAGTGGTAGATGAAGCCTTGTTGAAGGAGGTGTGTCACTGGGGGCTTTGAGGTTTCAAAAGCCCGCTCCTGACCCAGTTTCTCTCCTCCTCCTCCCTCTCTCCTCCCTCTCTTCTTCCGTCCCTCACTCCTGCCTCTCTCCCCTCCCCCCTCTCTGCCGGCAGCTTGTGGATCAGATGTGAGCTCTTAGCGGGTTTTACCTTGCCATGCCTGCCTTGGTGATTGTGGACTAGCTCTCTGAAACTGTAGGCAGCCCCCCAGTTGAATGCTTTCTTTTGAAAGTTACCTTGCTCATGGTGTTTTCTCACAGCAATAGGACAGTAACTAGGGCAGAAGTACCTCATGTTTTACTTGTTAATTACTTTCTTACTGGAATATAAGTTCTGAAACAGGTATTTTCTGTCCATTGCTGTTCTCCAGGACCAAAGTAAGTAGGTTTACATCAAATGAACATGCCATATTTCACAGGGCACATACTGAGTACATAAACTGTTAGTGTATTTGTTTATGTTTTCAAGTTGTTTATGCTTCTTGTAGTAACTTTCTACATAAAGTCACATAAACATCAGTGGAACTCAGCTTATTATCATCAGTAGAGGTAAAAAAATTAAAATAAACCAATATAATGCTTTTAAATTTGAATACTAACAGGGATTCAGTAAAACAATCTAAGGTAAGCATACAAGCTTCTAAGAAGCACCTTTGAAAGCAAGAATCTGCTGCAGGAGCAAGGGCTTATAAACAGAGAGAGGAGGTATTCAGACTCTGGCACCGAGAGCTGAACTATACTGTGGATATTTTATCCTGACACAGTGCAGGCCCTATCCCATTCTCTTTTCTAAGAGATGGCTTATTGTTTGCTAAATTATGAGCAAGCTCTGAGATAACTGTTGTAGGTAACATCTTCCCAACAAACCGAAGCATAGAAACAGAATGCTGTGAATCCTTTATGGTATCTGGCTGTTCTGTGAACTGCTATCTTTTACTGTTTCAGTTCAGTTTTGAAAACTTGACTTTCAATAAAATACGATTTTTTTATATGCTAACTAAATGTTTTAACTTAGAAAGCATATTTCATGGCCAACAATGATTCAATAGGAATGACTCAATATTTATTTATTTATTTATTTATGTCTCTTTTTGATTACATCCTAATCACATCTTCCCCTCCCTCTTACCTCCCCTCCCCCATTTTCCTGTGGAGGGCTTTCACTGATATCTACCCGCCCTGGCATATCAAGTTGCAGTAGGACTAGGCACATCTTCTAGTGTGACGAGGCAAGGCAGCCCAGTTAGGGGAAAGGGATCCAAGGCAGGCAACAGAGTCAGAGACACCTGCTCCTACTGTTAGGAGTCTCCCATGAAGACCGAGCTACACAAAGGCTAGATAAGTACAGAGGGCGTAGGTCCATTCCATGCATGCTGTCTGATGGTCCCGTTTCTGTGGGCCACTATGGGCCCAGATTAGTTGGTTCTGTACATTTTCCTGTGGTGTCCTTGACCTCAGTGGCTGCTTCAATCCTTCCCCTTCTTCCACATGATTTCCCAGACTCCTACTAATGTTTGAATGTGGGTCTCTGCATCTGTCTCCATCAGTTGCTGAATGAAGCCTCTCAGATGACAGTTATGCTAGCCTCCTATCTCCAAGTACAGCAAAATATCATTACTAGTGTCAGGGATGGGCTTTCTCTCATGGCATGGGTCTCAAGCTGGACCAGTCATTGGTTGGCCTTTCCCTCGATTTCTGCTTCATCTTTATTCCTGCGTATCTTGTAGGTAGGACAAGTTGTGGGTCTCAGCTGGGCTGGTGTCCCAGTACCTCCATTGGAAGTCTTTTCTGGTTATAGGAGATGGCTGGTTCAGATCCCATATTCTCATTGAAGTCTTAGACTCGCCCTCGTGAAATCCTGAGAGTCTCCATTGTGCTAGGTTTTCTAGCTCATCCCAGAGAGGCCTCCCCAGGGCCACTTTTCTCTCCCCCTACTCTCCCACTGACCCCCTCCCACTTGCCCCCTCCTCCTACCGTCACACACCCCCAGTTCCCTTCCCCCATGCCTATTCTACTTCCCCTCCTCAGTGAGATTCAAGCCACCCCGGCCGTGTCCTCCTTGTTACTTAGCTTCTTTGGGTTCTGTGGATTGCGGCGGTTATCTTGTAGTTTATGGCTACTTGTAAGTGCGTACATAACGTGTTTGTCTTTCTGGGTCTGGGTACCTCACTCAGGATGATCTTTTCTAGTTCTATTCATTTGCCTGCAAATTTCATGATGTCATTGCTTTTAATAACTGAGTGATGTTTTGTAAATGTACTACATTTTTTTAATGCATTCTTCTGCTGTGGGGCAATTAGGTTGTTTCCAGTTTCTGGCTATTACAAATAAAGCTGCTATGAATATAGTTGAGCACGTGTCCTTCTGGTATGGTGGCGCACCTTTTAAGTATATTCCCAGGAGCAGGATGACTGGGTCTTGAGGTAGAATTCTTCCCAGTTTTCTGAGAAACCACCACATTGGTTTCCACAGTGGTTGTACAAGTTCTCACTCCCGGCAGCAATGGAGGAGAGCTCCCCTAGCTCCACATCATCACCAGCATCTGCTGTCACTTGAGTTTTTATCTTGGCCATTCTGATGGTGTAAGGTGGAATCTCAGATTTACATTTCCCTGATGACTGTCTTTGAGTGCTTCTCAGCTGTTTGAGATTCTTCAATTGAGAATTCTCTGTGTAGGTCTGTGCCCCACTTTTAAATTGGGTTATTTGGTTTGTTGGTATTTAATTTCTTGAGTTCTTTATGTACTTTGGATACTAGCACTCTGTTCTCCCTCAGCTTGCTTTTGATTAGTGGTGTTTCATCACAGCAACAACCCTCACTAAGACAAGGGCCAAGTGTTTATGACCTAGCAGAGAACCTCATTCCTTTCCAGACATTTTCTGAAAAACCAAAACAAAACTATTAACTTAGTTTTCAGTGATGTTCTCTGACCTTCCTCATACCTCATCTACAGCTTCACCTCGTCAGACCTTGAAGGTTCCCTCAGGAAGCACCCTGCCTTGGGAAACCCATGTAAACAGTAGCTTCAGACTTTACAATAATATAATTGTGTTTTAATTATAGTATAATTGTATCACAATATAATTATTGTAAAGGCCATGAAGTGTGATTAATTCTTAGATAAACTCACATAAGCTGTCTAGTATCTTTTTTCTGCGTACCTTTCTTCCTCTTGACTCTTGTTATTAAAATATATAGTAAAATATATTTTTAAGATTTTTCTTTTTATTACATATATTTATTTATTTATTTATTTATTTGGATATATGCATGAGTCCTTGTGATGGTTTGAATGAGAATGATGCCTTTAAGCCATTATATTTGAATACTTGATAAGCAATTGGTGGAACTGTTTGGGAAGGACTATGAGGTTTAGCTTCACTGGAAGAGACATGTCCCTGAGGGTGGACTTTGAGATTTAAAAATCCCACACCAATTCCAGTTAGGTCTCTTGTGGTTGTTGTCTCAACATGTTTTAAGTTCTCAGCTACTGCTTGAGTACCATGCCTGCTACTTGTTGCCATGTCCCCTGCCATGATGGTCATGGACTACCCCTCAGAAATGATGAGTTCCAGTTAAATGCTTTATTTTATAAGCCCCCCTGATCATGTTATCTCTTTGATAAAAAATAGAAAAGTAACTAAGACAATCCTAACACCTTAAAAACACCCACTATTGTGCTTTACTTTCTGTGATGCTGATAACCTCACACTGGGGAATGGCTGGTCTTTTCCTCTGCACCATGATGCAAGTTTGCCTTCTCTCTTATAAGGATATAATCTCTTCGATTCTGTAGTCTCACTAGATAAGGAAGAGGCTTCTATAACTTTCAAGGCTGTCCTGGTTAGTTTTTGTCAATTGGATACAAGCTAGAGTCATCTGGGATCTCTGCTGAAAAAAAAATGCCCCCATCAGGTTAGCCTATAGTCAATTTTGTACAGTAGTTTCTTGATTAATGAGTGATGTGGAGAAAGACCTAGCCACTATGGGGTGCTATCCCTGGACAGGTCATCCTGGGAGGTGTAAAAGGTAGCTGAACATGAGTCTGAGGAGCAAGCCGTAGAAAGCACAAGTCACAGATAAGCACTGGGGAAACCAGGAATGCTAAACATGCAGGGTTTTCTTTTCAATGGAAGAGGTGCATAACATGTTTTCTTCCAAGAAGAATGGGAATGGAGGCGGTTAATAGCCTGGTGACCTGTGCTGTCTATAGGGTGGTGGCCACCCCTAGATTCTTCCTCCCTAGAGCTTTATATTGAGCATTGCTTCTCAGTCAGTAGAACCCATCCTTATGGGAGATGTCTCATGTACTTCACAATGGAGCAGAGCCTAGATAACCTCTGTGCTATCCCTAAGACCAGGGCACACCTGACTCCCTCAGTCATTCTCCTTAGACCGTTATCTTGAGTATTGTTTCTCAGTCTGTAGTATTCATTTTTATGGAAGAGATCATATGTACTTTGCAAAGAGTTTTGGTGTAGCATGCCTTGAGCTGATGTTGTTCACACACACACACACACAGAGAGAGAGAGAGAGAGAGAGAGAGAGAGATGCTAACAAAAAGCATCCCTCTGTTGTCTCCAAGTCTCTACCTTGAATTCCTGCCCTGGCTTCCACTGATACACTTTAATGGGGAAACATACACCAGATAAATCCTTTCTGTTCCAAGTTTATCACAGCTTTAGAAAAACGAACCATGAAAAAGGCTGACGCGGGTTTAGATTCTTGTGTTCTTGTGTCAAAACAATAACCTAACTGCTATTTGTATCAATGTTTTTAAACTTTGTGATGTCTTATTCAGGGTGAGGATGTCCCCAGAGACGTTTGGAGGGAATAACTGGCACTAGGGTTTTAGAAAATGTCCCATGCCCCAATGGCTATGTGGGTGGATCATGGCATCTGATCCAGGAAAAGGACTCAGCTTCAGTGATCCCGGCATGGGTGGGTTCATGGCATCTGATCCAGGAAAAGGACTCAGCTTCAGTGATCCCGGACATGGTGGTTTGAATTAGGATGATCCCATAAGCTCATATGTTTAAATACTTGCTTTTCTGTTGGTGGAACTGTCTGAGAAGGATTGGGATGTGTGGCTTTGTTAGAAGGATTGTGTCACTAGCGACAGGTTTGATGTTTCAAAATACTCGCGCCATTTCTATGTCTCTTTCTGTTTTGTGGTTTTGTCTCACAATATTAGCTCTAAGCTATTCCTTTGCTGCACTATTATGGAGTCTATCCTACTGAAACAATAAACCCCAAATAAGCTATTTCTCCTATAAGTTGACTTGGTCATGGTGTTTTACCATAGTGATAGAAAAATAACTAAGACACCATGTTTATACTGGACAGACTGATGGTGTCTGTCAGGTTGTGAGCATCCCAAGTCATATTCTTTCTTCTTTAGAGAATATAGCTTGGTCTCACTACCAATTAGAAAATAAAAGTTTTGATCTGGGATTGGTCAGCAGGCTCAGTAGGTAAGAGCACTGGCTGCTCTTTTACAGGACCAAGGGTCAAGTCCAAGCACATGATGGCTTACAAACATCTGTAACTCCAATTGCAGGAGACCTGACACACTCTTCTGGGCAGCAGGCATGCAGATGGTACACAGACATACATGCAAGCAAAGTGTTCACGCACACAAAATAAAAAATTAAAACATTTAAAGAGCTTTAACTTGCGGTGACACGGAGGCAGGCATTCCCCCTCTGCTGTTTTGCTCATAAGATAGAAGTCTCAAGTCTACATGATAAGCCTCTGCTTTTTCATTTTCTATCACTGAGTCTTTCTTATCAAGTAGATAGAAGTGTTAACTTTACACTTCATGGGTCTTTATAACCTGCTTGCACCTTGACCTAGCTTAACTGAGTCACCTCTATCCATTGTAATTAGCTTCATGTAATTATGGTTTTGTGTCAATTTGTATCCTAAGAAAAAACTGAGTAACAAAATGTGTGACCATTTCAGTTTTATACATTTGTCAAAAATGCCACTCCGCCCCATTCCTTTATTTCCCTCCTGTATGCAAATGTCTCTGCTGTATGCAAATGTCTCTGCTGTATGCAAATGTTTCTGCTGTATACAAACGTCTCTATTGTATGCAAATGTCTCTGCTGTATGCAAATGTCTCTGCTGTATGCAAATGTCTGTATTGTATGCAAATATACCTGCTGTATGCAAAGGTCTCTAATTTTCCCCTTGTGCTTTAATTGCTCATGAGTTCTGTGGTCTTTTCCAGTTCCTCCCTTAAATTTTTTTTCTTCTCGTGGGTACTTTTGCATTAACTTGGCATCTAATGACATATACTTTTACCTACAAGCACATATCTAACAATTAGAATCTAAGGTATATATAGGACAGAGAACATATGGTATGTATCATTTTCAGACTAGCCTAATGCCTAGTATAATGTTCATACTTCCAATAATTTTCCAGCAAATTTCATTTTTTAACAAGTAAATAAAATTCCATTGTACTTACATAAATGCACATTCTCATTATCAGATCATCTATTGATGGATGAGCCATGCATTAGTTACTTTTCTATTGCTTCGATAAAACACCAACCAAGACCACGTATATAAGAAAGCATTTAATTGGGCACATGGTTCCAGAGGGTTAGAGTCCATGGTGGCACCAGGAAAACCTGAGTTCACATCTCGAACCACAAGCAGGAGGCAGAGAGCATACCAAGAATGGTATGAATCTTTTTCTCTTAGTTCAGGTTTTAGGGCTGTGAAGAGACACCATGGCCATGGCAACTCTTATAAAGGGAAACATTTCATTAGGGCTAGCTTAGTCCTAGCAGAGGTTTAGTCCATTATCATCAGGGCATGAAGCAGGCAGGTAGACATGGTGCTGGATCAGGAGCTGAGAGGTTTATATCTTGATCTGCAGGAAGCAAGACTATCTACCACACTGGTATACCTTGAGCATATATGGTCTCAAAGCCCTGCCTTCATAGAAATACACTTCTTCTAACAAGGCAATCCTCCAAAAAGGTCACACCTCCTAATCGTTCCCAATCAGTCGCCGACTGGGTCCCGTGGGGCCGTTCTTACTCATACTTTCCCAGCTTATCCCATTTCCTTGCTCGTGTGAACTTATGAAGTAGCATGTAGACTCCTTTTTGTATAAATCCAAGAGTGGTATAAGTGGATGTCTTAGTTAGGGCTTCTGTTCCTGTGATGAAGACCATGACCGAAAGCCATTTGGGGAGGAAAAGCTTTAGTTCTTCTACACCTATCACTGAGGGAAGCGAAAGCGTGAACTCAATGCGGAAACCTGAAGGCAATAAGTGCAGCTTCCTGGCTTGTTCCTCAGGTCCCGCTCCACCCTTTATCTTATACCACGAGTACCACCTACTCAGGGATTAAACCATTCATTACAATGTGCTGGGCCTTCCCACACCAATCACTCATCAATCACTAATCAAGAAAATGCCCTAGACTTGCCTATGAGCAATCTTTGTTGGAGGCATTTTCTCAATTGACGTTCCTCTTCCATGATAAATCTAATTTCCAACATAATACCAAATTCTGTCAACCTGACAGAAGAGCTAACCAAGACACTGGATCATGTTGTGGTTCTAGTGTTAGTTTTTGAGGAAGCGCAATAAAGATTTCCACCATGGTTCTACCAAGTCTGCACTCCCACCAGCAGTAGATAAGGCTCTGATTTCCATACATACTCTTCAACACTTGCTGTCATTTCTTTTTTGACGGTGTGTTGGGAGCATAACACAGAGATCCCGTGCCCACAGATCTTCAGAGATACCGGGAATGTTTAGCACAGGGGATTGTCTTTCCAATGGGAAAGATGTAAGAAAGCTGGGACTTGGAAGTGATGAGCAGCCTGGCGACCTGCATTATCTGGCATGAGCCAGGCCCTCCCCAAGCTCCCCCAACCAGGACCAGAGGTAGCTAATAGCCCAAATGACCTCTGTGCTGTCTGTATGATGAAGACCAGGCCAAGTTCCCTAAGCCCTTAAGCTACAGAGGTAGCCTATCTGTAGAGCCCTCTTCTTGGAGGAGACGACATGGACCCTGAGTCAAGTTTTAATGTAATTATGCTTGCTTGTGTACCAGGGATTGTATTACAGCAGAAATTCTTTTCCCAAACTGTACTGTGTTTAAATTTGTTGGAAATAAACTGCCGGAGATCAGACTCTAAATATCTTGATCCAGGTTGATGAAGTCAATCTGAACTGAGTTTCAGTCTCATATCTTTGCTGTTTGGTGCCTGGACATTTGCTGAGACCCCCTCACTGGTGGCCATGTGGGCTAGTTTTGTTTCAGTTTGACACTAGCTAGAATCATTCATGTCTTTGTGTTTTATTACTGTGAAGAGACACTATGACCGTGGAAACTCTTAAAAAGAAAAACGTTTAATTGAGGCTAGCTTACAGTTTCAGAGCTTTAGTCCATTATTATCATTCTTTAGTCCATTATGGTGGGAAGCATGGCAGATACACGAGACATGGTGCTGGAGAAGGAGCTGAGAGTTCTATATCTTGGGGCAGCCAGCAGAATGAGACTGTGTGCCACACTGGGTGTAGCTTAAGCATAGGAGACCTCAAAGACCACCCCCACAGTGACACATTTCCTCCAACAAGGCCTCACCTCCCAATAATGCCACTTCCTATGGGCTAAGCATTCACAAACAAGTCTAGAGGGGCCAAATTTATTCAAACCACCACAATTTGGAGAGAAAACCTCAGTTAAGAGAGTGTCCCCAACTAACTGGCCTGTTAGTAAGCCTGGGGGGGGGCATTTTCTTCACTGATATTTGGTGTGGGAAGGCTCAGGTGACTGTGGGAAGTGGCATCCCTCAGCTAGTGGTCCTGGCTGCTACAAGAAAATAGACCGAGAAGCCATGAAGAAAAAGCAAGCCAGTAAACCGCACTCTTCCGTGGCCTCTGCCTCATTTCCTACCTCCAAGTTTCTGTCCTGCTTCCCTCAGTGATGGAATTATAAGTTATAAAGCAAAAACAAACACAAGGAAGAGTGTTGGAGAGTTGTTTGTGCATCGTGTGAAGATGTGCCTCTGTCCTTCCTTGCCTGCCTAAGGCACCTTCTGATTGGTTAAATAAATAGCTGAATAGCCTAAACTGAGCAAGAGACGATAAGGCAGGACTTCATGCCCTGAGAGTGAGAGATGCACTCAGGTAGAAGGAGAGGAATCGCCATCAGGACTTGAATGAAAAAGGAGAAGCCAGAGCAAGGCAGAGATGGCAGGTAAAGGGCCATGTGGCCATGTGGCTGGGAAGTAGGCCAGGTCAGCAGAGTTGCATTAGAATAGCTCAGAAATGGCCCAGCTTAGTGCCTGAAGTTTTAAATAAGTATACCAGGTCTCCATGTCATATGCCCATATGTCTACATTTGGCATCCAGTGTCTGGAACAGAATCCAAGCTTAGACAAAAGATTCAGGTATTAGAAAAAGTCCTGGGTGGAAGGTGGCAAAAAATGTTTCCAGAGCAACCAGTTTCTCAGAGCTTCCAACTGGTACCTGCAGGCGAAATGGAGCAAGCAGAAGTGAGGCCTGGTAGCCAGGTGGAGCCTGAGGCTAGCATGGACAGCTGAAGCTGCTGCTGATGGATCCCTAGCTCCAGTTAGAAGATGGGGCTGTGTGGCGCCTGCTGATGGAATGCAGGAAGCCACGATCCTGAAGTCCTGAACACAAAGGAGCCTCTGAGCCAGTACAGTGACTAGTGATCCTTAAAAGTAGGAGTTTATACAAGGTTAGACACAGAGATAAATATTAAGTTTAGAAGCAGAAAGAGAAATAAAGTCTCCAAAGGAAGGAGAAAGAAAGAAAATAAGTAAAACTGTTCTATAAATGTGTACAATAAAGTCAAGTCTCTGTAGAAAGAAAAAGAGTAGGAGAGGTTTAAAAAGAAAGTATTTTCCATGTTCAAAACACTACGGAAGACGGTATTTGGACCCTATTTAGTTTTGTTACAATTATAAGCATACAAATCATCATATTTTTAATGATTAAAATTTTATATATCTTTTTAAGAGAGATCAGAATAAAGCAGACTTAGAGAAGGAAAAGACTGAAAAATCAAATGCTAGAGTGGAGGTGATAGAAAAGATACTGAAAACTGATTCAGAACAGAGGCGCTTCAGAGGAATCCAATCTAAAGCCTACATCGCCACCTTGTGACCAGATTGCAAAATGATAGCCTATTAAATTCCTAGATAAAGAAACGTAGGCTGACAAATACAGTGGCAAATGCTGGCAGCCAACCATTGGATTGAGCCCCGATGGAGGAGTTGGAGAAGGGACTGAAGGACCTGAGGGGGTTTGCAGCCCCGTGGAGGGAGCAACAGTGTCAACTGGTTAGGCCCCAAAGAGCTCCCAGGGACTGGACCACCAACAAAAGAATGCATATGGAGGGACCCATGGTGCTGGCCACTTATGTGGCAGAGGAGGGCCTTGTTGGCCATCAGTGGGAAGAGAGACCCCTGGGCCTGAGGGTGTTAGATGCCCTCATGTAGGGGAATGCCAGGGAAAGAAGAGGGGAGTGGATGGGGGAACACCCTCATGGGGGGTGGATGGGATAGGGGGCTTGAGGGTGGACCAGGAAAGAGGGTAACATTTGAAATGTAAATAAAGAAAATATCCAAAAAAAAAAAAAAAATACAGATTCTGTTTAATGATGCAACCTTAGAGCAATGTCGTACAATAGATTATGTGTTATATTTTGTAGAGTTTGTACAACTAAGATATGTACATATGTTAATAGATCATACAGTTGATGCTCAGGATTTTAATGTTTCTGTCTTGAGTTCTAAAAAGGCTGACTCTGAGATTGCACGTTTCTTAGAGGTGATGGTTATCTTAGAGATGCCATCTGTATGTTACTAGCATATCTCACGAGCCTGCACGATAATCAAATGCAGAAAGATCTAACAGGTCTTTATAGGAAATGCTCATAAAACAAAAGGAGGATATAAAGACACCCAGAGATAGAGTAAACAATGCTTTATTGACTCTAAATTTTGTAAATGACAATAAGACCGATAACACAGCTGCTGAAATGTTCTAGATTTTTAGAAAGGACTGCTGAGCTAGGTCAGTGTATATATGAGATAATCTCAGAATGGAAGGCAGGAAATATGTTGCATTGGGGAAAGAGGTTTTGTCTTTGTTTTAACAGGATAAGAAAAGCTATGGATTCCTTCAAAATTAATAAAGATTAGATTTGACCAAGAAATGTTGCCTGCAGACCCAGAAGGACGACAAAACAGGTGAACTGAATGCTGATGCCTCTACTTGGGAACAGCCCTGGAACAGCTGAGACGTGAAAGTGTCTATGTGTAGCCCATAAGTCTGGCTGGCTACACAATCCTCAGGATTTCTTATTTCCATCCTTTCAAATGGCACAGATGATAATTTATATTACAGTTTGGTCATACATTCCCAAATGAGCTTATAGAAAAAGAAAGATGCCTTCACCTGCTCAAACAATGAGCTGATTGGTGCACACTGCATGTTCCATATATGTGTTAATGCAAAAATCTCTGTTACTTTAAAAGTTTACATGTTTACAGAGCAAAAGGACCAGAGATCAATGAAGACAAGACAAACAGCTCAGATGATCCAGCCTCACAGACTGGCTCAACAGCTGTTTCCTCAAAAATGTGCATCCAGAACAACTGCAAAACACCTAGCTAAGAAGGTCCAGGCTCACACACTGTTCCAGGTAAGACTTCAGTTAAGCCCCATGTTTCCCATAACAGACTGGACAGAAAATGATACAGCAAGCGTTCCTTAGACATGACAATATCCCAATTGTCTTAGGGCCCCAAAAGAGCAGAGCTTGCTGCCCACCAGACAGCAGGAGACAATTTTAAGAGAATGATTCATCATTCCCAAGAGACAGTGTGGGTGGGTGGTGTTTGGTCATTTTGCAGATGATGAATGTTGGTTACAAGTTGTTAATGGTCTTGGTCAGGGTGGAAGAAATTTAAAGGAGGTGAGATCCAGGGATCTTTCTTCTTGCTTTTTCTTTTCTCTATCCTTCTTTCTCTCGTATCTGTTTTAGGTGGAAGGGAGAGAAGGGATACAAAGAAAAAAGTGGGGGTGTCGGAATGATGGGTGAAAAAATAGACTATGGAGTCTACTTTCAGACTAGAAAGCAACAACAGTCCAAGAATTTTTACATTGCTATGGAATTATGTATATAGATACAAATTTAAGGTTATATTTTTGTTATACCATACTGTATATAAATTTCAACTCTTGTTTAAGGTATTGTACATATCCGACTCATTTAAAAATGCAATATGGAGTTCTAGTCCTTGAAAGCTGCTATTGTAGACTGTTTAGGATAATTAAGAGGTGCAAGTTCAGATTCTGAGGAAATTAAAAAAAATCATCAGATCCTACTACAAAAGCCTATACGCAACAAAACTGGAAAATCTGGATGAAATGGACAAGTTTCTAGACAGATACCAAATACCAAAGTTAAGTCAGGATCAGGTAAACCATCTAAACAGTCCCATAACCCCTAAAGAAATAGAAGCAGTCATTAAAAGTCTCCCAACCAAAAAAAGCCCAGGACCAGATGGGTTCAGTGCAGAATTCTATCAGACCTTCAAAGAAGACCTAATACCAATACTCTTCAAACTATTCCACAAAATAGAAACAGAAGGAACACTACCCAATTCATTCTATGAGGCGACAGTTACACTGATACCAAAACCCCACAAAGACCCAACACTAAAAGAAAACTTCAGATCAATTTCCCTTATGAATATCAATACAAAAATACTCAATAACATTCTTGCAAACAGAATCCAAGAACACATAAACACGATCATTCACCATGATCAAGTAAGCTTCATCCCAGGGATGCAGGGATGGTTCAATACCCAGAAATCCATCAATGTAATCCACTACATAAACAAACTCAAAGAAAAAAACCACGTGGTCTTTTCACTATATGCTGAAAAAGCATTTCACAAAATTCAACATCCCTTCATGATAAAAGTCTTGGAAAGATCAGGAATTCAAGGAGCATACCTAAACATAGTAAAAGCAATATACAGCAAACCAGTGGCCAACATCAAACTAAATGGAGAGAAACTCAAAGCAATCCCACTAAAATCAGGGGCTAGACAAGGCTGCCCTTTCTTTCCCTATCTATTCAATATAGTACTTGAAGTGCTAGCTAGAGCAATTAGACAACAAAAGGAGATCAAAGGGATACAAATTGGAAAGGAAGAAATCAAAATATCACTATTTGCAATGATAGGATGGTATACGTAAGTGACCCGAAAAACTCCACCAGAGATCTGCTACAGCTGATAAACAACTTCAGCAAAGTGGCCAGATATAAAATTAACTCAAGCAAATCAGTAGCCTTCCTATACTCAAAGGATAAACAGGCTGAGGGAAATGACACCCTTCACAATTGTCACAAACAATATAAAGTATCTTGGTGTGACTCTAACCAAACAAGTGAAAGATCTGTATGACAGGAACTTCAAGTCTCTGAAGAAATAAATCAAAGAAGACCTCAGAAAATGGAAAGATCTCCCATGCTCATGGATTGGCAGGATTAATATAGTTAAAATGGCCATCCTGCCGAAAGATTCAATGCAATCCCCATCAAAATTCTAACTCAATTCTTCATAGACTTAGAAAGAGCAATTCTCAAATTCATATGGAATAACAAAAAACCCAGGATAGCAAAAACTATTCTCAATAATAAAAGAACTTCTGGGGGAATCAGCCTCCCTGACCTCAAGCTGTACTACAGAGCAGTGATAAAAACTGCATGGTATTGGGACAGTGACAGGCAGGTAGATCAATGGAATAGAATAGAAGACCCAGAAATGAACCCACACACTTATGGTCACTTGACCTTTGACAAGGGAGCTAAAACCATCCAGTGGAAAAAAGACAGCATTTTCAACAAGTGGTGCTGGTTCAACTGGTGGTCTATATGTAGAAGAATGAGAATTGATCCATTCCTATCTCCCTGTACAAAGCTCAAGTCCAAGTGGATCAAGGACCTCCACATAAAACCAGATACACTGAATCTAATAGAAGAGAAAGTGGGGAAAAGTCTAGACCACATGGGCACAGGGGAAAAGTTTCTGAACAGAACGCTAATGGTTTATGCTCTAAGATCAAGAATCGTCAAATGAGACCTCATGAAATTACAAAACTTCTGTAAAGCAAAGGACACTGTAAATAGGACAAAACAGCAGCCAACAGATTGGGAAAAGATCTTTACCAATCCTATGACAGATAGAGGGCTAATATCCAATATATACAAAGAACTCAAGAAGCTAGACTCCAGAGATCCAAATAAGCCTATCAAAAAATGGGGAAGAGAGCTAAACAGAGAATTCTCAACTGAGGAAACTCGAATGGCTGAGAAGCACCTAAAGAAATGTTCAACATCCTTAGTCATCAGGGAAATGCAAATCAAAACAACCCTGAGATTCCACCTCACACCAGTCAGAATGGCTAAGATCAAAAACTAAGGTGACAGCAGATGTTGGCGAGGATGTGGAGAAAGAGGAACACTCCTCCATTGCTGGTGGGAATGCAAATTGATACAACCTCTCTGGAAATCAGTTTGGCAGACCCTCAGAAAAATGAACATAATACTATCTGAGGACCCAGCTATTCCACTCCTGGCCATATATACAGAAGATGCTCCAACATGTAATAAAGACACATGCTCCACTATGTTCATAGCAGCCATATTTATAATAGCCAGAAACTGGAAACAACCCAGATGTCCCTCAACAGAGGAATGGATACAGAAAATGTGGTACATTTACACAATGGAATACTACTCAGCTATTAAAAACAATGACTTCATGAATTTTGCAGGCAAATGGATGGAACTTGAAAATATCATCCTGAGTGAGGTAACTCAGTCACAAAAGAATGAACACGGTATGTACTCACTGATAAGTGGTTATTAGCCCAAAAGTTCGCAATACCCAAGGATCACTTTACAGCAACCATTGGGCTGAGCATGAGGTCGCAGATGGAGGAGTTGGAGAAGGGACTGAAGGAGCTGAGGGAGTTGGCAGCCCCATGGAGGGAGCAACAGTGTCCACTGACCTGACCTCCCGATGCTCCTGAAGACTGTATCACCAACCAAAGAATACACATGGAGGGACCCATGGTGCTGGCCACATATATGGCAGAGGAGGGTCTTGTTAGTCATCATGGGGGGCAGATTCCCTTGGGCCTGAGCATGTTAGATGCCCCAGTATAGGAGAATCCCAAGGAGAGAAGACGAGAGTGGGTGGGTGGGTGGGTTGGTGGGTGGGAGAATACCCCCATAGAGGCAGGGGAGGTGGGAGGGGATTGGGGTTTCCTAAGGGGAGATCTGGAAAGGGGAAAACAGTTGAAATGTAAATAAAGTATCAAAAAAATTTTAAAAAAGAAATGCTAATAATCAATTAAACTTATGGTCATGATAGATATTAACTTAGTTAATTATAGTTAATTATAGCAATAAGCTTCATTTACTATCCTGTAAATGTTTTCAAAGTTAAGCAGATTGTAGATAGCTGGAAACAAGCAACATTTGCCTATCAGCTGTACTACAGATAAATAGGTGGTCTTCAAAAACATCAGAGATCTTCAGAATATGACATTTAAAAATGTTTTTATTAATAAAAGTCATTCATAACAGTGAGACACAACTGCTCCTGGTAGGATCTGTAATCTACTTCAAAGAAGATGATGGGCATCAAAGGACCTCCATATGGAGTTTACTCCAAATGTGACAAAGCTAGCCACTGGGCAAAAAACAGCCCTTGATTCACCTGCAGACAGCATGCTGTCCAAACAATGAACAAACAGGACACGGAAGAGTTGACTGCCAGACTTTGCAAGAACGAGGTAGGCAAGTTCTTCATAATTTCTGCTTCAGAGAAAAGTGTGTCACATGCTGGGCCAGAGGG
This sequence comes from Rhynchomys soricoides, assembly GCA_019843965.1. Taxonomy (NCBI): domain Eukaryota; kingdom Metazoa; phylum Chordata; class Mammalia; order Rodentia; family Muridae; genus Rhynchomys; species Rhynchomys soricoides. The sequence continues at coordinate 2,040,413 of JADRCH010000145.1, read as the reverse complement.
CCAAAGATGGATGCTCCAACACTGCAGAGGGACCTTGGGGGACTGTCCAGGCAGCCAGCTGTCTTTCTGTAGTTTTGGAAGCTGTGTGCCTGCACTTGCTGTTTACTCGGATAAGATTTATCTTTTTAGGTCTCTAATGGGGTTGAAGACTAGATAGTTATAGTGTCACAATTAAGCTTGGGTTGTTTAGGATTTAAGAAAGTTGCTTAAGGTCTAAAAGATATTGATACGTCAAGAATTGCAAGTTATGATAGAAAGTGATTTAAGTACAAAACTTTGAACTCACCAAGATAGGACAGATAATAGAGTACTTTCTCCAAGGTTACCAAATACAAATGGACTGGATGTTGTGGGTGTAGTTTTACATGATGGTTCTCATAATTGTTCTTATTATATATGGTTTATTAATAGAAGAGAGAGGCTTTTATTAGACTAAAAGAGAGAGAGATTGGACTGATATTTTTGTACACTGTGTGAAGATGTGCCTCTGCCCTTCTTTGCCTGCCTAAGGCACCTTCTGATTGGTTAAAATAACAGGACTATGGCATATGGCAAAAGATAGACTACTAAGGTGGGGCTTCTGGTCAGAGGGGGGAGTTCTGGGAGGGACACAGTCCAGTACTGGAGGGCTCTGCCACTGAGACCCAGAGGAAATTTGGTGTATGAAACTAAGGAGAGGGAACCAGACACGTGGCAAAGCCTAGATTAGTATAAGTGGGATAATTGAATTATGAGCTAGTTGGGAGTAAGTCCAAATATAAGGCTAAACGCTTATAAATAAATATAGTCTCCATGTCATTATTTGGGAGCAAGGGCAGGCATAAAAAAGCCCACAGTTACAGAAAAGAAAAAAAATCTTTGCTCCCTGAGTTGCTTTTGGTCATGGTGGTTTATCACAGCCATATAAACCCTGAGACAGGGTGGGATAGACTCTCAAAGTAGTTGTTTTATTTTATTGTATGCGTATTAGTGTTTTGACCTCAAGTACATCTGCACAACAGATGCATGCCTGGTGTCTGTGGAAGCCATCAGAGTGTATCAGGTACTCTGGAATGGTAGTCACAGATGGCTGTAGATGTCTGGTGGGTGCTTGGAGTCAAACCTATCCCTTTGGAAGAACAGCCAGGACTCTGAACTGCTGAGTTATCTCTCCAGCCTTTCAAAGTAGACCTTTCTTTTCCTCTATTCTTTTATCGAAAATGGATTTTTCATGTAATATATTCTAATTGTAGTTTCCCCTTCTCCCAATTTTTCCAGACACTTTCCATCTCTTCTTAAAAAACAAACAAGTATCTAAATAATAAATAATAAAATAAAGTAAAACCAAACTAAACTAACCATTTTACTCTGCATTTTAGTAATGACTGTGAATGGTGAACTTTATTTTTTTCCATGTTTCGTCATTTGTGTCCTTTTTCCATTCAGAACTTTCTGTTTAGTCCATTGACCTATTTATTGATTCTCAGAGGTCTTGTTGTAGCTCTTTAATTTCTGAAGTTCATATAATTTCACCATATGCAATGCACCTTGATCACAGCATCTCTTACCCATTTCCTTCCCATCCCTGTCATCCTCACACCTAGCTTTTTCTTCTGTCCAACAAGGTCAGACCTACCTTCATATATTCTTGTAGCCTGTTGAATTTAACTGTTGTCTGCATGAACATGCATGGGATTATTTTCTTGTGCAAAGGCAAGTTACCACTGGCTATACCACTAATGAATAGGATACCCTCTTCTTAGAAACTGTTAACTACTGTACCCCCCTCAGGGAATGTTAAGGTGTTTTATGACCCTGCATCCTGTTCAGGAAAGAATGTTTATAGACCTAGTCTTGTGCAGGCTGCTACTGATACTGTGAGTTAGTCGGTACAGTAGTTACACCATAGATAGAAGGCAATGATGTCCCTGGGGTTTATTGCTGGCCTATTTAGGACTGAGTACCCGGTATCACTTACTCTCAGCATTTTGGCAGTTTGATTCTCCGAATTCAGGTTTTGCTCACTGTAAAAGGATGCTTCTCTGATGAATTTTGAGAGTAACATTAATACACACATATAAACATAAATATTTTCAAGTTGACATCCTGTCAACAGGAGTAAGTCTCTACTTTTATGAGATATCAGTTCCTTCTGTAGAGAGGGCCACCAGTCCAGTGAGAGCTTGGTTACCTCTATAATAATGACTACTGTTAGCATTTCATCTGGCTCCGCCCCACGGTTGCCTGGCAACAGCCAGGTGTGTCTGACTCACCATAAAAGGCGCTGCTCGCCCCCCCCGTGCTCTCTTCTCATCTCCCCTTGCTCTTGCTCTTACTCTCTTCTCCTCTCTCCCCATTCTCTTCTCCCTCTCTTCCCACATTCTCATGGTTGGCCTCCACTCTTCTACACTCTCTCTCCCTTTCTGTCTCTCTCTCTGCCTTTCTCTATCTCTACTCACTCAACTCCCCTCCCCATGTCCTAAATAAACTCTATTCTAATCTGTCTACTCTACTCTACTCTACTCTACTCTACTCTATCCTATTCTATACTGGCTGGTACCTCAGGGGGAAGGGATGCTTCAGCATGGGCCCACAGAGGCACCCCTTCCCCCCACACCATACTGTGCCTCCACCAAACATACCCCTGGCTTCTTTCCTTTTTATAAAGCACAGCAACTACTGCATCAATAGGCACAGTGTGCTTGGCATGTTGGTCTTGTAGTTCGTAGGTTTACAACCAGTTAAGACCATTGGTGACTTTTCACCTTTGGTACCATGGAAACTAACCACCTGATGGAAGCTTCCCAACTGATTTCTCTATATCCTACCACAAAAGTATTTGGGTCATGAGCAATAGGGTCTTTTCATTTAGTTCTGGTGGGAAACCCAGAGCTATGGCAATAGCCTGTTTTATTTGGGGGAAGGGTCTAACAAAGTCTCATTTGTCAACTGTTGTCCTAATCCTGAGTAGAGTCCTTACCTATGCTTTTATCTTGAAGTGTACCCCTTTTTTTTTCCTCTAGCAAGCTCAGAGTTTCACTACAATCTTTTATCTATTTGAGTTGATTTTTGTACAAGGTGTGGGCTATGGATCTTTCTAAATGAAGATGTCCAATTTTTCCAGCACTATTTGTTGAAGATGTATGATCTTTGTAGGAAATCAGGTAGTTTTATATGCGTGGGTTTACATCTTTGTCTTCTATGTTTTCTTTCTTTCTTTCTCTCTTTCACTATAGCTATATAATATAATTTGAAATTAGAAACAGATTTATCTCAAGAATTCTTTTTTTAATTGGTTTTTATGAGACATAGTTTTTTGTGTAGCCCTATCTGTCCTAGAACTTGCTTTGTAGACCAGACTGGTCTCAAACTCCAAGATCTGCCTGCCTTTACCTCCTGAGTGCTGGGTTTAAAGACATGTACCACCACAACCCAGCACCTCAAGAATTCTTATTTGCTCAGGATGGTTTTGGCTATGTGCAGCTTTTCATATATTTCATATATAAATTGTAAAATAGATTTTCTCTGATTCTATGAAGAATTGTCCTAGGATACTGACAAAGGATTGTACTGAGTCTGTACATTGCTTTGGGTCAGGTGGCCGTCTTCACAATACCAATTTTTGTAGTCCACAAACACGCTTCCATCTTCCAGTGTCTCCATCAATTTCTTTCTTCAGTATTTTAAAGTTTGCATGGTAGGGTTCTTTCACTTTCTCTGTTAGATTTTTCCAAGATATTTTATTATTTTTGAGGCAACTGTGAATGGAATTGTTTACCCCACTCCTTCCTAGGATGTCTATCAAGGTTTTAGGAAAGCAACTGATGTTAATGTGTTAATTTTGTGTCCTCCACTTTGCCGAAAGAATTCATCAGCTTTAAGAGTTTTCTGGTAAAGTCTTTTAGGTCTCTTATATATAGAATGATACCATCTTCAAAGAAAGGATATTTCCACTTCTTTCTTTCCTTTATGTAGCTCTTTATTTTCTTTCACTTCTTCTATTGCTCCAGGATCAAGCTCTTTATTGAACAGAATGGAGAGAATGGACACCTTTGTCTTATTCCTAATCTTATTCAATGTACTTCAAGATTTTCTGTGTTAGCATGATACTGGCTGTGGGACTGTCATATTGGGCTTTTCACTTCCCCATCATGGAGAAAGGAGGAACCTATTGTTGCAGGTGGGGTCCTTTTTTCTTCACTGTCTATGAAGTGTAGCCACTTGAGAACTTATTGGAAAGACATAAAGGGAGAGGAAGGAGAAATAACAAAGGTTAATTGAGAGTGACGATAATCATAGTACTATATATGAAATTATCAAAAAATAAGGAAATTAAATAGAAATTAAATATAAAACGAAAATTCAGTATATAATACAGAGCATGAAAGCAGCAGAACATCAGAGGGTGGCAGAGAAGAAGCCAGTCATTCCTAACACAGCATGGCAGCAAATACCAAGGCTATACGGAAAGGAAGGAAGAACTACAAATTAACCAACCAGACCCCCCCCCAAAAAAAAACCCAAATCACATGAGAAAAAAACACACCCTTTTCAAGCATAACCTTGAATTTATATGGCCTTATCTCACCAATTAAAGTACACAAATTTAGGATTAGTTTAGAAAAACAAGATCTAATATTAGCTTTTTCCAAAAAAGACACTGATGTCTTTACATCACAAGCTAAGAGACTAACCTAGAAGTCAAACTACAATTCAAACCAGAAAATACAAATAAACTGCTATAGAAACTCTCAGATCTGATGTTAACTTCAAATAAAAACTAATCAGGAGTGATAAAGAGGTCCACTATATTTTGACAAAAAGGAACCAGTTCACCAACAGAACATAATGATTGTAAATATTCATGGGCCAAATGCTGGGGCCTTAAAACCTGTGATGTGGATTTAATATGGTATAAAAACGCCCATATAGGACTAGCTACAGCATAATGACAGACTTACATATGCCACTCTCACATCTAGATAGACCCACCGCCTCATGTTCAGAAAAACCAACAAAACATCTCAAATCTAAATTATGCAATAAATAAATTGGGATCCACAAACATCTACAGAATATTCTACCTAACAAATATGGAATACACATTCTTCTCAGCAGTGCATGGAACTAGCTTGAGAACGAGTATATTGTAGGGCACAAAGCAAACCTTCACAAATACAAAAGAAAGAAAGAAAGATAAAGAAAATAACGCCCATACCCTGTGAAATAATCATAGGCTTGACCGTTCTGCAGCCTATCTTAGTGAACATTGACCTCCCCTGCCTATCTTAGTAAACATTTGACCTCCCCTGCCTATCTTAGTGAACATTGATCTCCCCTGCCTATCTTAGTGAACATTGACCTCCCCTGCCTATCTTAGTGAACATTGACCTCCCCTGCCTATCTTAGTGAACATT
>JADRCH010000145.1:1983620-2035007 GCA_019843965.1 Rhynchomys soricoides | reverse complement strand
TGACCTCCCCTGCCTATCTTAGTGAACATTTGACCTCCCCTGCCTATTTTAGTAAACATTTGACCTCCCCTCTTGCCCACCTCCCACCAGTGGTAGTGGAAGAGGAAAGTTGTTAGGATCTGGGGGAAGTGGACCTGTTTAGTAATAGTTCTTTGGGGTGAGCTAAATCGTCTTTGTCAGCCATTCAGTCCTGTAGCAAACACCAAATATGAATCATCAGCTACAGTCCAGTCCTCTTGGCAGGCAAACACCATCCAGAAACCAGCAGCTGTAGTTCAATCCTGAAGAAACTGAAAGGCTTGCCAGCCTGCCCCAGGCTGCTGAAGCGACAAGTCTTGGGAACCTCATGAGTTCTTTGCCAAGTTTCTCTCAATGGTAGCATTAGTGGAGCTCAACAATGCTATGTAAGATGAACCATGGCATGTGTGTTGTTAGCAAAAAATATCGAGGTGGAGCAAACCAAACCAATGCTCTAGTTCCCACTGTCTGTGGGGTCACATTTATACTTCTTCCTCATGTGTCCCTTCACGTGTTTGCTATAGCAAAACATCCATTCACCTGTGTCTGCTTCAGGGAAACATTCTTTTATATGTCTGCTTTAGCAAGACATCCCTTCACCCGTGTGCCCCTGCAAAACATCATTTGACATAACTGACTTTCCAAAGAAACTAGAAGTTTACACTTCAGATTATAGTGGGATAAAACTAGAAACCACAGCAAGATTAACCTGATAAACACAAATACTTGAAGACTGTCTTAGGGTTACAATTGCTGTGATGAAACACACCAAGTTGTGGAAGAAAGGGTTTATTGGGCTTACACTTCCACACTGTAGTTCATCACTGAAGGAAGCTAGGACAGAAACTCAGTAACACTTCCTCTAACAAGGCCATGCCTATTCCAACAGGTCACACCTACTAATACTCCCCTGTGAGGGAATTTTACTTAATCTGAAGTAGGAAAATCCACCTCTGATCCAGATCTTGAGGAGGGAAGACACATGCCTTTGATCTGGGCCACAACTTCTGCTGGAAGCCTAGTTAAGGACATGGAAGAGGGAAGCTTTTCCTCTTTGCTTGCTTGCCCTCACCCTGCTAGCAAGTCAATTTCTTCAATGTCATTAGAACCTACTTCTTTGGGATTCCAGCATCTACAGAAGATCCAGCCTTATGGACTGAGCAACTACTAAATTCTTGGATGTTCCAGTCACAGCTAGTCATTGTTGGATTAGCTGGACTGAAGCCTGAAAGTTATTCTAATAAATCAAAGACACAGACATAGACAGACAGATAGATACATATATAGATATATATATTCCCTCACAAGCATGCCCTCCAGTTGGGATTTAGTTAGTTGCAGATGTAGTCATGTTGACAATCAAGAACAGCCATCACAGCCATAACAGGCTCACGTACATGAATGCTTAGTCATCAGGAAGTGGTACTAATTGAGTAGGTGTGACCTGTTTGAATAGGTGTGGCCTTGTTAGAGGAAGTGTGTCACTGAGTGGGCTTTGAGGTTTCAAAATCCCAAGCCAGGCCCAGTGACTCTTTTTGTGCTTCCTGTGGGTCCTGATATAGAGCTCTCATTTCTCCAGCACCATGTCTGCTTCTCTCTCTCTCTCTCTCTCTCTCTCTCTATATATATATATATATATCCTAACCCATAATGGTCATCCCAAGCAAAGTGAATTTTATGTTAGCATGAGTCATATGACATGTGGTACTAGCTAATCAATCATGGTGTTTCCAAGCATGAAACAGATAAGAGACCTACTGAATTTTGGTTTATCTCTATAAGCAGAAAAGTTTTCAAACAAATGAAAGAAAGGCTATACTAAATCATGGCAAAAGGGGGACTTGACTTATGAAACAATTTCCAGACTTGATCCAGTTGGCAGACCCAGAACCTCTTGAATAGAGGGGTTGCCAGGTTACCCTAAGGACAACCTTGATAAAATATCTAAAAAATTTCTCTAAGTTTTTCTCTGGTCATTTTACAAGGATAACTCTGTACTGGGGAAAGGAATCAATTAGACTTTCCAGGGTTTAAAGACTACTGGGTCTGAATTGACTGCGATTCTCTGCTATCCCAAGAAACCTTGTGGCCCTCCAGATAAGGTAAGGGCTTATGAAAGTCAGGTAATAAAATGGAGTTTTGGCTGAAGTCTGACTCACAGTAGTAGGTTGAGTGGGTCCTTGAACTCATCCTGTGGTTATTTCTTCAGACCCAGAAAGTATATTTGATATATATATATATATATATATATATATATATATATATATATATACTTACAAGTTGGTAGAATTCTCACATTGGTTCCTTGACCTGTGAAGTGAGGGCTTTTATGGTTGGAAAGGTTAAATGGAAGCCTTTAGAAATGTCTCCACTGAGGAAAATACTGAATTAAAAAACAGTATTGCATCCCTGGAGGAACTGCAGAAATTAATGTAACCATCAAGGACTTGCAAAGATGCAGGGGTCAAGTTCCCACATCTCCCTTTAACACTTCATCTGACCAGTGCAGAAGACAGATAAATCATGGAGAACGATAATTGACTATTGAAATTTCAATCAGGTAGTGACTCTAATTGTAGCTGCTGTAGAAGATGTGGTGCCTTTACTTTACCAGATTAGCTCATCTCCTGGTACATGGTATGCAGTTACTGATTTAGCAAATACTTTTTGGGGGTACCTGTTTATAAGGACCACCAGAAGAAATTTGCTTTCAGTTGACAAGGCCAACATTTACAGTTTTACCTCAAGTATGTATTAACTCTCAAGCCCATTAGAAGGGATCTCAATTGTTTTTCACAAAATACCACATTTGGTTCACTATATTGACAACATTATGCTGATTGATTGAACCAAATGAGCAGCAGGAGGTAGCAACCACTTTGGACCCATTGGTAACACTTATGTGCATCATAAGATAAGAAAATAAATCCAACCAAAGTTTAAGGTTATTAACTGTTATCTTAGTGAAATTAGGAGTTCAGTGGTGTAGGGCATGTAGAGGTATTCCTTTTAAGGTGAAGGATAACTTATTACACATGGACTGTCCCACCACCTAGAAAGAAGCACATACAATGTTTAGAGGGCCCATTTGGATTCTGGAGGCAGCACATTCCTCACTTGAGTGTTTTACTCCAGCCCATAAACAAAGTGACTCAGAAAGCTGTTGGCTTTGTGCATGACCTGGAACAGAAGGCTTTTCAATGGGTACAGGCCACTTTGTAGCCTGATCTACAACTGGACCATATGACCCAGCAGAACCAATGGTACTTAAAGTCTCAGTAACAGATAGGGTTGCTGTTTGGAGCCTTTGGCAGGGCTCCATAAATGAATCATAGGAGATAGTATTGAGATTTTGGAGCAAGGTTCTACTGTCATCTGCAGAAAACTATTCTCTCTTTGAAAGACATCTCTTGGCCTGCTATTGGGTCTCTATGAGAACTGAATGATTGGCAATGGGCCACCAAGTCACCATGTGACTTGAGCTGCCCATAATGTGCTTACTGTTAAGTGACCCTCCAAGTCATAAAGTAGAACACGTACAGTAGCAATCTATTGCCAAATGGAAGTGGTATATATGCGATCAGGACCCAAGCAGGTCTGAAGGCACAAGAAGTTACACGAAGAAGTTGCCCAACACCTGTGGTTTCTATTCCCATTACAATGCTATCTGCTGCTAACCATGCACCTATAGCTTCATGAATGTGCCCTATGATCAGTTGAGTGAGGAGGAGAAGACTAGCGCCTGGTTTACTGAAAGCTCTGCATGCTATCTATGCAGGCATCACACAGAAGTGGACAGCTGCAGCATTACAACCTCTTTCTGGGACAACCTGAAAGACACCAGTGAGGAGAAATCTTCACAGTGGACAGAACTTCAGCAGTGCATATGTGTTGTGGGAAATATTAAACAAGAAGGAATCTATCGCATGTTCCCTTACTATGCCCTGGTTCTCTCATCCCCGGCGGGCTGGCCGGCCGGCCATGCACTGGTGGGCAATGGCCAACCTGCTTTTATCTCGTGGAGCTCTGAAGCGCCACCATCTCTCTACCCAGCTCACTAGGTTCCCACTGGCGGGTCAATACCACGCCTGCCCCATGCTTTACTATCCCCATGGCCTCTGTGGTGCACATCAGGCAAACCCACACTTTGCTGCTGTACCTTTCTCTCTGGAACCCAGACGAACCGCCGCGTGAAGGAAAACATAACACAAACTTAGTTCAGAAACAACAGTAATTCAATCTCTGGGCACAACAACTAAAACCTAACCTTGTAAGCCTTATCAAGATCTGATTCTTCTGGTGGCGAATCCTTGTGGATCCACCATGATACCAGGAGACTCTAGTAGCAACATTTTACCTATCTGTTGTCCCCATTCCAAAAAAGCCCCCTCTCCCTCCTGCTTCCTCTCTTCCACCCTCCAGTCTGGAAGTCCCTTCTATGTGCCCAGTGATTGGCTCCTTTATTCATTAGGGGATTGGTTCACAAGAAGTCACAGGTGTAACTCACTCTTTGAAGTCCCTCCCAGGAGGGCAGAATTATCAGAATACAAACAGCCCCAGGGCTGTCCACAACACATATGGTCATAAATTTTGTTTGGAACAAGAGATGGCCAGGTGTGAGGTTATTCACTGATTCGTGAACTGAAGCCAATGGGTTGGCTACATGGTCCTGAAGGTACAAGCAAGTTGCATTAAGTTGCCCAATCTCCATGGTCAGGAACTTGGACAGAGCATGATTGGAAAATTGATGAGAAAGACATCTGAGGAAGAAGTATTTTGATAAGTCTCTCCAAATAGGCGAAGGTTGTAAAGATGTTGGGAACAACCCTGGTGCAGTGGAATGAAGCCCCACGTGCCTGTCCCATGGAGCTGCGGCTCTGGGTGGGACAGGACATGGGGGAAGTGGCTGAGCATCTTCCCACACAGTCTGACAGGTTGGGTGGCTGTGGGAAGCTTCTGCGGGCCCTGCCCATGGGTGGGAGAGGGGGCCATCCCTGGGGACCATGGCAGCCCTCTCCATGGGTTCTCTAGCCCGGGACGCTGCAGTCACTACAGGGTGCTGCAGACAGGTTAGCAGGACGCAGCTGGGATTCCGGCCAGGACTGGGTCTCAGCTGCTTTGGGCGCCTGGCTAGCTGCTTAGGCTTGGGTGAATGTGTACAGTCTAGGAGCACTGGGGTTCCCTCCACGAGAGATTAATTGCGGCTCATTAATGGAGGGCCGGATCCCTCACTTCCTACGGTGGGTCCAGATGAAGAGACAATCCATAATTCTAAGAGGTTTATTTTCATCATGTGAAGAGTGGTATGAACGGAATTGTACCCCCGCCCCTCTCTTAGATGGGCGGCAGATGTAGTAACTGAGAAGGGGTGTGGCTATGCCTCTAGGTGTCTCATTAACATGGGGATGGCTTGGGGCTGTGTGGCCATGCCTCTACCTCCTCTATCTGAGGGGGCTCGGTATGTGACCGTGAGTGGAGCCAAAAGCCTCCCAGGAGCCTTATCATGTGATATAACATCAATTAAGAGAATATCAGTAATTATCATATTTAAATTTGAGATAACAAAAGAATGTCTCTCAATGGGCATTGCCACCTTTTCTAAATTTATAGTGTTTGTGGTTGTATGAGAGATAGTTATATCCTGCTAGGCATAATTATGTCCTAGTTAAACACCTGTGGAGGATTTTTGCTTAATTTGAAGTATGAAGATCCACTTCTAATCTAGATCTTGAGGCATGAAGAATATGCCTTTAATCTGGACCTTTCGAGGGAAGCCCCATACCTTTAATCCGGGCCATGCCTTCTGCTGGAAGTCTATGTAAGGACATGGAAGAGGGAAACTTTTTCTCTTTGCATGCTCACTCTTACCTTGCTAGCAAGTCCATCCCTTCACTGGGATTAGAGCCTACTTATTCAGCCAAGACATCCAGCCTAGCGGACTGAACAACTAACAGATTCTTGAACTTTCCGTTTAGAGCCAACCATTTCTGGATTAGTTGGACCATAGCCTATAAGTCAGTCTTATAAATCTCCTTCAATATATATTTAGAGAGAGATTCACTATACAAGTTCTGTTTCTCCAGAGAAGTCTGACTAATCTAGGGGACATTCCTACTCAAACTATCATAGCAATCTAATGGAAGATTCAGACATATATCCAAACACATATAAAAACCTGATTTTTGACAAAGACATGATTACTTTTATGTGTGTACATGTGTGTACATGTGTATATTTATGTTTGTATATGTACATGTTAATGCTTATGTATTTGTGTATGTATATGAGTGCACATGAATATTTGTTTATATGTGTGCATTCATCTGTATAATTATTTGTGTGTGTATGTTTAAATTTGTGTGTGTACATCTATATATTATGTATTTGGGAACTTGCGCATGTTTCTGTGGGGGTGTACATGTTGGCATGAGAAGCGAGCTTCCTAATCCAGTGATGATGTCACCCATAGGTGACAGGGACCCGCGCATCTGTTGCCATGGCAATTGCCATGCACTCCCAGTGTCCACCTGGTCACCTCCCACTTTTACCTGTGAGCAGTTATGTCACAGCCCAAATAAAAGGCAGACCCTCCTGACATTTACTCTCTTTCCCCCTTTGTCTCTGTTGCCCTCTTTGCCTCTTTCCCCCACAATAAACCTCTCACATGAAACTGTATTAGTCGGGTATGTGATCTGTCCAGATGAGCCAAGATTCTAACACAACAGTACATATGTATATTTATGTGTGTGTGCATGGGTTTATGTATGTGTTTAGATGTGAATATTTATTTGCATGTACTTGTATATATTTTTTGTTTGTGTGTATACATGTGAATGTTTACCAGTATGTACATGATGTTTATTTATTTGTGTATATGTGTATATTTATGTTGGGAGCCAGGGCCTCCACACCACCCTTGGGAACCTGACCTTTATACAGCCTTAGGCAAGTTTCTGAGTTTGTACAGCCTTAAAGCAGGTCTCTGAGAACCAGCCATGTTTATACAAGATTAGCTGTCCCTTGCATCTCTGGAGGACAGGCTGACTGAAAAATGTTCAGACACCAGACAGTAGTTGAGCCATAACAACGGGAGGGCCGCAAGCTTCCTCTCCCCCCTCCCCTTGCCTATGATTTTTGCTTTATAAAATCTGCTTGTGTTAATAAAAAATAGACCTTGACAAAACTCTGCTTGGTCTCGCTCCTCTCTCTCGCCCGTTTTCCTTTCAGGCTTGGTCCCCCTCGACCCCACGAATAACTAGGTCCTGCGGGACTGGACATATTTATACATGTGTCTACATGTATATAATTTGTTTATATATGTATCCATGTGTCTCAGACGGGACAAAGTATTCAAATATCTGAGCCTATGGAGGCCATCCTCAAACCACCATACTCCATTCCCTGGCCCCCGTAGGCTTATAGCCATGTCATAATGCAAAATGCATTTAGTCTAACTCTAAAATCCCCATAGTCTGTCACAGTTTCAGCTGTATTTAAAAGTCTTCTGAAACTCAAGCAATTCATTAACTGTAACCCCTGTAAAATCAAAACTAAAAATCAGATCACATACTTCCAATATACAATGACACAGAATATACATGACCATTCCAAAAGAGAGGAAAAAGAGAATAGTGAAGAAATACTGGACCAAAGCAAGACCAAAAAACCAGCTGGGGAAACGACAAACTCTGCATCTCCATGTCTCATCTCAAAATGCTCTTCAGATCTCCAACTCCTCTCAGCTTTGTTGACTGCAACACACTTCTCTGTTTTGGGCTGGTTCCAAATTCTGTTAGAAGCTCTCCTCAACAGGTAACCTGTGGCGCTGGCTCTCCAACACTTTAAGATCTCCTAAGCAATTCAGAACCACCTTCACAGCTTCATACAATGACCTCTCTGGGCCTCCCTGCAGGGACACACCTGACACATGCCTCAGCAACTTCCCATAGCCACCAAGGGATATTAACCTCTTTCTTGTATCCTTGATTCTAAAGCCAGAATAATGTGGCTGAAGATGCCCAGTTCTTCTGATCGCTGAGGCTGGGACTTGGACCCTTTGTTCAATTACATCTACATTAGGTTTCTGCTGGTGATGAATTCTTTCACTATTTAAGCTATTCTTTCATTCTTTTTCATAGGTTGGAAGTTTAGCTGGGTGAGGTCTTACCCTGAGGTCACCACTCCCTTTGTTCCATTTATCTAGCATAAGGCTTTTCTTTAAACATTTATGTTTTTGAGCACTGGACTTAGTTCTATTTTACTTCCTGGTACTTCCTTTCTCTTTAAACTATACATATTGCATTTTTTCCTTCCTCATTTTGCTCCTTTAGATTATAGCTCTGCATAAGAGTGACCACTAATAATCACATGACACAGTCAATACTAGGTTGTCTTGAAATCTCCTCTACCAATACCATTAATTCCAAACTATTCAGTTAGCCTTGGGTAGAGTTTTTAGACAAGGACAAAATGTAACTACATTCTTTGCTAAAATATTATAAGCATGATCTCTAGGTCACTAATATTCTCCTCTGAAACCTCTTTAGCAGGGACATCTTAAGCTACATTGCTCTCAGCACCACTTCCATGCTAGTAGAAAGCATGGAAGAAGCATGTCTTCCATGCTTTCTACTAGTATGACCCATTAAGCCCCACTTAAAGCATTCACCTGCTTTCCTAATTCAAAGTCCCAAAGTCAACATTCCAGCAGTCAATTGTACTAGCTAGTTTATGTCAACTTGACACAAGCTAGAGTCATTAGAGGAGGGAACCTCAACTGAGTGAATATCTCCATAAGATCAGGCTGTAGGCAAGCCTGCAGGGAATTTTTTAAAACAGATTTAGCCTTAAGTTTATTTCTAAAAACCACATAGGACATTGGTCATCTGTAATTAGTGTGTAGGTAGGTATGTCCCAGCAGTCCATCTGTCTTCAAATTGGCAGGAGCCTTTTCCATGGGGCCTTCACAGGGGCCTGGGCACCTTTGGGAGCCTGAGATGGAACTGAAGCTTGGGCCTTAGCTGGAGCTTGGGCCTCTGCCTTGGTTTGAACCTTGGACTTTGGTTGACAGAGCCTATGACCCTTGACCATGTAGCTTTGAATCTGCTTCCCGGGTTTGGGGTGAGCAATGAAAACTAGAAGGCTAAGTTTGTAGCTGGAGCCCTTTGGCATCTTGGGCTTGACAGCCTTAGGCTTCATAAGGGCCTTGTTGGCCTCTCACATGCACTCACTTCCTTTGCATTGTTGGCCTGCATCTTCTTCAGGCCTTTCTTGTTGTGCTTCTTGGCCCAGCGCATGTTCCTCAGGCACTTGGGATCAACCCCCTTAGGAGATTTGTATCTTTGTGCCTGGGGTTTCTTAATGCCATTTCTGTGCCATTTGTAGAACTGGTTGTGAGTGGTGTGGTTCTTGGCCATGTCTGCATGGTGACCTGCAGGTCCCCAGTGTCTGAGACTGGAAGAGCAGAGATTTTGTTAATTAGTTATTGATAGGGAAGGGCCCAGCCCACTGTGGATGGTGCTCTCCCTGGTCTGGTGGTCCTGGGTTTATAAGAAAGTAGGCTGAGCAAGCCATGAGGAGCAAACCAGTAAGCAGCACCCTTTGATGGTCTTTACTTCAGCTTCTGCCTCCTGGTTTCTACCCTGTGTGAGTCTCTGTCCTCACTGCTTTTGATGATGATTTTTGATGATGCTTTTGATGATAGGACTGGGAGTGAAATAAACCATTTCCTCCCCAAGTTGATTTTGGTCATGGTGTTTCATCACACCAATAGTAACCCTAACTAAGAAAATGTGCGTATAATAATATGTGTGGTATATGTGTATATTTATGCATATGTATATTCATATGCAAGTATATATTAGTATGTATGTACATATGTATTTTATATTTGTGTGGGGGTTTTGTATATTTTTGTTTGTATTTGTATATTTATATTGTGTACATGTATAAATCTGTGTGTGTTCATGCACATATTTATCTGTGCACATGTGCATATTGTTTACATGTTTATTGTGTACATGTATATGTTTATCTGTATATGCTATGTGGTCTCTGTGACCACCATGGCCAGCAGTGTAACAGTCTGTGGGATAGGAAATGGTAGAATAAAGATAAAACCAAAGCTGATAGGTAGAGAACTGGGGAGTGGAAATGCAAGGAGGCATTTGGGAAGATAGGGGAAATCTGAAGGTTACACTTGAGGGAGGAGCATATAAAAACCCATGTGGAAATCTGCTCTTGCAACCCAATTAAATTAAACAATACAATTGGAGGGGTAGTAGTATACATGTACGTGAAAGATGTTGTGGAAGAATGTTGGGCATTAAACATTTAAGTGGTGGTGGGGACGTTGATGGAGGAGTATACGCTAATTTCTGAAATATAATTGAAAAAAGTTAAAGGAGATCAAACAGAAGTATGTTGCATGGGTGGACAATGCTATTTCCAGAAGGCATGGATTATTAAACAAAAATTGCATAACAAGGCACTTACTTCCATGTGAGTGATTTATCAACGAGGTCCTAGAGGGTTCCAAAGCAAACTCAGGCCATTGCCCCTTCTTTTGGTTACATAGTGTGGTATTTTGAATGAGAATGTTCCAGTGAATTCCATGTATCTGAACATTTGGTTCCCAGTTGGTTACGGTATTTGGGATGCTATGTGGTCTTACTGGAGAAAATGTCATTGAAGGTTGTAGAGGTCACTGTGACCTCCAATGCTAGCAGAGAGATGACCCAAGGGAGGCAAGAAGGCAGTTCAGTCCAACACCACTCAGTAACCAGTTTTGGTTCCAACTTTTAGAGTCTGACTCCAAGTTGTTTTAGGCATGTTGAAGCACACCACAATTTGGTAAAAACTTACTCTGGTGATATTCTGGTTACTGAGTTAATAATCTCACGTACACAGTAAAACATACATAAATCTCCTTGAGAAACAAAGTAAACTAAATAAATATCAAACATGACTATATTTGTAAAGTACGTATGACAACAAAGATGGTATCTTAGTTAGGGTTTTACTGCTGTGAACAGATATGATGACCAAGGCAACTCTTATAAATGAGGCTGGCTGACAGGTTCAGAGGTTCAGCCCATCATCACCAAGGCAGAAACATGGCAGCATCCAGGCAGGCATGGTGTAGGAGGAGTGAGGGTTCTACATCTTCATCTGAAGGCTGCTAGCAGCATACTGACTTCCTGGCAGCTAAGAAGAGGGTCTTAAAGCTCACACACACAGTGACACACCTACTCCAATGAGGTCACACCTATTCCAACAGGGCTACACCTTCTAATAGTGCCACTCCCTGGGCCGAGCATATACAAACCATCACAGATGGGTTCTATAGATTGTCTGAGAAAAACAAACCTATGATAAGTGTTTGGGAGAGGATCTGGTGTGATCTCTAGCTACACAGATAGTACAAAGATCACCAGGCTATTAACCACAGTCACTCCCAGCCTTCTGGGTTATACATCCCTTCCTTTGAAGGAACAACCCTGTGTTGACATTCTGGGTTCCCCTAGTCATTATTTGTGAGTTCAAGTTCAATACATACCTCATATTACTCCCCCTTTTTATTTTTTAAAGAGAAAAGTGTGGCTATACTAGAGCTCACCATGGTTTAGTGCATTGTCTACATGGCTAGTCTAATTATTATAGATGAACAAAACAGAATTATAAGAATAGCTAACAGAAAACCAAGGAAAGTAAAAAGCCATCTTAACAGTAATGACCACTCTAAGATCACTGGAGATATTTTATCTCCTTTTGCAGACCATTAATTTGACTATCAATAGTATGAGATAAATCTGATACACTAAAGCAACACATGGCAGGAAATTATTGGTAAACAAGATTATGCTTGAGCAATAAGAAATATATAGCAGCCTTATTTTGTAAAGCTGTGGTTCTTGATTTACCCATCTCTTGGTTAATTTCTGCTAATTTTTTTTTTTGCTGTAATATTAGTAGCTTTACTGATCATAGGGGCAATTCTTTAAACCTCTCTTTGTATTAGAGTAATCATTCCTGGAATTGGTAATAAAGAAGCACAAAAACAATCTTTAGCATGACAAACAACACCATATTGTCTGAGGTGTGGTTTTATTCCCACCCCCAAGAAAATTTATTTGTATTGTACATTGACAAACTGAGGATTAACACGCAATATAATTAGTAAATATAACAGCCTCATTTGGGGTCAGTAGTATTATATCACTGTTGTCGCCCCAAGGTTCCTTGATGTCTTCCTAAGTTATCTGCTTCCTCTTCCTCTTGGAACATCTCCTCTTGATGGGTTGTTGTCTCCTTTCAGACACTTTATTTATCTGGGGTTCTCTGAGATGCTGTCCTAGTCAGATGCATTAGAGTGGGAGCCATCTGGGACTTCATTCATTTTCTGGGAAGACACAAGCATAACTTCTCCTTATGTTAGAACACTGGACCATTTCCATGGATTAGTTTCTAGATATTTTCTCTTAAAATATATTTTAGGCTGTGTCTCCTTTAGGGCAAAATGCTGTTGGGCAACCAAAAAAAATCTTTTAAAGTAGAAAAAAATAAAGTTAGAATGGCTAAATGTAGCATAATATGTGGGGATTTAGGTGGGAGTATAAAACTACAGCCCTTTTAAAATTTGCCACTTAAGGATTTCATGGTGTTGTTCCATAATAGCTTGACCCTGTGGATTACAAAGGATTCCAGTAACATGATTAATTTCTATGAATTACAAAATTCTGTAAAGGAATTCTGAAAGGAAAAGATGCCCTTGAATTATTAATGACATCTGACCTTGTTCCACCCCTGTGAGCAGAAGCAACATTCATATTAGAAATTGTTACATGAGCATATTTCAAATGTTCAAATTCTGAGATATGAGTAATATCTGTCAAATGGCATTAGCATTTAAAACCTGGGCATTAATTCTGCCAGTGGATGGCAGTGGTGTGAGAGAATAATAAGAAAGTGAAGGTCATGAGACTTTTGAGAGGCCAAAAAAGAAAGTATTAGTAAATGTTAATGAACCTGGGAAATGAAACTAAACATGAAAATGAAAATATTGAATTCATTGTCATATAGACATCTGAAGGGAGAGGAATAATTGTGAGATAACATGAGTAGTGGGTTGGGTTTAAGTTTTGCAGTTTCTAAAAGTGAAACAGTTTGAGCACAATATGCAGAGTCAGTTAAAATATTCAAAGAATGAGAAACATCTAACAAAAGCTGATTGATTACAGTGAGTTCAGTACTGAGCTGTATAAGCAGGAGTGGGTACAAATTTCTGTCTGTCAGTTGGTCTGTCTGTCTGTATCTCCTGTGCAGGATGTAGAATTTGTATACAAAGTATAAGCTCCTTGTCTTTTTGAAGCGCCATCTATAAAAGCATTAAGAGCAATATCCATAGGATTTTTAGATGTAATTTTAGGTAACATCAGTGGGGTATTGTCAAAAAGTATGAAAAGGAGATCTTTAGGATAATGATTACTTATAGATCTTGAGTACTATGTGAGTGCTTTCCACCAATTATTATTGGTGTAGAAAAATAATGAATTTGCATTTATTTAATATTAATAGCACAATGATTTCTGCAGGCTCTTTACAAGTAAGTTAAGACATTATCATACTATAAATCTATAATATAAATCTATAATTTCTTGTAAAGAGTTACAGATTGTTACAGAAATTTATGACATGCATACATGTTTATAATATCATTACCTCGCTGATATATAATTTCAGTAGGTGGTGAAGAGGAGAAAACGCTAAGTAACAACAAAATAAGGGACTAATTTTATGAGCTACCACTTTAGCAGCAGCATTATTTAATAAACTAAAACTCTGGGCTATGAGTGTTATGTTTCTTATGGAGTTTAACTAAGAGTCTCCAGAAAGAAATTAAAGATCAGAGTTAAATCTTTAGTTGTAATAGGCAGATAAAGATGTACATAATTGACATAGTTCAAAATTTTTTGGTAAGTAATTGAATGTACATTGTTTGTGAAATTCTAAGTGGAGATGATGATGACAAATTTGTGGTTTAGTAATAGTGTATCCTGAATAATTATAAGTTAATTGCTTTGTCCTTTATCCAGAGCTGTGTTCAAATTTTCTTTTTCAGTTTATTTACTATAAAAATTAAGCACTTGAAGGAGGGCTCCAGTCCCAGGGACTGAGGAACAGCAGGGAGGTAAGAGCCTGCTGACTTCCACCTGGGGAGGGAGACCTCTGCCTGGGCCACCAGGCCTCCATTGACAACCAGCACAGGGAGAAAGTGACCTGCCCGCCCACTTGTGTGGAAAAGCCAGCAACAGGAGGACTCCAGACACAGGGACTGAGGAACAGCCAGGAAAGAGAACTGGTCTCCAAGGAACACTGACACCTGGGCCTGTAGGAAAGACAAGCCACAGTCAGAGAGAGAAAGACCAGCTAGCACCAGATATAACCAGATGGCGAAAGGCAAGGGCAAGAACACAAGCAACAGAAACCAAGACTACCTGGCTTCATCAGAACCCAGCTCTCCCACCACAGCCAGCCCTGGTTACACCAACACACCAGAAAAGGAAGACTCAGACTTAAAATCACTTATCAAGAGGATGATAGAAGATTTTAAGAAGGAAATAAATAACTCCCTTAAAGAAATACAAGAGAACACAGGTAAACAACTGGAAACCCTTAAAGAGGACACACAGAAATCCCTTAAAGAATTACAGGAAAACACAATCAAACAAATGAACAAAACCTTTCAGGAATTAAAAACAGAAATAGAAACAATAAAGAAATCACAAAGGGAGACAACACTGGAGTTAGAGAACATAGGAAAGAAATCAGGAGTCATAGATGCAAGCATCACCAACAGAATATAAGAGATGGAAAAGAGAATCTCAGGTGCGGAAGATACCATAGAAAACATGGACACAACAGTCAAAGAAAACACAAAATGCAAAAAGCCCCTAGCCCAAAAGCATCCAAGATATCCAGGATGCAATGAGAAGACAGAACCTGAGGATAATAGGTATAGAAGAGAGGGAAGATTCCCAACTTAAAGGTCCAGTAAATATCTTCAACAAAATTATAGAAGAAAACTTCCCTAACTTGAAGAAAGAGATGAACATAAATATACAAAAAGTCTACAGAACGCCAAATAGTGTGGACCAGAAAATAAATTCCTCCTGTCACATTATAGTCAAAACACCAAATACACAAAACAAGGAAAGAATATTAAAAGCAGTAAGGGGAAAAGGGAAAGTAACATACAAAGGCAGACCTATCAGAATTACACCAGACTTCTCACCAGAGACTATGAAAGCTAGAAGCTCCTGGGCAGATCTCATACAGACTCTAACGGAGCACAAATGCCAGCCCAGGCTGCTATACCCTGCAAAATTCTCAATAATAATAGATGGTGAAACCAAAATATTCTATGACAAATTCAAATTTGCACAGTATGTTTCCACAAACCCAGTCCTACAAAGAATAATACATGGAAAACGCCAACTCAAGGAGGGAAACTACACTCAAGAAAAAGCAAGAAAGTAATCTTTCAACAAACTCAAAAGAAGATAGCCACATAAACAACATCAATAATAACAGGAAACAACAATCACTATTCTTTAATATCTCTTAACATCAATAGTCTCAATTCCCCAATAAAAAGACATAGACTGACAGACTGGATCCATAAACAGGACCGAGCATTTTGCTGCATCCAGGAAATGCACCTCCGTGTTAAAGACAAACACTACCTCAGAGTAAGGGCTGGAAAACAATTTTCCAGGCAAATGGCCCCAAGTAAAAGGCTGGAGTAGCCATCTAATATTGGATAAAATTGACTTTCAACCAAAATTCATCAAAAAGGATGAGGAAGGACACTTCATACTCATCAAAGGAAAAATCTACCAAGAAGAACTCTCAATTCTGAACATCTATGCCCCGAATGGAAGAGCTCCCACATTCATAAAAAAAAAACATAAACAAAAAAAAAAAAACTCTACTAAAGCTCAAAGCACACATTGCACCTCACACAATAATAGTGGGAGACGTCAACACCCCACTATCAACAATGGACAGATCTTGGAAACAAACTAAACAGAGACACAGTGAAACTAACAGAGGCTATGAACCAAATGGGTTTAACAGATATCTACAGAACATTTAATCCTGCATCAAAAGAATATACCTTCTTTTCAGCAACTCATGGTACCTTCTCCAAAACTGATCATATAATTGATCACAAAACAAACCTCAACAGATATAAGAAGATTGAAATAATCCCATGCCTCCTATCAGATCACTACGGATTAAGGTTGGTCTTCAATGGCAACAACAACAACAGAAAGTCCACATATACATGGAAGCTGAACAATGCTGTGCTCAATGATAACTTGGTCAAGGAAGCAATAAAGAAGGAAATTAAAGACTTCCTAGAATTTAATGAAAATGAAAGTACAACTTACCCAATCCTATGGGACACAATGAAAGCAGTGTTAAGAGGAAAACTCATAGCTCTGAATGCCTCCAAAAAGAAACTGGAGAGAGCATACACTAACAGTTTAATAGCACACTTGAAAGCTCTAGAACAAAAAGAAGCTAATAACACCCAAGAGGAGTAGAAGGCAGGAAATAATCAAATTAAGGTCTGAAATCAACCAAGTGGAAACTGAAAGAACTATACAAAGAATCAACAAAACCAAGAGCTGGTTCTTTGAGAAAATCAACAAGATAGATAAACCCTTAGCCAGACTAAGCAGAAGGCACAGAGACAGTATCCAAATTAACAAAATTAGAAATGAAAATGGAGATATAACAACAGACTCTGAGGAAATTGAAAAAATCATGAGATCCTACTACAAAAGCCTATATGGAACAAAATTGGAAAATCTGGAGGAAATGGGCAAGTTTCTAGACAGATACCAATTACCAAAGTTAAATCAGGATCAGATAAACCATCTAAATAGCCCCAAGGAAATAGAAGCAGTCATTAACAGTCTCCCAACCAAAAAAAGCCCAGGACCAGATGGGTTCAGTGCAGAATCCTATCAGACCTTCAAAGAAGACCTAATACCAGTACTCTTCAGTCTATTCCACAAAACAGAAATGGAAGGAATACTACCCAATTCATTCTATGAGGCCACAGTTACACTGATACCAAAGCCTCACAAAGACCCAACACTAAAAGAAAACTTCAGACCAACTTCCCTTATGAATATTGATGCAAAAATACTCAATTAAATTCTTGCAAGCCGAATCCAAGAAAACATCAAAACGATCATTCACCATGATTAAATAGGCTTCATCCCAGGGATGCAGGGATGGTTCAATACCCGGAAATCAATCAATGTAATCCACTACATAAACAAACTCAAAGAAAAAAACCACATGGTCATTTCGTTAGATGCTGAAAAAGCATTTGACAAAATTCAACATCCCTTCATGATAAAAGTCTTGGAAAGATCAGAAATTCAAGGAGCATACCTAAACATAGTAAAAGCAATATACAGCAAACCAGAGGCCAACGTCAAACTAAATGGAGAGAAACTTGAAGCACTCCCACTAAAATCAGGGACTAGACAAGGCTGCCCTCTCCCTATCTGTTCAATATAGTACTTGAAGTTCTAGCTAGAGCAATTAGACAACAAAAGGAGGTCAATGGGATACAAAGTGGAAAGGAAGAAGTCAAAATATCACTATTTGCAGATGATATGATGGTATACTTAAGTGACCCAAAAAACTCCATCAGAGATCTGCTACCGCTGATAAACAACTTCAGCAAAGTGGCTGGATACAAAATTAACACAAGCAAATCAGTAGCCTTCCTATACTCGAAGAATAAACAGGCTGAGAAAGAAATTAGGGAAATAACACCCTTCACAATTGTCACAAACAATATAAAATATCTTGGTGTGACTCTAACCAAACAAGTCAAAGATCTGTATGACAAGAACTTCAAGTCTCTGAAGAGAGAAATCGAAGAAGACCTCAGAAGATGGAAAGATCTCCCATGCTCATGGATCGGCAGGATTAACATAGTTAAAATGACCATCCTGTCGAAAGCAATATACAAATTCAATGCTATCCCCCTCAAAATCCCAACTCAATTCTTCATAGACCTAGAAAGAGCAATTCTCAAATTCATATGGAATAACAAAAAACCCAGGATAACAAAAACTATCCTCAACAATAAAAGGTCTTCTGGGGGAATCAGCCTCCCTGACCTCAAGCTGTACTACAGAGCAGTAGTGATAGAAACTGCATGGTATTGGTACAGTGACAGGCAGTTAGATCAATGGAATAGAATTGAAGACCCAGAAATGAACCCACACACTTATGGTCACTTGATCTTTGACAAAGGAGCTAAAACCACCCAGTGGAAAAAAGACAGCATCTTCAACAAATGGTGCTGGTTCAACAGACTGTCTACATGTAGAAGATTGCGAATTGATCCATTCCTATCTCCCTATACAAAGCTCAAGTCCAAGTGGATCAAGAACCTCCACATAAAACCAGATACACTGAATCTAATAGAAGAGAAAGTGGGGAAAAGTCTCGAACATATGGGCACAGGGGAAATGTTCTTGAACACAACACCAATGGCTTGTGCTCTAAGTTCAAGAATCGACAGATGGGATCTCATAAAATTGCAAAGCTTCTGTAAGACAAAGGACACTGTAAATAGGACAAAACAGCAACCTACAGATTGGGAAAAGATCTTTACCAATCCTACATCTGATAGAGGGCTAATATCCAATGTATACAAAGAACTCAAGAAGCTAGACTCCAGAGATCCAAATAACCCTATCAAAAAATGGGGAAGTGAGCTAAACAGAGAATTCTCAACTGAGGAAACTTGAATGGCCAAGAAGCACCTAAAGAAATGTTCAACATCCTTAGTCATCAGGGAAATGCAAATCAAAACAACCCTGAGATTTCACCTCACACCAGTCAGAATGGCTAAGATCAAAAACTCAGGTGACAGCAGATGTTGGTGAGGATGTGGCGAAAGAGGAACACTTCTCGATTGCTTGTGGGAATGCAAGTTGATACAACCTCTCTGGAAATCAGTTTGGCGGACCCTCAGAAAAATGAACATAATACTACCTGAGGACCCAGCTATTCCACTCCTGGCCATATATGCAGAAGATGCTCCAACAGATAATAAAGACACATGCTCCACTATGTTCATAGCAGCCATATTTATAATATCCAGAAGCTGGAATCAACCCAAATGTCTCTCAACAGAGGAATGGATACAGAAAATGTGGTACATTTACACAATGGAATACTACTCAGCAATTAAAAATGACTTCATGAAATTTGCAGACAAATGGATGGATCTTGAAAATATCATCCTGAGCGAGGTAACTCAGTCACAAAATAACAAACATGGTATGTACTCACTGTTAAGTGGTTATTAGCCCAAGAGTTCTAAATACCCAAGAGTCACTTCACAGCAATAGTAGGGCAGAGTGGGAGGTCCCAGATGGAGGACCTGGAGAAGGGACTGAAGGAGCTGAGGGAGTTTGCATCCCCAGAAAGGCAGCAACAGTGGCAACTGGCCTGACCTCCTGATACTCCTGGAGACTGACTGATCCACCAACCAAAGAATACACATGGAGTGACTCATGGTGCTGGCCACATATGTGGCAGAGGAGGGTCTTGTTAGACATCAGGGGGAGGAGAGGTCCTTGGGCCTGACGGTATTAGATCCCCCAGTATAGGAGAATGCCAAGGTTGGAAGATGAGAGTGGGTGGGTGGGTGGGTGGGTGGGGGAATACCCCCATAGAGGCAGGGGAGGGGGGAGGGAATAGTGAGGTTCCAAAGGGGAGATCTGGAAAGGGGAAAACATTTGAAATGTAAATAAAGTAGAATTCATAAGGATGATAATGCAGGAAAGTCTGTAGTATATCCAGGCTCTAAGCTCTATGTATGTACATGTATTCAGATAGATTTATGTAAAATTGTCAGGATTGATACCTTCAATCACGCTTTGGTTTGTTACACTTTCAGCTGACACTGTTGGCACTCAATGACTACAACTTTACACTTCCTTTTAATGTATTTCATCATTATCATTTGTTCCTAAAGTTGTTCTTTTCTATCTCACCAAATTATATTGAGAAAAGATTTAATTTCTTTTTATTTTATATATATGGTTGTTTTTCCTGCTTGGATGTCTGTGTACAACATGCATTCAGTGCCCACAGAGTCCAGAAGAGGGCAGTGGATCCCATGGAACTGAAATTGAAGCCACTGGCAGCCAAACCTGGGTCTTCTGCAAGAGCAACAATTGCTCTTAACCTCTACGCCTTCTCTCTAGCCCCACTTGTCATATTCTTAATATATAGCTATCAGCATTTTTAAAAACAACCATATCCCTGAGAACAAACTCCAAAGAATGACTATCCTGAAATGAACACAGCCATGGTTTTCATGGATCCCTTCCTTTATTGGATTTTCAACGGACATAATCATCTTGTTCTTGCTTAAAGCTTGGATTTTAATCTTGCAAAATCTGTGTCCTCTAGGACACGCAACTATTTCAACGTAAACTCTGTAGTGCAGGATCCCAACTATCTCCTTCTCTAGAAAAACACGAAGTCTCTTTCCCTATCCACAGATAGGTAAGGAGTTTTGTGGTCGTTTTTAGGCAGGCCTGTGTCTCTGTCTGTAATTGGCTGTAGAGGACCGATTGATCATAATTGTGCTCCCCCAAAAGATTTTTGGGATCCCCGCTTTTGGAATTATGGCAGGAGAGTACAGACTAGAGAAAACTATATCAATATTAACATATAAAAGAAACCGATAGCAGAGGAAGGCAAGAAGTCACCCCAACCTGGTCTTCATACATCAAATTGCGTATGCTCAAGGAAAGCCCAAACCTGTATGAATATTGTACATGACCCATAAAGAATGATAGGCCTCCTGGCCCAGTGTTTCTGGAGCACACTTGTTGTTTGTTTCTAGCTCACTCTCATCCTTGGGAGTGCTTCAAGTTTTTAAATAGACTATATTTGTATTTCTAAGCACATAGCCATGGTCCAGTTCATTGCAGTGGGACACAAGAACCTGTGCACTCCAGCAGGACTCCAATCTGTACGTGTGAAAGTTTAAATAAAACACTCAGGGAAGATACTATAAGTGGAGGTGACAAGTCGGCACTGTATTAGTGCTACAGAGGACTACAAACCAAAGACTAAGAAGTACACTTGAATAGAAAACTAAACTCAGTGTTACCTTTCCTGTAGCCTAGGACGCAGCCTTCAATTCACTACTGCTGACCTTGAATCCTTGGGCCTCCTAATGTTAGAAATACATCCTTGTAGTAAGTTTTCAGTATGAAGTGCATTTAGCTCTCAAAGCGTTACAGATACACGGTTAGTGCTAGACCCCTTTCCAGCTGGCATACGGTGCCTGTTTGTCTCAGATCTCCAGATTGAAAGCTCTGCAGGCAATGTGACTGGGCTCATATCAGAAATGAAGGTATTTTCAAGCTCAGGAGTAGTCATTAGATCTTGAACTAGTAGGATTGGGAATTTGGGTAAGCTGTCATGTTAGAAGAATGCAAAAATTGTAATTCTCTAAAGTATCAGCTCAATGGAAAAGAAGAACAGGATTTGTTTTTGCAACTAGGGAGTTTAAAAACAAAACAAAAAAACACCAGCAACAAAACAAATATTGCTTTGCCAAGTGTTGTAGTTCACAGCAATAATCTCAGCACTCAGAAGGCAGAGACAGGAAAATCTCTGAGTTTGAGACCAGCCCGGTCTTCGTTGTGAGTTCTAGGATAGCCAGGGCTATGTAGAAAGAGACCCTGTCTTAAAAACAAACAAACAAACCTAACCAATGGAATAAACAGAAACCCAAAGCAGACAGAAAACCCCACTTGTGCTAAATCAGTAAGCCAGTCATTTTGTCCCCCCCCCCCCCCCCCACGCTGGAGTCCACTTTTGCAGAATGGTATATTAAAAACTGCTTCACTTGCAGTAGTATCTTTAATTCATTAAGGGTCTTGTTTCCCACACTGCCTATCTTTTGGTTAGAGAATGGAGTCACCACCCAGGCTCTAAACTCCTCTTCTGTACACATCTGTGAATACAACTTTCTGAGAATCCTTTCTGTTGTCTACCCTAATTTTTCAACAGTATAAATTATTTAATCTTTTCTTCAATACATATCTTTACAGAGTGTGTTCCTCTGTTAACTCAGTTTCTACTCAAGTCCCATGCTAACACATTCTTAACAAGGAATTATTTAGTATTTTTTCAACACTAGAAATCTTTACAGAGTGTTCTGTTAATCCAGTTTCCACTCAAGTACCATCTCTCTGTCTTGTTGGTTTGAACATCATAGACAACTATGTTCAAGTGCATTAAAACATCCAGGGAATGACTTCATCTTCCAAATTAAAGTAATCCCTGAACCAGCATCTAGAAACTTAAGAATGTAAGCTCTCCGGCTTTTCCTCAGATCTATAGTATGTGAAATCTATTTTATAACAATTCCAACTAGCGTTCCGATAGTCTTTTTAAAAATAGGAAATCTTTGGAGCTGGAGAGATGGTTCAGTGGTTAAGAGCACTGACTGCTCTTCCAGAGGTCCTGAGTTCAATTCCCAGCAACCACATGGTGGCTCACAACCATCTGTAATGGGATCTGATGCCCTCTTTTGGTGTGTCTGAAGACAGCAACAGTGTACTTATCATATAAGTACTTATCATATAATTACTATATATATAATACATATTATATATACATATATACATATAATAAATGTACTTATCATATAAGTACACTGTTGTGTTAGTTTTGTTTATCAAATAAATAAAATCTTTTAAAAAATAGGAAATTTTTTCTCTTGATATTTATGAATTTGTTATTTAAGTATTCCTCATTAGTTAGGGAAGTACTATTCCTTTCCCTGGCTTACCTATGTTTTATTACTAATTAACAAAATTATTGAATTCTAGTTTACCTGGGGGTCTTATTTTATGGCTCTACAAAACACAATTTGAAATATATCATCTCGATCCTGGCTACTGCTCTAAGGCCTTGCTCAGCTAGGCGCGCGGGTGACCTCTAGAGCAACTTCTAGGCTCCCCAAAGGGCGAGAGAAACAACCCAGCCCAGTAGCTCCCAGTTTGAGCCTGTAGAACTCGAGCCAGGGCTCTCGCAAGGGGCGGGGCGCGGGAAGGGGCGGCTCCGGAGGGAAGGGGGCGGGGCGCGCGATGGGCGGCTTCCGGAGGGAATGGCTTCCGGAAGGGGCGGTGCGTGAGAGGGGAGGGAAGGACTTTGCGTGTTAGAGATGTCTGGAGCCCGCTGCCCCGGCGTGTCTAAGGTATGCTGTGCTGTTGCTATGGAAGCAGAGTGCGGGCGCGCAACCTCCGTGGGCTTCTCGTGCCTGCTCCTGGGCGCGTGAAGGGGGCTGGCGCGCCCAGTCTGGCGGGCTCGAGGCCATTGGTGGCGGTCGGTCTGGGCAGGGTTCCCTCGCTCTGCCTCTGCCCAGGTCTGCTGAGTGGTCCTGGGAACCGAGCGGGTGGGTGACTGACGGGGAGACGAATTGATTCGGAAAGAATGTGTGAGCCGGCGTCTGGCAGTTCATTGGCCTCCGTTTTATCCTGTTGCCTCACACACCAAGACAGTCTTCTGACTCGTCCCGGGCATCTTCGCTACACTTTGCTTTCCCGCCCACACTTTCTGAGAGGTCGAGCTTCTCCGGTCTCCCGCGGTCTCTGCATACCGTAGGCACTGAGTGTAGGAACTGTTACATTTAAGTGATCCTCTTCATTTCTCCATCATTGTGTTCCTCTTGGATCGTATTTTGTCTTTTCGAAGTTCCTCACTTACAGATGTTTATTTCGTAATACTCAAAATTTAGGACAGCAAGCAGTGCTTCGTTCCTTGGCCCGCTCTTCATTTCACTAGATGCCTGAGCTACCATTCTAACCTATTTCTCAGGTAGCCCTGAAAGAGCACACCGCGAACGTTGTAACTGATTTAGGGAGGAGAAGCACGTACAACTTATGACTCAAAAGACTAGTTTAACTTCAGCAAGACTAAAATGTGAAAAAAATCAAGGAATTAAAACATTTCTAAATCTACCATAAATTAATTATTGCAGCCCTTAATGCCCTTGCCACCAGTATACGTTTATTTAAGCGTCCCTAAAGTTCTGATTTGTTCTCATATCTGCTCATTTACTTTTCCTTACTGCCCTGCTCCAAATTTTGACTTGGTCCTTTTTCTCAACTTTAAGAGTTGACCCTTGCGGCCAGGCAATGGTGGTGTACGCCTTTAATCCCAACATTTAGGAGGCGGAGGCCAGCCTGGTCTACAGAGTGAGTTCCAGGACAGCCAGGGCTCCACAGAGAAACCCTGTCTCAAAGCATCAAAAAAAAAAAAAAAAAAAAAAAAGAAAAAAGAAAAAAGAGTTGGCCCCGGACAGTCTTATACATTGATTTTAGCTGCCACTACTGCATACAGTGTATTGTGATATCATTTGTTTAGTTCACCAACCCCTAGCGAATTTTTCTCTCTTAGGAATCTGCTGTTTTTGTTATTTCTTTCTGCCCGCTTCATTTTATTATTTTTCAATAGTTTTTCTTTTCAGTAGCTGTGCTACTTGTTACGTGAAGATTGCCTTAAAAGTGAAGCAGCCTTCAACAAGGCTTAAGGCTTCTCAGGATTCTGGTGTAGCTTAACTTTACCGTTGTAGCCCGTTTCCCAGAGTCTTCTCCCGAGTTCACCGAGGCGGGGGTTGCTAAGTTTCAGTTTGTTACTTCCTTGAGGTGGCTCACAACTTTGTCAAGAGCGAATGAACCAGGATCCCATGTAACGCAGGCTGGCTCGGAATCCACTGTTTACTGACCTTGAACTCACTATCCTGGTTCTGCCTTTCAAATATTGGGATTACTAGTAGCACATGCCACCACACCTGGCTTTCATTTAATTAATTAACTAATTAGCTAATTAATTTGCTTTTGGTGGAGGGAGCAGGGCGTATGGCAGGTTTGGAACTTACTATGTAGACGAGGCAGGCTTGAGACCCACAGTGATCATCCTCCCTCTACCTTTCCATTGCTGGGATTATAAATGTGAGCCACCACATCAAACTTCGTTTAATTCTTTTCTCAGTCCTTTGAAGAAGGTATTATTTGTCTCATTTTATGGATGATGAAAGTGACTTCTAGCAGGAGGTTAAGTGATTTGCCCAATATACACAGCAGTCAAGTAAAGAAGCTAGGATTTTATATTCAGGTTGTCTCTCAGGCCTTGCTTTGTGTTCATGCTTCTTTCACAGTTTCCATAAGGTGTCCGGGTTTAATTCTTAAGTTTATAGCCTTTGTTATTTATCCTCAGGTAAGTTAGACTTCTTGTTATGGTTCTTTTTGACTCTCGGTATTTGCTCGTATATTTGATTTGGAATAATGTCTTTTTTTTTCCAACTTCTGTTTATTGAAGGTAGCAAAGCCTACCTTCTCCCTGCTTATCTCAGTTAGGAGCTTTCTTTTGTATTCCTATGGAATTTTGTGTGTTTCATTCTTAACAGTTTCATGACTAGTATTGGGATCATTTGTGTCTATGCTACTGATTCCTTAGAATAACTATGATTAGGAATGATGTCTCCAATTTATGCTGCTTAGAGCAATAACCAGTAACTATCTGATGAACTTGCAAGTATTCTAGTGTGAAGAAACATGGAGAAATACCCTGATCAGAAATTTTGAATATCAGCTTCAGCTCTTCAACTTCCTGAAGGTTGTAGAGTTTTGGACAAGGCATTGTTAACCTAAATAACAGCTAGAGAGATATTTCCAAAGACTAATGATATTTGTTTGCGATGTGCATCCTGTAGTAAAATATAAGCACATTTAAAGAGCAAGGGGAGATTTTTAAAGATTATAAGAGAAATAAGGAAAATTGCATGTTTTAATGGTACCTTCTGACTTAGGGTGACTATTGCTGTGATGAAACGCCATGACCAAAAGCAACTCTGGGAGGAAAGGGCTTGTTAGGTTTATATTTCCATATCACAGTTCATCTTCAAAAGAAGTCAGGATAGGAACTTAAGCAGGGCAGGAACTTAGAGGCAGGATCTGATGCAGAGGCCATGGAGGAGTGCTGCTTACTGACTTGCTCCTCATGGCTTGCTCAACCTGCTCTCATAAAACCCAGGACCACCAGCCTAGGAGTCGCACCATGCACAATGGGCTGGGCCCTCTCTCATTCATCACTAATTAAGAAAATGCCAGACAGGTTTGCCTACAGCCTGATCCTATGTAGGCCTTTTTCTTAATTGAGGTTCCCTCTTCTCATATACCATAGCTTGTGTCAAGCTGACATAAAACTAGCCAGCATATCTCCAGCACCACTCCAGGTTCTCATCACCAGATCTTTTATAAGTGTTTATTGCTTGATGGCTATCACTTGGCACACATTGTTTAAATGTGTGTACTTTCATTTGAACTGAGGAATGGCTTTTGATTTTCAAGAAGACAGAAGAGAAGGAGCCATCAGAGAGAAAGAATCTTTCACTGTTCTAGAAGGATTGAGTTCTATTCAGAATAGGGTTAATTTTAGACAACAGGAACATAGACAAGAAAGAAAGCTGATTGGATAGAAGTCTGGTGGACCTTTAGAGTGGCTGGTATTTTTTTCCATTAGGCTTATGTGAAGATGCATAAAGAAGTGTAAGTATGGGACTCTGTTGTGTGTTTGCTTGTAGAGGGCTAGGAAATGAGTAAGAATGTTCACCAAAACTGACCAAAGACACACCATTAGAAAATATGGAAGAATTTGGTTCATTTTATTGTAGTCCCCCTGTAGCGGTGAGTTTGTGCTACAGCACTTAGTGTTCCTGGTGGATCACACAAGTGCACCTGCCCAGGAGCTATCTTTGGATCCATGAATGAAAGACACATACACATTAGCTTATTTTTAAAATGCCTTGGCTACCTCAAAGCCTGGACACTCCTAAGCCAGTCGGGGAAGTGGCCAGTGGCCACTTACCTAAAATCTCGAATGGCTGATTGACTTTATCTCCTGTCACTCCTGTGTCGAATTCTTCTTTCCCGAGTCATGGCAATTCTGTATCTCTTACCCCCTCTTCGTCTTAGCTCGTACAACTCTAAGGGTCCTGCCCGATCTCTCTTTGCCCAGCCACTGGCCACTGGTATCTTTATTTATTGATCAAAAACCAATTGGGGACAAGGACCTTTAGCATTTGGACACACAGATTCCCAATTGAATCAAAGCATTAGAACACATCTCCAACAGACTGGCCATTGGTTAAGTTGAGTCTTAGTATTCAGAAGACAAAAATGAACCAGTTGGTCCTGGAGTACAGAATGACATAGGGGATAATCTCATTTGGAGAGGGATAATGACCGATAAAGCCAGTGGAAAAGGCCCACTGAATTCCCAGATATGTACAGCCCAATCTGAAGCTCATTGGTGGGGCTTGAATGTGGGAATTAGGTCATGATAATTATTGATAGGCATTTTTAAAGTAATAGATGGCTAGAAACTTTATTTGTAGAGTTAGACATTCATGGGAGAAAGTCCCGACACACTGTATCAGCTCTCAGACTAGAGAAGTACACAAAGCATTTCTAAGTTGTAAATACTTGGTAAAATCTAGATAGTACCGAATTTTCAGGGTTGGCAAGAGGATTGAATAATAAAAATGCCTGGGATGATATACTAGGCATATAAGTACTCTACGTGGCAGCAATAGTGAGGTCTGTTAATAGTAAAACTATAATCAAGGTTTATTTGTATGAGGATGTATACATCTTCTATTTTGTTTCCAAATTTTCCTGGAATTGCTTTCCTTCATGTTGGCAACAAGGACTAAGAGGAGGAGTTAGTTTTTAAAAGTGCTCAATGTGATAGAAGATTCTTATGGTTTTTTTGATGGGAGGACATCATGGTTCAGTTTAAGGTTTTGGTCGTCTTGTTGGGTAATTTGCTCACTACGACTCTGTCTCTGGATATCAATATTTCATATTGAAATCTTTTTCTAGAAGTTGTCATATCCTTAAAATGGAAGACAAACAACTTATTGAAGGTTGTATAACAAATATTGACATAGAATACCTCACTTAAGGGAAAATATTTTCTTTTTCATCAAAGTAATATATGTTCAAAGATGAGATAAAATAGTGTGAAAAATTCTATCATGAAAACATTAACCACCTTCCATATTCTTTTTCTTTATATATTTGTGAGGCAATTATAGTTGATATAATTTCAAAAAATAATGGATATCTCAGATATATTTACCCACTTTCCCTCAGTCATAATATTTTGCAAAACTATACTACAATCATGACATCAAAACACTGACATTAGTGCATTATAAGTATATCACTCAAATTTTCAATTCTTTTCCCTCTACCTCCTGTGAGTACATGCATGGTGCCTGTGCATGGTTCTGTCCTAAGCTTTGCAGGCTATGAAAAAAAAATCCATAGATAGTGTGACTTATAGCTAACAGAGCCAGTGTCTCCTGGGGGCCCACACCCTGGTTTATATTCACAGCTATCTTGACATGTCATTTCATGGTAACGGGAAAATGAAAGAACTCTTCAGGATTTCTTTCTTTCTTTCTTTCTTTCTTTCTTTCTTTCTTTCTTTCTTTCTTTCTTTCTTTCTTTCTAAATTTATTTTGTAGGTTTTATCCAAAGTAGTAGGTGTCATTATGGCATTCTCATACAGGGGTGTCATTTTACCTTCGTTAATTCATCCCCTCCTCACTGTCTTCCTACCTTCTTTACGTAGTTACCCTTCTTTTCCTCAGATCGTACTACTTGCTGCTGCTGCTGCTGCTGCTGCTGCTGCTGCTGCTGCTTTTTTGCTTTTCATTGTATACTGAGACAGCATCTTGTATTCTAGGTTAGCTTCAGACTCAATATATAACTTCTGAGTGTTGGGATTGCAGACATGTGCTCCCCTCCCCCCACCTGTTGGGACTGTGCTTTGTGCATCTCAGGCAGACACTCTGCTGACTTAGCTGTATCCTCAGCTTGGCTTCCATTCATGTGCTTTGTTATCTTTTCTTCTGTAATACATAACCATCTCTTAAGATGTCTCCCTCCTTTCCATGATTCTCCTAGTTTTAGGACACACACACACACACACACACACACACACAAACATTTTAATTCTCATATGTATATATGTGTGTATGTGTGTGTGTGTATCCACCCATGTGTATAATTTTAAGTATAGATTTCACATGTGAGAGAAAACATGCATGCATATGGATACACACACACACACACACACACACACACACACACTGTGTTTGCCCTGTATATGTGTGTGCCATGGATCATGTGTGGAGGCAGAGGACAACTTGTGGGAGTTGGTTCTCTCTACTATGTAGGTCTTAGGGTTGAACTTAGCATTGACAACTCAGTCCTGAGGTTGCAAGTGACCACTGAACCATCTTTCTTAGTTAGGGTTTCCATTGCTGTAAAGAGACACCGTGACCAAGGCAACTCTTATAAAGGACAACATTTAATTGGGGCTGGCTTACAGGTTTTGAGGTTTAGTCTATTGTCATCATGGCAGGAAACACAGCAGCTTATAGGCAGGTATGGTTCTGGAGGAGCTGAGAATTCTACATCTTCACCCAAAGGAAGCCAGGAGCAAACTATCTTCAGGAAGCTAGGAGGAAGGTCTCAAAGTCTATCCCCACAGTGACACACTTCCTCCAACAAGGCCATACCTCCTGATAGTGCCACTCCCTAAACTAAGTGTATTTAAACCACCACGCCATCTCAATGGCCCTCTTACTAGTTTTTTCTGGATTCTACACTATACATGCACAAGTTTTTGTCATCTGCCTATACACACATCCACTTGTAGCCTTGGCTGTCTTGAACTCACTCTGTAGACCAGTCTGGCCTCAAAGTCACAGAGATCTGCCTCTGCTTCTGCCTGCTAAGTGCTGAGATTAAAGGCATAGGCCACTACTGTTGGACAGCCAGATCAGTACTCAGTGCTTTCTTTTCTCCAGTGATTGTTTTTTGCATCTCTGTAAAATATTAAGTGGCCAAAGTTATATGTGCTCATGTTTGGGGCTTCGGTTTTCTATTGGTCTATGTGTCTATTTTGTGCCAGTACATTTTGCTTTTATTAATATAGCTCTGTAATATATTTGGAGATCTGGAACTGTCATCCCTTCAGCACTGTTCTTTTTGCTCAGGATTGTTTTTGTTCTCAAGAGTCTTTTGTGGTTCCATATGAACTTCAGGGTATCTTTTTTCTATTTCTGCAAATAATGAGATGGGGATTTTTATTGGGATTGCATTGAATCTGTAAATAGATTTTGATAGATATGTCATTTTCACAATGTTAATTCTACCATTCCATGAAAATAGCATTTTATTGTCTTTATCAGTGGTCTTCTTCTGTCTTCTTCAGACATTTAAGGTTTTTTATTGTAGAGATCCTTCACTTCCGTGGTTAGGTTTATTCCTAGACATTTTATTTTCTTTGAGTCTGTTGTGCATGTCCATGATCTATCTCTGTGTCTGTCTTTGTCTCTCTCTCTCTTTGTTTGTTGTTGGGATATAGAAAAACCATTGATCTTCACAAGTTGGTTTTGCATTCTTCCACTTTGCTGAATTTATTTTCATTTCTACAAGTTTTCTAATAGAATTAATATTTTTTTGATCTCTAAAGTATAATAATCTGCAAGTAGGAATAGTTTGACTTCTTTTCCTATTTGTATCTATTTAGTTTCTTTCTCTTCCTTAATGCTCCAGTTAGTTCTTTGAGTACTGAAAAGGAATGGAGATTGTGGTTTTCTGCCCCTTCTCCTTCCTGACTTCAGTAAGATTGCATTAAGTTTTTCTCCAGCTAAGATAATGGGTTTCTCATATGTAGCTTTCATTTTGTTGATCTGTATTCCCTTAGTCCTGATCTCCCTAGGAGTTTTATTATGAAGGCATGTTGGAGATTGTTAAAGGATTTTTCTGCATCTGTTGAGATGACCATGTAATTTTTGGCTTTAACCACATTTATATGATTTATTACATTTATTGACTCACATATGTTGAATGAGTTTTACATTTCAGGGACAAACCCAACTTGGTCATGGTGGTTAATCTTTTTGTATTT
Organism: Rhynchomys soricoides; assembly: GCA_019843965.1. NCBI lineage: Eukaryota > Metazoa > Chordata > Mammalia > Rodentia > Muridae > Rhynchomys > Rhynchomys soricoides. The sequence continues at coordinate 2,003,864 of JADRCH010000145.1, read as the reverse complement.
TGTTTCCAAGTATTTTACTGAGCATTTAAAAATCTATATTCATAAAGGTTATTAACCTGTAGTTTTTTAATTAAGAAAATTTATTGTTTCTTTACCTGGTTTTGATATTATACAATTGATACTTCATAGAAAGTTGTTGGGAATACTCCTGTTTCTGTTTTCCTTCCTTCCTTCCTTCCTTCCTTCCTTCCATCCATCCATTCTTTTTCTTTCTTTTCTTTCTTTCTTTCTTTCTTTCTTCCTTTCTTTGTTTTTTTTAACAGTTTGAGAAGGACATTGGCTATAGCTCTTCTTTGAAAGTCTGCTGTGAATCTCTTTGGTCTTGGACTTTTCTTAGCTGGAAGGCTTTTATTATCATTTCAGCCTTTGTGTTTGTTAACAGTCCACTTAGGTTGTTGGTTTAGTTTTGGTATAGTTTTGATGGTTCCTTTCTGTCTTCCTTCCTTCCTGCCTGCCTGTCTGCCTTTCTTCCCTGTTTTGTTTTTCTAGACAGGGTTTTTCTGTATAGTCCCAGCTGTCCTAGAACTCACTTTGTATACCAGGCTGGCTTTAATCCAGAGATCTGCCTGACTCTGTCTCCAGAGTGTTGGGACAAAATCTAGGCACACATCTAGGATGGCTTTTATGACTTTTGGTTTTCAAAGTTTCCTTTGAGAAAAAGCAGTTATTCTGATGAGTTTTAGTATATGTGGCTTGCGTTTTTCCACTGGCAGCTTTTAATACTCTTTCTTTGTTCTGTATACTTAAGTGTTTGAACTATGATATGTTTTGGGATAGTTTCTTTACTGGACTTGTGTTTTGTGCTCTCTCTCTCTCTCTATCTCTCTCTCTCTGTGGATTTTTTTTTTTTATTATCTCAGTGTGTTTCCTTGGTTTGGAGAAGATCTTGTTGAAGATCTGGTCTATGCAGTTCACCTGGGATTCTTCATCTTCATCTATTACAATTATTTGAAAGCTTGATCTTTTCATCGTATCCCAGATTTCTTATATATTCCTTTCCTATGAATTAAAAAATAATCGTAATTTTTGCTTCTTTGGGGTTTAGAGTCCCTACTTTGTCTTCCAGTCCCAATATTCTGACCTCTGTTTGGTTCATTTTTACTTATTAGGCTTTCCTTTGAGTTTTCTAGTTAGGTTATTGGGATTTCAGTTTATCTTCATTTCAGTTTGAGGGACCTTCAATGTTTCTGTGTCCTTATTGAATTCAATTTTCCTTCTGGTTTTGTCATTTAATTACTGAGTATTGAGTATTATAACTATGTTTTGCCTTGTATTGACATGTCAGCTATTGGTTTACCTTTTTTTTTTTTTTTTTAAGTTGAAAATTCGTCTCTCATACAATACATTCCAACTACAGTTTCCCCTCCCTGGACTCCTTCCAGATTACCCCCACCACCACCTCTTTGCTCTTTCCCAGATCCACTCCCCCTTCATTTCCTCTTCAGAAAGGAGGAGGCCTCCAAGAGGTAACAGTCAAACAGGACAAGATAATATGCAATAAGACAAGGTGAAAGCCCTCATATAGAGTCTGGACAAGGAAACCCGGTAGGAGGAAAAGAGTTCCAAGCACAGGCAAAAGAGTCAGAGACACACCTGCTCCCATTGTTAGGGGTTCCTCAAATCCGAGAAGCTAACAGCCATAACATGTATGCAGAGAACCTGCTGCAGACCCACACAGGCCCCATGCTTGCTGCTTCAATCTCTGTGAGTCCATGTGAATCCTACTTAGTTGATTTGGTGGGTCATGTTATCCTGGTGTCCTCTGTTCCCTCTGACTCCCACAATCTTCCCTCTCTCTTTTCTACTGAGTTCCCTGATCTCCTATGGGAGGGACCCGATGGAGACCTCCAATTTAGACTCTCTTTGAATAATGTCTGGCCATGGATCTCTGCACCCACTTGCATCTGCTGCCAGAGGAAGCCTCTCTGATAATGACTGGCAAGGCACTGATCTTGTATAGCAGAATATCATTAATGATCATTTTGTTTTCTGGTTTTGTTTTTTTTTTTTTTTTTTCAGTTATATTTGGTTCTACCTTAGGTCTCTGAGCTATCCAGTCTCTGGCCATTCAGGCAGTTTAGGGCATGGGCTCCATCTTGTGGGAGGGGTCTCAAGTTAACCCAAACATTGATTGGGCACTCCCACAAATTTTGCACATCTTGCAGGGCAGGATAGGTTCCAGCTTTCTGTTTTGGTAGCCTGCAAAGTACCTTCCCACACCAAAGAGACTAAAACATAGGGATGAAGACTCCATGCAGGCACCAGCTGGACCTCTCGAGGTTCAATGAGCTGTGTAGATGTCCTCAGCACTTGGGCCCCACTGTTAGTTTTCAGAGAGCAACCTTCTATCTTAACATCAGCTTGGGTTGTTAAGGAATCTCCAAGTGATCCCCTTGGCCAATAACTCAACTGAATGCAACCCAGTCCCACCACTGGAAGCCTTGCCTAGCTGCAAAAAATGGCCAGTTCAGACTCTATCTTCCATTACTAGAAGTCCTCACTAGGGTCACCCTCAGAGATTCCAGGAAGTTAGCACTACACAAGGCTTCTATACCACTCTCCCAGTGCTCCCCAACTCTATCTGTCTCTCCCTGAGCCTTTTATTTCCATTACCTATTCTTTAGTTGAGGCACATCTAGGTTGTTTCCAGTTTCTGGCTATTATGAACAAAGCCACAATGAACATTGTTGAGTATGTGTCCTTTCGGTATGTGCCCAAGAATGATGTAGCTGGGTCTTGAGGTAGACCACTTACCAATTTTCTGGGGAACCACTATATTGATTTCCATAGTGGCTGTACAAGTTTGTGCTCCCACCAGCAATGGATGAATGAGTGTTCTCCATGCTTCGCATCCTTGTCAGCATGTGCTGTCATATTGTGTTATTGATTGTAGCTATTCTAACAGGTGTAAGATGGAATCTCAAAGTAGTTTTTATTTACATTTCCTTGATGGCTAAGGATATTGAACATTTAACTGTTTTCCTCAGCCATTTGAGATTTCTCTGTTGAGAATTCTCTGTTTAGATATGTACCCATTTTTTAGTTGGATTATTTGTTTGCTTTTATATCTATTTCTTGAGTTCTTTATATATTTTGGACATTATCCTGCTATTGGATGTGAAATTGGTAAAAAAAATTTTCCCATTCCGTAGGCTGTCTCTGTCTGATTCATGGTGTCCTTTGCCTTTCAGAAACTTTCCAGTTTTATGAGGTCGAATTTATTAATTGTTAATCTTAGTGCCTGTACTATTAGTGTTGCTGTTCCCCACTTTCTCTTCTATCAGGTTCATTCAGTATGTCTGCTTTTATATTGAGGTCTTTGATCCACTTGGACTTGAGTTTTGTGCAGGGTGATAAATATGGATTTATTTGTATTCTTCTATATGCAGACATCCAGTTTGGTTGACACCAATTTTTGGAGATACTGTTTTTTTCCCCCCCTCTGTGTGTAGTTGGCTTCTTTATAAAAAATCAGGTGTACGTTGTTTGTGGAGTTATGTCTGGGTGTTCAGTTCAATTCCATTGATCAATATGTGTGTTTTTATGCCAATACTATGCAGTTTTTAGTAAGTACAGCTCTGTAGTACAACTTAAAATCAGGGATGGTGATACCTCCAGCAGTTGTTTTATTATACAGAATTATTTTAGCTATCCTGTTTTAGTTTTTGTGTCTCCCCCCCCCCCCCCATCTCTTCTAAGACTGTGTCTCACTATGTAGCTCTGGCTGTCCTGGGACTGTCTAGGTAGACCAGGCTGGACTTGAACTTACAGAGATCTGCTTGCTTCTGCCTCCTAAATGTTGGGATTAAAGGTATATGCTACTATGCCTGGCATTTGCTTTTTCATATCGAAGAGGCACAGGCAGCCTGCCTCTGCACTTTCTCGCCTCTCAAAGAATATCTCACACACACCCCGCTCTTTCTCACAGCTAACACAGAGCTCCCCTCCCCTCCCCGGCCTGGCCTTTCAGAGAGGGCCCGTCTGGCTCTGAAATATTGCTATCCCAGTTTTCATAGTGACATTCTCTAATACCACCCCCACCCCCCCCACCCCTGGAGGGACGAATGACAGCTTAGGAGTAGACAAATGGCAACAACCTTCGGCCTCCTGTCACCGAGGCTGGCACTCTCACTCATAGATGGCTAGGCACTTCCCAGTGCAGGTGGCGCCTGTCCTTGGGAAGAGCGAAGACTAAACATCCTCTCGAAGAGATAAATGTCCCATGTTTGGGCCATGAGAGGAGGGCAGTCAAGCGTCCATAGACAGCCGTGGCTAGTTTGTAAAAACACACTGGTTCCTTATAGCACCATAAAATTACTTCCCAGGTCAAAAGAGTCCCCCAGTTGTACGAATCCGTCCCGCTGCCTGTTTGAAGGATGACTTCCCTTGCCATCTCACCCGTCACCCTAAAGTCTGAAGAATCCCTGATTTTGCTTGTATAAAAACCACCAAGCCCCTAGACACGGGGTCACACTCCTTTCCCTGTGCAGAGGGAAGGTTTTCGATCTGAGTCTGACTCAAATAAAGACTCTTTTGTTTCACTACATCTGGTCAGCAGTTCTTAGAGTTCTTCTGGGGATCCCACCGAGACCTGGATAAGACAATATGAAGTTGAGAACTGTCCTTTCAAGGTCTGGAAAGAATTGTGTTGTAATTTTTACGGGAATTGCATTGAATCTGTGTATTGTTTTTGATAGGATGGCCATTTTTACTATGTTAATTCTATTGATCCATGAGCATCTTCTGTTATCTTCTTCAATATCTCAAAGTTCTAGAGAGATTAGGGATACAAGATACATACGTAAACATTAATACAATTCACAGCGAGCCTATAGCCATCCTCAAATAAAATGGAAACTCAAAAGCATTTCCATTAACATCAAGAACAAGACAAGGCTGTCTACTTTTTCCATATCTATTTAATGCAGTAGTTGAAGTTTTAGCTAAAGCATTAAGACAATGGAAGAAGAGGAAGAGGATACAAATTGGAAAGGAAACAATGTTTGCAGATGATATGAAAGTATACACAAGTGACACTAACAGTTCCTTCAGGGACCTCCTACAGCTGATAAACACTTTCATCAAAGTGGCTGGATACAAAATTAACTAAGGAAAAGACGTCAGTAACCCTTCCATATACAAATAACAAATGGACTGAGTAAGCAATCAGGGAAACAACACCTTTTACAATACCCTCAAATAATACAAAATATCTTGGGGCAAGTCTCACCAAGCAAGTGAAAGACCTGTATGACAAGAACTTCAAGTCTGGCGTTTCATTTTGTCTGTGTAGTGTGTCCTTGATGTGTTTTCATTGTGTGTTGGAATATTATTTTCTTCCTTCTTCTTTCCCCCAGCAATACCTGTATGGAATTTGGTGAAACTTTTTTTTTTTTTTTAATACTTTCTTTTCATTTCAAATGTTTCCCCCTTTCCAGGTCTCCCCTTTGGAACTTCCTTATCCCCCCTCCCCTGCCTCTATGAGGGTATTCCCCCACCCACCCACTCCCCTCTTCCCTCCCTGGCATTCCCCTACACTGGGACATCTAACACTCTCAGATTCAAGGGCCTCTCCTCCCACTGATGGTCAGCAAGGCCCTCCTTAGCCACATATGTGGCCAGCACCATCGGCCCATGCATATGCATTCTTTGGTTGTCCAGTCTCTGGGAGCACCGGGGAGCCTCACCAGTTGACACTGTTGCTCCCTCCCCATGGGGCTGCAAACTCCCTCAGCTCTCTCAGTCCCTTTTCCAACTCCTCCATGTGGGACCCCACGAACAGTCCAACAGTTGATGTGAATTGAAACTTCAATATTCTGAACTTTTGGGCTAATAACCACTTATCAGTGAGTACACACCATGTTTATTCTTTTGTGACTGAGTTACCTCACTCAGGATGATATTTTCAAGTTCCATCCATTTGCCTGTGAATTTCATGAAGCCATTGTTTTTAATAGCTGAGTAGTATTCCATTGTGTAAATGTACCACATTTTCTGTATCTATTCCTCTGTGGAGGGACAGCTGGGTTGTTTCCAGCTTCTGGCTTTTATAAATATGGCTGCTATGAACATAGTGGAGCATGTGTCCTTATTACATGTTGGAGCATCTTCTGGGTATATGCCCAGGAGTGGAATAGCTGGGTCCTCAGGAAGTATTATGTCCAATTTTCTGAGGGTCCTTGGTGAAATTTTTTGTTGTTAATTTTTATCGAATAGTTTTTCTGAACTTTTAGGAGGAGACAGGATTCAGGATAATTTCCTAATGGATATAGAAATAGGTTGACTTATTCCCTGTTATGTAGATGTTTCCTGGTACTGCTCTCTGCTTTGTTGCCCTTAGTCATTCTCGTCATAGTTTCCAGTGCTGCTTCTAAGTGACCGGTGGATATCCAGAATTGAAGGGTTACTGCCTCCAGCTTCCCTGGCCTCTTCCCCTCAGATATAGACACATACAGGACTTTAGATTGTTGCTGGTCTGTCCTCACTCTTAAATTTGTTGATTAGTTATCAGTGGGTTTTTTATTTTGTTTTCATTTATGAATCAAATTTCACTTTTATTATTATTCTTTAATCTTTTTTTACAGCCCAGTCATGATCCCCCTTAAGGTCCACTCTCCAACAGTTTCTCATCCCATTCCTCCTCCTGTCTCCAAGAGGATGACCCTCCCCACACTATACCTCCCCCCTCTCTGGGGCCTCAAGTCTCTGAATGGTTAGGTGCCTCTTCTCTCACTGAGGCCAGTCCCAGCAGTCCTCTGCTGTATGTGTTGGGAGCCTTGACCATCTAGTGCATGCTGCCTGGTTGGTGGCTCAGTGTGTGAGAGATCTTGGGCGTCCAGGTTAGTTGTGACTGCTGGTCCTCCTGTGGGGTCGCCCTCCTCCTCAGCTTCTTCTAGTCATTTCATACTTCAGCCACAGGAGCCCCTGGCTTCTGTGGATTTGTTGGGCGTAATTATCTGCATCTGTCTCAGTCAGCTGCTTTTTGGGCCTCTCAGAGGACAGCCATGCTAGTCTCCTGTCTGTAAGCATACCATAGTATCAATAATAGTATCAGGCCTTGGAGCCTCCCCTTGGAATGGATCCCAATTTGGACTGGTGACTGGACCTCTTTTCCCTCAGTCTCTTCTCCATTTTTGTCCCTGCAGTTCTTTTTGACAGGGACAATTCTGGGTCAGGGCTTTTGACCGTGGGATGGCAACCCCATCCCTCCACTTGATGCCCTGTCTTTCTACTGGAGGTGGACTCTACAAGTTCCCTCTCCCCACTGCTGGGCATTTCATCTAAGGTTCCCCCTCTGAGTCCTGAGTGTCTCTTACCTCCCAAGTCTCTAGTACATTCTAGAGGGTCCCCCCACCTCCTACCTCCCGAGGCTGCCTGTTCCCATTCTTTCAGCAGGTCCTCAGGGCTTCTCTCCTGATTCCACCTACCCCTAATACCTGATCATGTTTCCGTTTTTAAAAAAAGATTTATTTATTTACTTTATGTACATGAGTACACTGTAGCTGTCTTCAGACACACCAGAAGAGGGCACCGGATCCCATTACAGATGGTTGCGAGCCACCATGTGGTTGCTGGGATTTGAACTCAGGACCTCTGGAAGAGCAGTCAGTACTTTTAACTGCTGAGCCATCTCTCCAGCCCCCTGATCATGTTTCCTTTTTCCCCTCCCTGTCCCTTCTTCCACCCAGGTCTCTCTGTGATTGATTTCTTCCCCCTCCCAAGTGGGATTGAGTCCCACTTACTTGGGCCCTTCAGCTTGGTAACCTTCTTGAGTTCTGAGGTTTGTATTCTGAGTATGCTCTATTTTTTTTGCTAATATATACTTACTAGTGAGTACATACCATGCATATCCTTTTGGGTATGAGTTACCTCATTCAGAATGATATTTTCTAGTTCTATCCATTTGCCTGCAAAAGTCATGATGTCCTCATTCTTATTCTTCTCTCTTTTTTTGATATGTTATTTATTTACATTTAAAATGTTGTCCCCTTTCCCTGTTTCCCCTCTGCAAACCCCCTATCCTGTCCCCCTTACCCAGCTTCTATGAGGGTGCTCCCCCCTCCTCCTGCCTCACGGCACTAGCATTCCTCTATACTGAGGCATCAAGCCTTCATAGGACCAAGGGCATCCCCTCTTACTGATGCCAGATAAGGCCCCTTCAGCTCCTTCAGTTTTAACCCTAACTCCTCCATTGGGGTCCCTGTGCTCAGTCTGATGGTTGGCTGCGAGCATCGGCATCTGTATTTGTCAGGATCTGGTAGAGCCTCTCAGGAGACAGCTATATCAGGCTCCTGTCAGCTAGCACTTTTTGGCATCCGCAATAGTGTCTGGGTTTGGTGCCAGCATGTGGGATGGATCTCCAGGTGGGACAGTCTCTGGTCCATTCTTTGTCCCTGTATTTCCTTTAGACAGGAACAGTTCTGGGTTAAAATTTTGGAGATGGGTGTGTAGCCCCATCCCTCAACTGGAGGGGCCATGCCTAACCTCTGGATATGATCTTGACAGATTCTCCCTTCCCTTTGTGAGGTATTTCAGCTAATGTCATCCCTGTGGGGTCCTGGGAGGCTCTTGCGTTCTTGGCATCTGGGACTTTCTGGTTGCTACCCCTAGTTCCCTGTCCCCCATTGCTATACACTTCTGTTCAATTTCCTGACCATCTACATCTCCTCCATCTCCTCGCATACCTGATTCTTCTCCTTTTTCCCACCTCACCCTCTTATCTTCCTCCCAAGTCCTTCCTTCCCTCTACTTCTTTTGATTATTTTGTTTCCGCTTCTAAGTAGGACTGAAGTATCCACTCTTTGGTCTTCCTTCCTCTTGAGCTTCATGTGTCCCTGAGTTGTATCGGATGTATCGGATGTTTCCCCAGGTGGGTCAGTCTCTGGATGGCCTTTCCTTGAGTCTCTGCTCCACACTTTGTCTCCATATTTCCTCCTGTGAGTATTTTGTTCACCCTTCTAAGAAACACTGAAGCATCCACACTTTGGTCTTCTTTCTTCTTAGGCTTCATATGGTCTGTGAATTGAATCTTGGGTATTCTGAACTTTTGGGCTAATATCCACTTATCAGTGAGTGCATCCCCTTTTTGTCCTTTTGTGACTGAGTTATCTCACTCAGGATGATATTTTCAAGTTCCATCCATTTGCCTGCAGACTTCATAAAGTCATTGTTTTTAATAGCTGAGTAGTACTCCATTGTGTAAATGTACCACATTTTCTGTATCCATTCCTCTGTGGAAGGACATCTGGGTTGGTTCCAGCTTCTGGCTATTATAAATATGGCTGCTATGAACATAGTGGAGCATGTGTCCTTGTTATATGTTGGAGAATCTTTTGGGTATATGCCCAGGAGTGGTATAGCTGGGTCCTCAGGTAGTATTATGTCCAATTTTCTGAGGGTCCACCAAACTGATTTCCAGAGTGGTTGTACCAGCTTGTAATCCCACCAGCGATGGAGGAGTGTTCCTCTTTCTCCACATCCTCATCAGCATCTGCTCTCCCCTGATTTTTTTGATCTTAGCCATTCTGACTGGTGTGAGGTGGAATCTCAGGGTCATTTTGATTTGCATTTCCCTGATAACTAAGGACTTTAAGTGCTTCTCGTCTGTTCGAGATTCTCCTGTTGTGAATTCTCTGTTTAGCCGTGTACCCCATTTTTTGATTGGGTTGTTTCATTTTTTGGAGGTTAGCTTTTTGAGTTCTTTAGATATTTTGGATATTAGCCCTCTATCGAATGTGAAGATTTTTTTCCCAGTCTGTAGGTTGCCGATTTGCCCTATTGACTATGTCCTTTCCCTTACAGAAGCTTTTCAGTTTCATGAGATCCCATTTATCAAATCTTGATCTTAGAGACTGTGCCATTGGGAGTTCTGTTTAGGAAATTCCACCCCCTCCCCTTGTGCAATGAGTTCGAGGCTTTTTCCCACTTTCTCTTGGATTAGATAGATTCAGCATATCCCATTTTATGTTTAGGTCCTTGATCCATTTGGACCTGAGCTTTGTGAAAGGTGACAAATATGGGTCTATTTTCATTTTTATACAGCAGCCAGTTAGACCAGCACCATTTGTTGAAGATGCTTTCTTTTTTTCCTTTGTATATTTTTGGCTTCTTTGTCTATGATCAAGTGTCCATGGGTGTGTGGTTTTATCTGGATCTTCAGTTCTACTCCATTGATTGACCTGTCTCTGTACCAATACCATGCAGTTTTTATCACTATTGTTCTATAGTGTAGCTTAAGGTCAGGGATCGTGATTCCCCCAGACGTTCTTTTATTGTTAAGAATTGTTTTCACTATCCTGAGTTTTTTGTTTTTCCATATGAAATTGAGAATTGTTCTTTCCATGTCTTTGAAGAATTGTGTTGGGATTTTGATGGGAATTGCATTAAATCTATAGATTGCTTTTGGTACGATGGCCATTTTTACTATGTTAATTCTACCAATCCATGAACATGGGAAATCTCTCCATTTTCTCAGGTCTTCTTCAATTTCTTTCTTGAGAGACTTGAAGTAATTGCTTGTTTGGGTAGAGTTACCCCAAGATATTTATATTATTTGCGACTATTGTGAAGGGTGTTGTAACCCTAATTTCTTTCTTAGCCCGTTTATTATTTGTATATAGGAAGGCTACTGATTTGTTTGAGTTAATTTTATATCCGGCCACTTGGCTGAAGTTGTTTATCAGCTGTACAGGTTCTCTGGTAGAAATTTTGGGGTTGCTTATGTATACTATCATATCATTTGCAAAAAGTGATACCTTGACTAATTTTTTTGCCAATTTGTATCGCTTTGGTCTCCTTTTGTTTTCTGATTGCTCTAGCTAGAATTTTGAGTACTATATTGAATAGAGATGGGGAGAGTGGTCATCCTTGTCTTGTTCCTGATTTTAGTGGAATTGCTTCAAGTATCTCTCCATTTAATTTGATATTGGCTTTTGGTTTGTTGTATATTGCTTTTATTATGTTTAGATATGGGCCTTGAATTCTTGATCTTTCCAATACTTTCAACATGAAAGGGTGTTGTATTTTGTCAAATGCTTTTTTGGCATCTAATGAGATGATTGGTTTTACTATCTAGTTGGTATCTATATCCTTGTGAAGGTTCACACTATGCTTTTACTGCAGCCATTCCTGGGTTCTAAACTGCTAATGTATTATAACAAAGTTGTTTTTCTTTAAAAAATCACTTCTGCAGAGGAAAAGGAATTGGCGTATAGAACACCCATCCTTTCTAGAAGAGAGGTCACAGCAGTTGAGAAGGGCAAATTTCAAGACGGTGGAAACCTCTGACTCTCTCTCTAAAGCATGGCTCAAGTGTGGAGAAGGGTTTCAGGACACCTCTGAGACCCTGGTAAGAGAAGCATAAAACTGTTGGCAGGAATGCAGAAGCTCCTGAGTATCTAGACTGTTGTAGCTAGTTGCTTGGGAATTCTCTCATTTTTCAAAGCACTACTTTTCATTTTCATGCTTTGAATTCCTTTAATAATTGTGTCAAGTTAGTGTTTCCTTTCTTAGTCCCTGTAGAATCTATTCACGCTAAGAATGCTGTCAGGTGTGAAATGATTGAGTATACTACTCTTTATAAAGAATGTACTTATGAAATATATGTGTATTCAGAATCTCTTGTCAGTCCAGTTGCAGTTAATTTTTATATATGTTGTAAATTATAAAGGAATCATGTTATAAACTAAAGATAGTACTGTTGAAGTAGTTTTGAGAGGTAGTCTCTCTCTCTCTCTCTCTCTATATATATAAAATCATTGACATTGACTATTATGTGAAATGTTTTAACAGTTCAGCTTAGAGTCCTGAAAAATATGAAAACAAATTTTTGTGCTCTAAGGACTACATGTTTTGGGAATACTCATTTGGTGAATATTAAAAAAAGTACAGAGGACCATGTCAAGGAGAGTATAATTTAATACTGAATATTCTACAAAATAGTATTGGTGATGTTTAGCCTTTTCCTCATGAGTCATGTAGGTTAAATTATTTTTATTATTTTTTTGCCTGCAGCCATTAGCAAGTGAAAAGACAGGTGTTACTGAAAAGCAACTGGAATTATCCCCAAGCCCAAAGACAGGTAACAATGTTTTGTTTTAATTCTTTTTTTTTTTTAACCTCTTATTTTGGAGACCAAAACTTTGGAGTCCTTAGACTTGTATGCAAGCCTTTGACCACCTAACTAAATTCCCGAAACCTAACATGTAGATTTATTGATGATGAGCTTAAGGCAATTTTTCAGTGATTTTTTAAAAAAATCTTTTAAAAATGTCACAGTTTGGATAGTTTGCATATTCAGGGTTAAAAGCAATGAACGTAAAAGATATTTTTGATTCATATCCATCACAATCTACTCAGTTCTTCCTGCTCTTGCTGTTGACTACTTACATTTTGGGTACCCTTACTAGGCTTACTTTTTTAAATATAGTTTTAATTTATTCTTTCATATATTATATCCTGACCACAGTTTCCCTTTCCTCCTCTCCTTCCTGCCTCTTCCCCAAACCCTCACCCACTCCTCCTTTATTTTCCTCCGGAAAAGGTCAGACTTCCCAGGGACCAAATATGGCATGTCAAGTTGCTATCTTCCCTCAAATTAAGGCTGGGAGAGGCCACCCAGTAGGAAAAAAAGGTCCCAAAAGCAGACAAGAGTCAAGAGACAGCCCCTGCTTTCACCGTTAGGAGTCCCACAAGAAGACAAAGCTACATACCATAGCATGTATGCAGAGGACCTAGGTCAGACCCATGCAGGCTCCCTGATTCTGGCTCTGTGTGCCCCTGTGAACCCGGGTTAGTTGATTCTGTGGGTTTTCTGATGGTATCCTTGGCCACTCTGGCTCTTAAATTCTTTCCTTCCCCTCTCAGGATTCACTGATCTCCACCCAGTGTTTGGCTGTGGGTCTCTGCATCTGTTTCCGTCAGTTGCTAGGTGGAGCCTCTCTGATGACTGTTATATGAGGCTCTTGTCTCTGGGCTATCTGGCCTCTGGTTCCTGGTCCTTGAGGCAGTGGGTTCCTTCTTGTGGCATGGGTCTCAAGCTGGACCAGTTACTGCCTGTTCACTCCCATGATTTCTGTGCCACCATTACCTCTTACTGGGTTTATTTTAATCATAGAATAATTCAGTAGTTCTCAACCTGTAGGTCATGACCCCTTTTGGGAGAATGACCCCTCCATGGAGTCATCTAAGACCACTGGAAAAGACAGATATTTACTTTAAAACTCATAACTAGCTAAATCACAATTGTTTTTTTTTTCTTTTATTAAAATTTTGTTAATTTTTTATTTTTGGATACTTTCTTTACATTTCAAATGTTTCCCCCTTTCCAGATCTCCCCTTTGAAACCTCCCTATTCCCTCCCCCTCCCCCTGCCTCTGTGGGGGTATTCCGCCACCCACCCACCCACCCACTCTCATCTTCCAACCTTGGCATTACCCTGTACTGGGCCTCAAACCAAGGGCCTCTCCTCCCCCTACTGGCTAACAAGACCCTCCTCTGCCGCATATGTGGCCAGCACCATGGGTCCCTCCTTGTGTATTCTTTGGTTGGTGATCCAGTCTCTGGGAACATCGGGAGGTCAGGCCAGTTGACACTGTTGCTCCCTCCATGGGGCTGCAAACTCCCTCAACTCCTTCAATCCCTTCTCCAACTCCTCCATCTGGGACCTCACACTCAGCCCTGTGGTTGCTGTGAAGTGACTCTTGGGTATTCCGAACTTTGGGGCTAATAATCACTTATCAGTGAGTACATACTGTGTGCAAAATCACAATTGTGAAGTAGCAACGAAAATAAATTTATTAGGGGTCACCACAACATGGGGAACTGTATTATAGGGTCATAGCATTAGGATGTTTGAGAACTACTGATCTAGTAGGATAGCTAGGTTTAGAACATCAGGGAAATAATGAGTAAATAAATAAATGAATGCTCTGGCTTGAATTCTAGTACCACAAAACATTTTTATATGGAAAAAAGACATGAATTATACTATGGGAACCACTGCTACAAACTTGAGTTTTGCTTGGTGAATTAGTTATGGACGTTTTCTAACTACAGAACAAGGAAACTCTTCACAAAAATTAGGAATTGATGTTATCTTTACAACAAGACATCCAGGGAATCCAGCTGTTTTGAGCTCTGTAATATTAATATGGGATTGGTTCTCCTGGGTGAAAGGTGGCAGCTTGGTATTTCAGACTAAATTCTTGAAGCTACTATTGGTGCTGAGGGTTTTTAGCCAATGAACTTTGACTTCCTTGAGAAGATAGACTTTTTTCAGAACCTTGGCTAGAACCTGTCACATAGGCTTATCTCCACTAAAGATGGTATGATAAAGTTAGGGAATCTTTTTAAAAGATTTATTTATTTTATGTATATGAGTACTCTATCTGCATGTACATCTACATGTCAGAAGAGGGCATCAGATCCTGTTACAGATGGTTGTGAGCCACCATGTGGTTGCCGGGAATTGAACTCAGGACCTCTGGAAGATGAGGCGTCTCTCCAGCCCAAAGCTAGGGATTTTTATACATGTATAATGCTACTAGTAAACTTAGTGTGAATTGTAATGGAGAAGAGTGGGTATATGTAGCAGGTACCACTGACTTTGTTGCTCTTATCATCCCAAGTCCCTGGGGTGGATTAGAAGAGTGAAGTCTTGTGATTTCAGAGATCTTTCTGTCTTCACTGGTCTTGGGAAAAAAAGCTAACTGCTCACACCTCAGATTCTACATTTGGGAAATGGGTATATGATTGAGGTTTTTGTTTTTGTTATTGTATTAGGTGAGCCAGGAAGATCAATAAAATTCCTGATGCCAACAGTTGCTGTTGTGTCTGATGACATGATGAGCTGTGTGTAGGCTCTCCCAGAATTCTGTGTAGTGGAATAACTTTCTATGATCCAGAGACTCAACATTCTAAGCCGTGTTATCATTTCAGTTTCCTTTGCAGATTCTTTTCTTTTCCCTCTTTTGAGACAGGCTCTCATGTAACTCAGGTTGATGTTGAATGTGTAGCTGAGGCTGACCTTGAACTTCCCATCCTCTTGCCTCTGCCTCTTGAGTGCTAGGAGAGTAGGCGTGCACCACTGTGCTCCAACAGAGGTTTCTGAGGATTTAAACTCAGGGTTTCGTGCACTCTACACAAGCCATCTAAACATTAAGTTACTTCCATAGCCAGTGATAGTTTTCCATGTGAATGAAAAAATACCCAAAAATGTTCCTTTAAAATTTACAAAACTCTGTCTTGTATAATAAACTAGCAGACATCTTTTTGCAATATCTTTTGATAGTAGTCCAGAATTATATATTTCTATTAGTGCCAGGGCTCTTATATTTATATCAGTTTATGTCTAATTTTTAAGATATAATCTATAGAAAAAAGGTATGTTTCTTTAAATAAATATGTTTTATGTATATTTTTATATCTGTAGTATATTCGGCTTTGGGAGAAAAATAAATATTAAATAAGTTGCTACTGTATTTAATTACAAAATGTCCTTTTGAGATAATTTCCTTAGGCTAGAACATACTTGACTCACAACATCACAACATTGCTTTGTTTTTTATTATTATATAGATGATATACAATATATTCTGAAAGACTCAAAGTTCGTACCGGTGTTCTTTATATATAACACAGTGATAGCTAAGCCAAGATAAAGATATAAAAGGCTTATGAATAGAGATCAATGAGGAAAGGTATATAAAGCACTTCCTAGAACTGGTAGTTTTTAAAATTAGTTTACAATAGCCTATTAGTAAGAATTTCAAGATAAAATTTCAATAACAATAACAACCAAATAAATAAATAAAACAAGTAACAACAAAAATTCTCCAAAATAAAAACCAAGCAAACAAACAAAAAAACCTGAACCACATTTATTTAGCAGATAGAAGAACAAATATTTTTATGAGAGCTGTAAAATATAAGGAACATATTTTTGCAAATAATGTTTATGGTCTGAGTCTGTGTTCATGGTTGTTGATTTATCTCTTTCTGTTTTGTTTTTTCTAACTTATTTGAACTCCAGCTTTTGTCTTTGGCTTAAATTCAGAGAATCCTTGTGGACTCTTCATGGAACACTGTGTAGGAAGATCTACCACGACATTGTTCTCATTGTCTTTAGAGTTTCTGTGCTTGTGGCTTTGTCTAAATAATATGTATAAAATCCAGGCCTTGAATCTCAGCCCTGCACTTGAGGTAGAGGCAGGCAGATCTCTGAATTTGAGGCCAGCCTCATCCACAGAGCAAGTTCCAGGACAGCCAAAGCTACACAAAGAAATCTCTCAAAAAACAAAACCAAAAACCAAACACAAAACAAAAGAAAAATATGCATAGAATTTCATTCTGATGAATAACAATTACCATTTGAGCTTGTCTTTTCTTTTTCTGCAACAGAAACTACAAGTAAGAACGCTAGTAAGCTTGCAGATGTGACATGGAGTTCTAGTGAAAGCGATCTCTCAGATGAGGCTAAGACACTCCCTGAATTACAGAGACATGGTGGGCATGGC
This sequence comes from Rhynchomys soricoides, assembly GCA_019843965.1. Lineage (NCBI taxonomy): Eukaryota > Metazoa > Chordata > Mammalia > Rodentia > Muridae > Rhynchomys > Rhynchomys soricoides. The sequence goes on along the minus strand of JADRCH010000145.1, from coordinate 1,987,350 downwards.
CCTAGAGCTGACAGACCTTGTGGCAGGACTGTCTCATGGCCAGAAGACGGAGACATTGAAGGTAAATTGCTGGCTTTGTAAGAAGTCCAGTTTCTGTTAAATATTGGGTTCAGTAGTAGTTTTATGTATTTATTATACATTTGTTTATCTATTATGAATATATTTATTATGACTTATGAGTTCATTTATATCTAGCCCTTTAGAAACATAAATTTCTTTCATAATATTTCTCATGACAACTTTAAGAAGTAGATATTGCAGTGACTTCTTATTTTGTTTTTGCTTTTTTAAAAAATGTTTTATTGGTTCTTTGGGAATTTCATATCATGACCCCCAATTCCACTCATCTTTCTGCCCCCTCTTACTTGCCCTTCATCCTTTTGAACTCCCACACCAAAAGAAAAGCAAAGAAATTCATCTCATTGTGGAAGCTGTGGTGTGCCACAGTGTGTCTCACAGTCTACCCTTGTGTCTCCACTTATTTGCTTGCAATATTCATTGCAGTGACTCATTGGTCTCTGGCTTCTGCTACACTATCTGGAACCTCCCTGGGACTCCTTTTGGACATTCTGTTGTTGCCCTGTGTTGTGGAGATCCTGTAGTTTTGGATCTGTAGGACTGGCCCCTTTACACAGTCCAGCATTTCATTGATGGGGTAGGTATTCGGGTGGGTCAATTCAAAGCCCTGCCTGAGAGGTATATGAACTGATCAGCCCACCAGCTCTCCTGCACCTACACCACTAGGGTGAGCCCTCTAGCCCTACTCTGGCTAGTTCACCTAATGCTGCAGCCAGTAAGGGGCAGGGTCAGCTTGCTTGTGCCAGCTGGGCCAGCTTTCCTGATCTCACACCTTCATTGCTAGCTCACTGATAACCCCGAAACTAGGGCCAACTCTACTTTGCTGCCCAGATGAGGTATAGGGCCCACTCTATCAAATGTTGCAGCTGGTGAGGGCCAGGGCTAGTTCTCTCACTCTCATGACCCCTGCAGCTGGTGAGGGCCAGGGCTAGTTCTCTCACTCTCATGACCCTGGGGCCAGTTCACCTGCAACCCCGCCATCAGGATCAGCTCTACTGTGCTGCCCAGGTGAGGGGCAGAGCCAGCTCTCTTCCTCTTATGACCAGCCACAGGTGGTGAGGGGTGAGGGGCAAGGGAGGGGGAGGACCTCTCTCCTCCTTCCTCCCTCCTCCCTTCTCTCTTCCCCTCCTCCTCTTCCTCCTCCTCCCTCCCTCTCCCTCCCTTCCCCTCTCTCTCTCTCTCTCTCTCTCTCTCTCTCTCTCACACACACACACACACACACACACACACACACACACACACACACACGCTATTGCACTAAAGATGGGTGACAGGGCCAGCTCTCCCAGACTCACATCCTCTGGGAAGAGCTTGCCTTCCTGAGTACTGCAGTGGCTAGGGTGGGGTCAGCTCTCCTGCTCTCATGCCCGCAGGGCCAGCTCTCTCACGACGTCCAGGAGAGGGGTGGGAACAGTTCTGCATAGCCGTCAGACATCAACATAGCCTCAGGTGACAGTGCAGACCAGGGCTGTACGCTTGGCCTTTGGTTGTAGCAGATCTCTGCTGCTACAGGACCACAGACCCAGACATGGCCCTTGGTGGCAGCACAGGCCAGGACCTCACCATGGCCTTAGGTGTTGGACAAACCTGACATGGTGGAAAGAAGCCCCACGTGTCTATCCCGGGCGCTGCTGCTCTGGTTGGGACTGGAGACACATGGGAAGTGGCCTCATGTCTTCCCACACAGTCTGACGGGCAGGTGGGGGCTGTGGGAAGCCTTTGCGGGCCCTGCCCGTGGGTGGGGGAGGGGGCCATTCCCAGGGAACACACGGCAGCCACCTCCGTGGGTTCTTGCCATAGACGGGCTAGCTGGAGTGCAGCTGAGGTTCCTGCCAGGACAGGGTCTCTGCGGCTTTGGGTGCCAGGCTAGCTGCTTAGGCTTGGGTGAATGGGTACCGTCTGGGAGCACTGGGATTCCCTTGGCGAGAGATTAGATGCGGTTCCTTAATTAAGGGCTGGATCCCTCACTTCCCACGGAGGGTCCAGATGAAGATAGTCCATCATGTGGAGAGTGGCATTAATGGAATTATACCTCTGCCCCTCTAGGAGAGGGGCTGCAGATATAGTAACTGGGAAAGGGTGTGGCTAAGCCTCTAGGTGTCTCATTAACATGGGGATGTCTTGGGGCTGTGTGGCCATACCTCTACCTGAGGAGGCGTGGTATGTGACAGAGCCAAAAGCCTCTGGGGAGTGTTGGCATAACTTTCTGGTCCCTTGTGGATTCTGCTGGGTATCTCAGAGTTTTCGCCTGTACTCAACTGGGTGCCAGACTGCCTGTCACAGATCACTGCCCCACACTTAGGTGGTTTCATCAGCTCTCCCTCTCATCAGGCTGTCCCTCACTACCCTGGAGTCTCAGTTCTGCCTCTCTACATTGTGCACAAGTCCTTCTGCTTCTCCTTTCCATTTCTCCACCACTTACCTTCTTCTCTTAGTGGCACCAGGGGTCTTTGAGTGTCTGGGATTGTCGCAGGAGTGGTTTCAGGTGTTCTATGTCCTGCCCATGCAGTGTGTCACTGGGTAGGGGTCATCTTGGGCATGGTCTGCCTGCTGAGGCCTTCACTGAACTGGACTGGTTGTTGTCTCAGGCTAGCAGGCTAGCTCCTTGTCTGGGCTCCATGGCACATAACTGATGGTTGTCTCAGGCTTGCTCCTTCCCAGGCCACAGGGCCCTGGGCAAGGAGTCTTGTTTTTGATTTTTACTTTTTGAGATAGAGTGTGTGTGGTCCAGTTTAGCCTTAAACCTTAAATTCTCTTGTGTCTGTCTCTCTTACAAACCTGCCTGTCTTTACTGTGTTTTGTGTCTTACAACTCTGTGCTATTGTGTCTGTCCCTACTGTGTTTTCTGTCTTATTACAGTAAATAAGTTAGGTTTGATTTGCTCAGATTTACTTGGAATTCTATTTTCATTCTTTAATGCCAATTCTTAAGCAATGCCATACCCATGTTTCCTCCAGGCTAACTTGTTATTAATGAGTAAAAATTATAAGAATCTGTATGTGGTAGAAGTGCACCTTAGTAATAAGTTTCTGTTCTGATGAACTGTATATAATGTGTTTATTTTACAAGGCGGCTTCTCAAAATCAGTACTATTGCTTTCAAAGTGAGTTTGTTGCTTTTTACTCTATTGTTCATGTTAGTTACTTCTTCAAGGCTAGGTTTGCTCAGACATCTCTGGAAAGTGCTTAAAATCCCTTGACCAAGTTGAATGCCATTCTGGTGACTACCACTGATAAGTAGTTCCTTGATACTGTGGTGTTTTACATTACATGTAAGCTGATAGTTCTTACAGTAATAATTCAGTTATGTTGATTGAAACTCATTGTGATATGATGCTTGTCTTTTACATGATTTAGAGCACAGATTCAATATTTAAAACTGGGTGATTTATATTAATTACATCTTAATAAAGCTGCTGTGTGAAAGCACTGTTACCCTCTTCTACTAAAAGTGCTATTTGGTAGGTTCTAAAATTCTGTTTGTAAATGGAAACATGCTCTGGGCTAATTATGTAAAATGAATTAGCCTTTCAGCACTTAAGGGATTAAGAAGATGGTTGTGAGTTCAAAGCTAGCTTGGCCTACTTATGGCATTCCAAACCAAGCTTGGTTTTATATTGAGATCTCATTCCATAAAACAAAAAAGTAGGTGC
>JADRCH010000145.1:1969790-1983610 GCA_019843965.1 Rhynchomys soricoides | reverse complement strand
TCCATCTCTAGCAGTGAGGACGTGGTCTCCATCTCTAGCAGTGAGGACGTGGTCTCCATCTCTGGCAGTGAGGACTTGGTCTCCATCTCTGGCAGTGAGGACTTGGTCTCCATCTCTGGCAGCCATGGGTTTAAAAAAAAGAAAAAGAAAAAAAAGATGGACATTGTAAAATGGAAGAGAAGGTAAGATCCCTGGTGCTTACAAACCAGCTAGTCAGTCAAGTCATCCTACTTGGGAAGAGAACCTCAAAATATAAGGTTGAAAGTCATGTTGGATGATGCCTGACTCTGACTGCTGGCCTCTACATACATGTACACGCATGTATATGTGCATCCTCATACACCAGCCAGTAAATTAAAAATTAGAGTAGTAAACTGTGAGACTGTGTACCATGTGTTGACTTTCTCATAAAGCTGACCCTCGGGGTGTCTGAGCGGTGCACACACGGTGCACACAGCTGTGGAGTGTCTTGCCTTCCAGTTCTCCCTTCTCCCTATTCCTTCCTTGAATCTTTTTAAGCCTTCAACAGATGGTAAATACTACAGATATCAAGATTTTATTTTGTCTAGGACACAAGGCTGGGAATTAAATATGTTATTTTATATATACTCTATTTCATGACCTATGAAATATCTTCAGTTTATTAAAAGAAGATTAGGACTATAAAAGGGCGTATGATAGCTGCTGAGCCATCTCTTTAGCCCTGTGTACTATATTTTAACTTTATTATTATTTTTTTCTTTAAAATTTTTGCTTTCAGATTACTAGATCTGGTATATTGGTAATGAGTTTTTACTTCCTTTCAGTGGAAGAAAATGATGGTCTTCTACTGAGTGAGATCCATTATCTTAGCTCTCTGAGTACTTGTACTTTGAACTGTAGGAAAGTTGTATGTTATGTATCATAACTTACAGTTTATCTGTGACATCCACTTTCAGTTATATAGGCTTAGAAGATTAGGTTTAGTATATTTAGTTTTTTTTATATATATATATATATGCATAATTTAGCTTTCTGTCTTAAAATTTTCTATAGTTACAATGAGATTATGTTTATGAGGTAAAATGAAACTAAATTCATTTGTTTCCATATTGATGAAAGATATTTCTGGAATAAAATTCTTGGGTAAAGTTATTTCTTTTGATTTAAAAAATTTAATTTTTCAGATTTATTTATTTTTATTTTATGTGTATGCATGTTTGGTCACCACATGCATGCAGTACCTATGGAAGCCAAAAGAGGGCATTGGATCCTTTTGGACCAGGAATTACAGACTTTTTTTTTTTTTTTTTTTTTTTAAAGAACCATGTGGGTGCCAGGAATGGAACCTAGGTTCTCTGCAAGAGCAGTCAGTACTCCTGACTACTGAGCCATCTCTCTAGCTCTGAAAGTTATTTTTTTAACAATGGACTATATAAATAAATCATGGTTCATTGATAGTCTGGACTACTGAATTATATAGAAGAGTGAGGCAGCTTTCTGTGTATTGATAAGGAGGGATTTCTTCATTATCTTACTTCAGAAAACATCAGGATGTATAAGACAGGAGAAATCTATATCTTATTTTCTTGAGCATGCTGGAGAAACTACAAGAATTCGAAAACAATTGAATATAAAAGTAGTTCACGTATATTCGAGGTCAGGTAAGAGTTGGGAGGAACCATGACCAGAGAGAGGAACGGAGAACAGTTTTCATTGTTGGTGTCTTTGTAGGAATCATCCCATGCTGTGGGCACACCAACCACTCAGAATATGTTTGTAAAATAAATAGTAAGGAGGTATAAAATTAACAAGGGTAAAAATGTATTTTTTAGATGAGTTACAGGTTATTGACTGGGAGATTAACAGTGATTCAGAAGATCCTGGCAGGCCTAGTGAGTGTGATGATGATGAGGGGACCCTGGACATCTCAGATTGTGCTTCTTGTGCAAGTGGTCATTCTCTGAGAAGTGACGACAGGCTACGTGAGCCTCCTGAGGTAAGAACAGATTATTTAAAAAGCTGTTATCGTCCTCATAACATTGATAATTGTAACTCCACCTTTTCAAGGACAGTCACTTGGTTGCTTATATTATTCCTCATTCTTGTCTCTAAAGTGACAGGCTTCTCCCATATTGAGCTTCTCCATTCCTTGTGCTGTCTTTGTAGTCTCTCAGTACAGATATATAGAGGTTTGTGACTAGTAGTCAACATTTTTACAATTGTGAATCAATGACATTGATGACTAAGGTGACTTCTTTCATAGGTTTTTTGTTTTTCTTGGACATAGTAATTATTTTTTTTTACTTGTCTAATTTAGCACTAATACTTTGTCCCCGTTGTTTGTCTGTGTTGTTTAAGGTGTTTAGACACAATAGGGCTTTTGTCCATTCTGTTTCCTTAGAGAATTCTAGCCTGCAACCTCCTAGCTACTCAAAATTGAATAGTATATTCTCACTAGTTGTGGATGTCGTCACTCTGCTGCCTCCCTTCACCATTAGTATTGCTTATTTTTAGTAGCTGGGACTAAAACTCTAAGATAACAACGTAAGGGTGGAAGGATTTATTTTGATTCACTATCTCAGAGGTTGCCTGGCCTCCTGTGTTTGTGCAGAACATCATGGTGCCACATAGTAACAGAAAGGGCTTAGCTACCTGCTGTAAGCTTAGGAAGCATGGCCCTAGCCATCTGCTGCCTTCAGCTGGACTTAACCCCAGGTATTTCAGAATGTCACAGAATTATGTTGGCACAGGGGACCAGTGTGTGCCACAAGAGCCTGCAGAGGATTTTCCTACCTGGATGCTATCACCACCATTCCAGGAATTTATTTATGACCCTTAATCCCCCATGGGCTCTGTACTAAGTATTAGTACTTAAGTATTTAGCCTGTACTTAAGTATTTTCTTAGTTTTCACCTTCATGTTGGTTTGACATATTTTTCAGTAGCCTCAGAAAAAAATTCAGAGAGGATAATTGGTTGAGACTTGGCATGTCTGAAAATGTTATCAGCAGTGTGATAATTTACATCTGTAATCTTGATACTGAGGAGGCTGAGGCAGGAACATTATGTGTTTGAAGCCAGTTTGGGTTGTATAGTTTGAGAGAGAGAAGTGGGGAGAAGGAGGAGGGAGAAGGGGGGACAGGGAAGAGGGATGCTTTTATAATACATCAATGTGACTGAAACCTGTATAGACTTTTAGGTTGAAACCAGTTTTCTTTTAAAGCTTTGAAAGCATGCTTTTATTGTCCTTTATCTTGAGTTATTGTCTACAAGCCTGATGTATTCTCACTCTTGATCTTCTAAGATTTCTTTATTGCTGTGTTTAAACAATTTGATTGTGGTGTGCCTTGTTATGATGTTCTGTTTGATATTTGTCAAGATTCTGGTGAATGGAATGAACATGTATTGGGGAGTCTTCAAGATCCAATAAGATCAGTATTTGTCATCTTTTGTATTTTGGTTGTGGGAGAGACATATATGCTGGTAACCTTATGTATGCCAGTATAGTAGTATACCACTGAAGTATATGATCCTTAGTATGTTTTTATAACAGCTGTTTTAGCAAGTATGAGGTAATATTTCATTGTGTTTTTAAAAAGAGCTATTATTTGTATGTGTGTATATGTGTATGCACACACACATATGTGAATATGCTTGTGGGTGCTCACAGAGGCTAGAAGAGGTTATCAAGGTTTCCTGGAGTTGGATTTATAGTAGATAGTGAGTCACTCAATATGGTTGCTAGAAACCAAACTCTGGTCCTCTGGAAGAGCAACAAGTGCTCTTAATCATGGAGCCATTCTGCCAGCTCCTCATTGAGATTTTACTCTGCATTTCTTTGAAGACTACTGAGGATGTGATTTTTGGTCATTTGTGTGTCTTCATACATTTTTAAAGTTTCTCAACAAGTGCAGCAACAACAGTAACTGCAGTAGCAGCAGCAGCAACAACAACAACAAAAACAACAACTTCACAAAAAAGTAGAACTACCCTATAACCTAGAAAACGTACATCTGGGTATGTATGCAAAGGAATTAAATCAGTGTGCTGAAGATTTATCTGTACTCCTGTTATTATTGTTTGCTTTTATTTCTGTTGCTGTGAAAAAGTGACCAAAAGCAGGTTGGGAGAGGAACAGAAGTCAAGGCAGAAATTCAAGGAAGGAGCTTGAGGCAAAAATCACTGAGACATTCTTCCTAATGGGTTGCTCTTTTGGCTTGTTTGGTTACCATCCCAGGTCCACATGCTTAGGAATAGCATCCCCTAGAATGGGCCGGATCATTCCCCAACATCAGTTAGCAATTAAGAAAATGCCCCACAGACGGACATGTCCCGAATAGTCTGATGAATCCGACTCTTAAATTGAGATTCTTAAATACCTCTTCCCAGGTACATCTAGTTTTGTGTCAAGTTGACAAAAACTAACTACCATATTATTGTAGAATTATTCATCATAGCAAGATGTAGAAGCAACCTAGATGTCCGGACATGAATGGATGGACAGATAAAATGTGCTATAAATATGTAATTAATATTGTTCATCCTTTAAAAAGAAAGGCATTTTGATGTTTGTAGTAACATTGGTGAGCTTAGGAGGCAACTGCTAATTGAAATAAATCAGATACATATAAAGGCAAAATAGGCTTAGTATCCTTTATCTGAGGTTGTTTTAGATAAAATGTATTTTAGATTTTAGAGTTTTTGGACTATTTGCATATTATAGTGGTTTGAATACGTTTGGCCTAGGGAGTGGCACTGTTTGGTAGTGTGGCCTTGGCGGAGTAGGTGTGGCCTTGTTGGAGGAAGTATGGCACTGTGGACGTGGGCTTTAAGATCCCCTTCCTAGCTGCCTGGAAGCAAGTCTTCTCCTGTTTGCCTTTGGAACAAGATGTTGAACTCTCAGCTTCTCCTGCACCATGCCTGCCTGGGTGCTGCCATGCTCCTGCGTTGATGATAATGGACTGAACCTCTGAACCTGTCAGCCAGCCTCAATTAGATGTCCTTATAAGAGTTACCTTGGTCTTAGTGTCTGTTCACAGCAGTAAAACCCTAAGACACGCATATGTAGAGTTTTCTTGGATGTGGGATGAATTCTAAACAAGAGTTCAGTTATGCTTGGCTTATAACCATGTACATAAAGACTGAAGGAAATTTGTATAATGCTTAAAGTATACTTGGCTTTTAAGTATAATTCAGCACATGAGGTCAGGTGTGCAGTTTTCCACTTGGGGTATCCTGTCAGTTACTCAGAACATTTCATATTTTGGAATTTGTATTTTTGAATTCAGGATGCTCAGCCTGTTTTGCTACGGAATAATTTGGGAAGGATTGATATTGGATTTGTTTTTTGAGACAAGGTCTCACTTTGTAGCTCTTGTTTGCTTGGAACTTACTATGAAGACCAGCTAGCCTCAGACTCACAGAGATCACCTACCTTTGCCGTCTATGCTCTGGGATTTGAGGCATGCGCTACCAGACTTGGGTTGATGTTTATTCTCAAAACGATTGGTAGAGTTCAGCATGGGAGCCATAAATCCTGGAAACCATAAATCTCGGGCTCTTCTTAATTGGTATTGGTTTTAATTTGCTGAATCACTTTCCTTTGCTGATCTACGTAGACTTTGTATTTTCATGATTAAGTGTTGGTAGGTTGTGATTGCTTATAAATGTATTAATTCCTTCTGCGTTAAGTGCTGAGCTGGTGTGTACTTCTTCACTGTCTGTTTCTTGTTTGTGTGGTATCTATTGTAATGGTTGCTCGTTCATTCCTTTCCCTTAGTAGTTCCTGTTCCTTAGTTCATCTTCTCCTCCTGTGGGAGTCAGGGGTGTGGTGGAGTAGCAGCTTGGCTTGGTTGTTCTTTTCTGCTTTTCTAGTCTATCTTATTTATTTCATTCTAATCTTCATTGGTATTTCCTTCTATTCATTTTGGGCTCAGGTTCTTTTTTCCTTCTTGTTTTAATTCGGGACATATTAGGTCGTCTGTCTGAAATCTTCCTCTTTTTTTTCCTCTCTCTCTCTTATTATATAGCATGAAACCCAGGGCTACATATGTGCTACGTTAGTGTTCTTCCACTGAGTTTCCCTTCTAACCTGGCCTTAATTTTGCTTTTCTCTTCTCTTCTCTTCTCTTCTCTCTCTCTCTCTCTCTCTCTCTTCCTCCTCCTCCTCCTCCTCCTCCTCTTCCTCCTCCTCCTCCTCTTCCTTTGTTTGTTTGTTTTCTTTTGTTGAGACAAGATCTCACTGCCCCGGAACTTGCTATCTAACACAGCCCAACCTCAAACTTGCGTTTTCTGTACGATGTTTTGATCATACCCTTTCCCTATTCGTCCCAGACCCTCCCCACCTTCATGTTCTCTTTTTCTAAAAAGAAGAAAAAACAAAATTCAAATAAGCAAAACCAGTAAGACAAAAAGTAACAAAAAAGTCTAAAACTGTGCCTGCCCCCCCCCCCCCCCCCCAGTCCGTACACACTTAAACACTGGGCTTGGGACTCCTGTAGAGCAGGAGCAGGTCCAAGGAAGGCTTGCCACCAAGGGTCCTGTTTAGGGTTTGATAAAGCCCTAAATAAAATAAGGTACCTGGGTGTAGCATGGAAGTTGAGCTGGTCGGTCAGTTTCCCACATAGGTGTGTCTGTAATTCTCTGTCCCAGGCTCTGGTCTCAATTTGGACACATCTTCCAATATATCGATCATGTACAGTTTCTCCCACATTTGCTCATTAAAGTTTCTCAGTGAAAAAGGAAAGATTAAGCATAAAAAAACTACCAGGAACCAGTTCCCCGAAACACTTTCTGGAATTTCTGTCCAGGACAGCATTGCAGCTAAAGTAGGGGCATTCTGGATTCCAACCAGGAAAGAACTTCTTGTCCAGAATAAGAAGCAGAATTGCTGGTTTTTGGAATCATGTGCCCAAACTGCCTGACTGATTTTCCTCTCTTCATCCTTAGTTTAGGGCGAGTTTAATCTTTAGAGGCAGTACACAAAACATTTTTGTCTTCAGTTTTTTCTTTTTGGCATTTCAGAGATTTTCTACTTGGAATTTGCTTTTATTTTCTTTTGATCCACTGGCTAATCTCGACTGTGCTGTTCACATGTTTTAAAATTTCACAGTTTTTGCCCGTGTTCTGTGTTGTGTTTTTGTTCTAATCTTATGCAATAGCATTCTTAGATTTGACTCCTTTTTATTCAGTTGTATTTTATATCCTAATATATAATTTGCCCTGGAGAATGTTCAATATACATTTGAAAAGAATCTGTATTCTATTTTTGGGCAGACCATTTACCAAGGTGTCTCTTTGGTCTCATTGTTGCATGGTGCTATTCAAAGACTTGGGAATATAATGTTGAGCTAGAGAAATCAGCTACCCCTCCCCCCATGGCCAAGGTTATAGATTAAATTCACTGCACCATAGGTAAGTACACATGTATGTAAACAAATAAAGCAGCAATTTCTTAATGCAGTTCAATTCGGAATTTTCATCATTTGCCTGGTATTCTAGTTTGTCATTAAAAGAATAATGATATCTACTGTTGTTATACAGTCTCTTGGCTTTTCTTGTTTGTCAATTTTACTCTTTTGAGTCATGATTACATTTCTTTCTGATATAATAGTGTTTGTCTCATGTGATGGTGCATACCTTTAATCCACTAATTGGAAAGCAGAGACAGGTGGATCTCTTCTTAGTTCAAGATTAGCCTATTCTATATAGTGAGTTCTAGGCCATCTAAGCTACATAGTGAGGCCCTGTCTTAAAAAAATAAAATAATCTAAAAATGTCTGTTTTAATTTCTTTAGCTTTTATTTTACTGATAGGGTGTTATTCATGCATATTATTTTCCTTTCATTTCACTGTCTTTCAGGGTTCTCCTCACTTTATTTGGCCATTTCTTTCTTTTTTTTTCTTTTTTTTTTTTTTTTTTGTGTTTCCTCTTTATTTATTAATTTATTTTTTTGAAAAATTATTTCTTTTATTTTTTGAGATTACAATTAGATCATTTCCTCTCCTGTTTCCTCCCTCAAACTCTCCCACATATCCCTTCTTGCTGTCTTTCAAATTCTTTGAGTAATTATTGTTATATATATATATATATGTATATCTCCATTCATTCCTAAATGCACAAGCACAACCTGCTTAGTGTGTATAATGTTACCTGTATGTGCGTTTTCATGGTTGCTTGGTACTGGAAAACCAGGTGTGTGCTTTTCTCGGGGTCAGAATTGTCTTCCATTTAATGTCTTTGAACATGAAGTCACAGCATATTGAGCTCTTCACAGCAGTTGCTGTCCAAATGCCAAAGAGGCCGCTTCAACTAACATAGTATTTGCAATCTGGTGTTTCTCTATGCTTTGGAATCATGGAGCAATGTGATCCTTATCCTCAGCCATGGTCTTCAAAAAGGATGCTCCCCATGAGCTTCCCTCCTGTCCCTGACCTCCTTTAACTCATTTAAATGCTTTTTTCTTTTTCTTTTCTTTTCTTTTCTTTTCTTTTCTTTTCTTTTCTTTTCTTTTCTTTCTTTCTTTCTTTCTTTCTTTCTTTCTTTCTTTCTTTTCATATTTTATTTACATTTCAAATGTTTCCCCCTTTCCAGATCTCCCCTTTGGAACTTCCCCATTCCCTCCGCCCTCCCCCTGCCTCTATGGGGATATTCTCCAACCCACCTCCCCACCCCACCCCCCACCCACTCTCATCTTCCTTCCTTGACATTCTCCTATACTGGGGGATATAACACCCTCAGGCCCAAGGGCCTCTCCTCCCCCTGACAGGTAACAAGACCCTCCTCTGCAGTCTTTGTGGCCAGCACTATGGGTCCCTCCATGGGTATTCGTTAGTTGGTGGATCAGTCTCCAGAAGTATGGGGGGTCAGGCCAGTTGCCAGTGTTGCTACTTCCCTGGGGCTGCACACTCCCTCAGCTCCTTCAATCCTTTCTCCAAGCCTTCCATCTGGGACTTCATACTCAGTACTACTGTTCCTGCGAACTGACTCTTGGGTATTTCAAACTTTTAGGCTAATAACCACTTAACAGTGAGTACATACCATGTTTATTCGTTTGTGACTGCGTTACCTGGCTCAGAGTGATGTTTTCAAGATCCATCCATTTGTCTACAAATTTCATGAAGTCATTGTTTTTAATAGCTGAGTAGTATTCCATTGTGTAAATGTACCACATTTTCTGTATCCATTTCTCTGTGGAGGGACATCTGGGTTGTTTCCAGCTTCTGGCTATTATAAATATGGCTGCTATGAACATAGTGGAACATGTGTTTTTATTACATGTTGGAGCATCTTCTGGGTATATGCCCAGGAGTGGAATAGCTGGGTCCTCAGGTAGTATTATGTCCAATTTTCTGAGGGTCCGCCAAACTGATTTCCAGAGTGGTTGTACCAGCTTGCAATCCCACCAGCAATGGAGGAGTGTTCCTCTTTCTCCACATCCTCACCAACATCTGCTGTCACCTGAGTTTTTGATCTTAGCCATTCTGACTGGTGTGAGGTGAAATCTCAGGGTTGTTTTGATTTGCATTTCCCTGATGACTAAGGATGTTGAACATTTCTTTAGGTGCTTCTTGGTATTTGGCCATTTCTGATTTATTTTTTAGTATATTTTCCTTTGTAAGTCAAATTTTGTTATTATTTCCTTTCATTTTTCTTTTTTTTCAATTAGATGTGAGTTTTAAATATTTTTCTCTTTTATAAGTTCCTTAAAAACTTAATAGTGTATTTTAATCATGTTTTCCTTTCCCCAGCTACACTCAGATCTCCTCCCTCTTGTGTCCTGCTTTCCCCCTTAAGCCCATTTCACGTACTTTGTGTGGCCTTCCACAGGAGAATGGGCAACCCACAAGGTACCACACCCTTAAAGAAAACTGACTCTTCTCCGACCAGCTATCAACCACCCGTTGTTCCTTAGCTTGGATTGAGACTTGATGTCCACCTCTCTATACATGCTGGTGTTTTGTCTTCTTTCAGGAAGGAGAGGTTGTGGTTGTAGGTTTTTGTTGCAGGGTTGTTGACTCAGTACCACCACTGGGAGCCTAGCCTAGTTACAGAAGATGGCCAGTTCAGACTCTATCTTCCATGACTAGGACTCCTCACTAGTGTCTCTCTCCTAAGTTTCAGGAAGGTTCCAGTGCACTAGGCTTGCTCCCTAAATGCCCACCTATTCCAGTCATCTCTCCCTGTACTCTCTGTCTTCATCCCTACCGTCCTGGCCTGATCCCTCCTGTTCCCATCCCCACCCTCCTCTAGCCCACCCACAAGATCTGTTATAGTTCTCCTTCCCAGGAAGATCTGTGTAGCCACCTTAGACTTCTCTCTAACTTCTGTCTGATGGTGGGTTATAGTGTAATTATCCTTTACTTAGCAGCGTATATCCACTTATAGATGAGTACATATCATGTTTGTTTTCCTGGATCTGGGTTATCTTGCTCAGGATTTTTTTTTCTCTAGTTCCACCCATTTGCCTACAAATTTCATGATACCATTTTTATTTTTTTTTAAATTAGTGAGTAATACTCCATTGTGTTGATGTACCACATTTTCTTTATCCATTCTTTAGTTGAGGGAAATCCAGGTTGTTTCCAGTTTCTAGCTATTATGAATGAAGCTGCAATGAACATAGTTGAGCAAGTGTCCTTGTGGTAGGATGGGACATCTTTTGGGTATGTACCCAGGAGTGGCATAGCTGGGTCTTGAGGTAGATTGATTCCCAGTTTTCTGATGAACTGCCCTATTGATTTCTAAAGTGGCTGTACAAGTTTGCAGTCCCACCAGCAATGAAGGAGTATTTCCCTTGCTCCGCATCCTTTCTAGCATGATCTGTCTCTTGTGTTTTCTGACAGGTGTAAGATGGAATCTCAAAATAGTTTCAGTTTGCATTTCCATGATGGTCAGGATGTTAGACATCAAGTGGTTCTCAGCCATCTGAGATCCTCTGCTGAGAATTCTCTGTTTAGATATGTCACCCCTTTAAGAAATTGCATTATTTGGTTTGTTAAGGTCTAATTTTTTGAGTTCTTTATATATTTGGATATTAACCTCTATTAGATGTGGAGTTGGTGAAATCTTTTCCCACTCTGTAGGCTGCCCTTTTGTCCTATTGATGATGTCCTTTGCCTTACAGAAGCATTTCTGTTTCATGAGGTGCCATTTATTTATTAATTTTCAATCTTAGAGCTTGCTCTATTGGTGTTGTGTTCAGAATGTCTCCTTTGCTCATTCATTCAAGGCTATTCCTTACTTTGTCTTTTTCTCAGGTTTAGTGTTGAGATCTTTGATCTACTTCTAATAGGGTTTTATATAGGATGACAAATATGAATCTATGTGCATTCTTCTACATGCTAACATCCAGTTAGAGCAACACCATTTGTTGAAAATGCTTTCTTTTTCCAGTGCATATTTTTGGCTTCTTTATAAAAATGCAGGTGTCCATAGGTGTATGGATTTATGTCTTGATTCTTCGATTCCATTCCACAGATCAACCTTTCTGTTTTTATGCTAATACCATGCAGGTTTTATTACTTTTGCTCTGTTGCACATCTTGAAATCAGGGATGGTGATACCTCCAGAAGTTCTTTCATTGTTTTAGCTATCCTGTGCTTTTTATTTTTTCCATATAAAATTGAGTATTGTCCCTTAAGTTGTGTAAAGAATTGTGTTGGAATTTTGATGAGGATTGCATTGAATCTGCAGACTGCTTTTGATCAGATGACTATTTTTTACTATATTAATTTTACTGATTTGTGAGCATGGAAGCTCTTTCTATTTTCTGACATTTTCTTCAGTTTCTTTCTTCGACGACTTGAAGTTTTTATCATGCAAGTCTTTCACTTGCTTGGTTAGAATTACCTCAAGACATCTCATATAGTTTTTGGTTATTGTTAAAGATGTTATTTTCCTGATTTCTTTCTTAGCCTGTTTGTCATTTGTATAGAGGAGGGTAACTGATTTTTTTTATTTTTTATTTTTTTATTTAATCTTGTGGCCAGTGACATTGCTGAAGGTATTCATCAGCTGTAGGAGTTCCCTGGTAGAATTTTTGGGGTTGCTTATAGATACTATCATATCATCTGCAAATAAAGATACTTTGACTTCTCCCTTTTCAATCTGTATCTTCTTGGTCTCCTTTAGTTGTCTTCTTGCTCCAGCAAAAACTGCAGTTACTGTATTGAATAGATATGGAGAAAGTGGACAGTCTTGTCTTATTTCTGATTTTAGTGGATTTGCTTTGAGTTTTTCTCATTTAATTTGATGTTGGCTATAGGACTGCTATAAGCTGCCTTTATTTTGTTTAAGTACGCTCCTTGTAGCTCTCCAAGACTTTATCATGAAGGAGTGTTGGATTTTTGCCAAAGGCTTTTTTCAGCATCTGTGAGATGATCATGTGGCTTTTATCTTTGTGTTTGGATATTACATTTATTGTTCTCATATGTTGAACCATCCCTGTATCTCTAGGATGAAGCCTACCTGATCATCATGGTAGAAGATATATTCTTAGATGTGGTTTGTGAGTATTTTGTAGAATATTTTGGCCTCTATGTTTATGATAGAAATTGTTCTGTAATTCTCTTTCTTTGTTGAATCTGTGTGGTGGTTTGGCTGATGACCGTGGCCTCATAAAATGGATTTGGCAGTGTTCCTTCTGTGTCTACTTTGTGGGATAATTTGAGTTCTATTGGCATTAGCTCTTCTTTGTAAGTCTGGTAGAATCCTGTGCTAAAACTGTACGGCCTTTGGCTCTTTTTGATTGGGAGACTTTTAATGACTGCTTCTATTTTTCTTAGAGGTTATAGGTCTACTTATAATGTTTATCTGATCTTCTTTTAACTTCAAGAAAATTATTCATTCCTTTTTAGATTTTCCAATTTTGTGGAGTATAATTTCTAAAAGTATGACCTAATGATTCTCTAGATTTCCTTAGTGTCTGTTGCTATGTACCCCTTAGTGTCTGTTGCTATGTACCCCTTTTCATTTCTGATTTTGTTAATTTGGTTAAGGTGATATTTTCTCTCTGTGTTTTGGTTAGTTTGGATAACAGGTGTGCTGTTAAGTGACTAGTATGAGATCTCTCCACCCCCTCCCCCTTTTTAATGTTGGCACTTAGTGCTATGAAATTTCTTCTTAGCACTGCTTTCATTGTGTCCCATAAGTTTGGGTATGTTGTGCGTTCATTTTCTTTGAAACCTAGGACGTCTTTATTTTCTTTATTTCTATCTTCCCCAGTAGTCTGGGTGTCTTCCTTTGCCCATGCTGCCGGGGCCCCTCCCTATTCATAAGTTTACCTGCGCACAATGAACCATTTCTAGAAATAAATGCTTTGGGTTTCACATATAAGAAAAACAGCCTAAAATCTGAAATTTAAAGTTTTGAAAAAATTTAGGCAAGAGAATAGGAAGGAAAGACTTTATGTTTATCAAGCATGTATATTAATGCTTCGTGAAAGTCAGTAAATAGTAAAGAGAGCTGAAGAAGATATGTTTATTTGTGATGACAGCAGGTTTGTGGGTGTTCAAGTCCTAAAAAAAGAAAAATAGTAATTTCTATTTATTTGCTATTAAGCTTCCCTCTCCTCTCTCTCCCTCACTCCCCCCCCCATTAATTATCTGACATACCTTTCTTATTTCATAGCTTACATGTTCATCAAGCCGTGTGCAGTGGCATGTGATTGTAATCCTAACATTTAGGATGCTGAGGCAGGAATAGCACAGATTAAAGGCAAGCCTGAGACACATTGTTAGTTTGTGGTTAGCCTGGGCCTAGGGGGATCCTGTCTTGGAAAACAACAGTAGCAGCAGCAGCAGCAGCAGCAGCAGCAGCAGCAGTAGTAGCAGCAGTAG
>JADRCH010000145.1:1919844-1969780 GCA_019843965.1 Rhynchomys soricoides | reverse complement strand
AGCAGCAGCAGCAGCAGCAGCAGCAGCAGCAGTAGTAGCAGCAGTAGCAGCAGCAGCAGCCAGTAGTAGTAGGCAGTAGGTAGTAGCAGCAGTAGCATTAGCAGTAGCAGCAGCAGCAGTATCAGTAGTAGCAGCAGTAGCAGTAGCAGCAGCAGCAGCAGTATCAGCAGTATCAGTATCAGTATCAGTAGCAGCAGCAGCAGCAGTATCGGTAGCAGCAGCAGCAGCAGTATCGGTAGCAGCAGCAGTATCAGCAGCAGCAGCAGCAGCAGCAGCAGCAGCAGCAGCAGCAGCAACAGCAACAAAGCAGAACTAAAAAGGCAACAACTTAGTTTCCCTGTCTATTTTCGATATAATAAATTTACTGTGGTTTCCTAGTGACCCATTTTCCAACTGTGTCAGGAGACTCTATATAACACCAGGTTTCCTTAAGGCTAAAATCTCCTAACCATCCCATAACAATACTGTGAAGAGAAGATTAAGATGTAAAGCCATGTTGTCATTCCCTGTAAATTGTTTTAAGCATGGCATGGCATTGGCATATCTAGTTAGAATTTGTTTCTCAACTCAAGATCATTTACCTGATCATTGTGATACTTCCATGGGAATTTATATATGTGTGTGTTTGTGTGTGTGTGTAATTTATTCGTATAAAATGTGTTTCTTGTTGTGTCCTTAGTCTTGCTGATATTTACATTTAGGAATTTAGGATATGGGATTTATATATATATACACATCTGACTGAGTTTTAAAATAATATATAATTACAATGTTTTGTGCAGTCTTTGGATAGAGATAATTGGTATTAACATTTATAATTTATAAAACTTACGCTTATGTTAA
This sequence comes from Rhynchomys soricoides, assembly GCA_019843965.1. Taxonomy (NCBI): domain Eukaryota; kingdom Metazoa; phylum Chordata; class Mammalia; order Rodentia; family Muridae; genus Rhynchomys; species Rhynchomys soricoides. The sequence continues at coordinate 1,968,937 of JADRCH010000145.1, read as the reverse complement.
GGTGCCAACTCTAGTGTAACTAGGACTTCCACCAGTGCTAGGAGTGAGCGGAAATCTCAGCCCTTGTTTATGTCGGCACATCTAAGGATAGATCTCTTTTTACCACCGGTCTGCATACACTCAGATGTTTAAATCATCTTCTCTGTTTCTACTGTGTTGGGACAAAAACCTTTGTTTCAAGCTTTGACTCGTTCTTTTGCAAGACACCTTGGATTGGGGCCTCTGTTTGAGACTTCCAAGTTCTCTGTTTTTCTAAGGAGACCAGAGCCAGCCTTTCTATTTGTCTCTTAAGTGTCAAACAGGGGGAAAGGAGCTCATTTAAAGTGTGCTAATTCTATGTAATGCTTTTCTTTCAGGACAAGGGTAGTGGGTTGATGTGATCGTTGTCTCCAGAGTTCTAGAATATCAGCTTACCTAACTTTTGATTGGTCACTCAAAAGTTTGTCTTATGAAGTTCAGTGCAGGGAGCTGTAGTAAAATTATTTAAATCCCAACTTGGGGCTTGTACCCAACCTTGATCATGGAGTTCTTGGGTGAAAGACACACACAGCCTTTATAGTCTCAATACGCATGAAGCAGTACAATAGCTGGGCAGCTGTCTACCCTCCATGTTGTTTGACTCTATTTCCCTATCGATAACCCAAGTTATTACTTACCCTATTTCATCTGTGCTGCTCTTAGCTCCAACTGGGCAGCCCTCAGGGCTGCACTCTCCTCTCTCTTAACCCATGACTGTTCCCTTCCTCCTCCTCCTACACATTCTTCCTTCATTCCATGACAGCTTCTTCTTCTTCCTCCTCCTCTTCAGGTCCTCTCTGCCCCAAGCTCACAAACCTCAGCCCCATCTATGTCTCTTCTGCCCAGCTATCGGCTATTGGCATCTTATTTACCAATCATAATTAACTGGGGGCAGGATCACTCAGTGTCTTGCATTCAGACTCTCTTGTCTTTGGGGTAACCAGATTTGGAGACAGCAAGATCTAGCTCATGATCTGTTTGCTACGTGGCTGGCAATTTGCCTGTTATTGGGCATGAGCCAGGTTGTTACTGTTAAAAATGCAGTTTGGTGATCTTGGAAACATATATTCTGTTCAGTCTGCTTGTTACTGATCTTTTGAACTATGTAACTCCGTGCTCCAAAGCAGATGATGTAGAAGCCAGGGTCCTAAGTACTCAGAGAGGCTCTCCTGTCCCCGCAGGTCAGTTCCAGCTAGCTGTGAGTGTTCAAGAATTAGCTCCAGTGTTCCTAGGTGCCTTAAACTTCAAGAATGCTAACTATTCAGGATTGTATGTGAGTTGTCCCAATTTCTTCATGTTCATCCCAAGTTCAAATGGAACAAAAATCAAAACTGGAAAACTTACCTGCTGTCTCTCTTGTGCTTCCAGAGCTTTAAGGTGCTTTCTCAGGTCCCCAGGTTTTTGGAATTCTTGGCCTGTAACCCTTGCTACATTTGTAGTCATGGCAGAGTAAAACCCTTGTTCCAACATTAAATTTTTTTTTTTGAGATTATAATATAATCATATAATTTTCCTCCATCCAAACCTTCCCATATAGCCTTCCATGTTCTTTATGGACTCTTTCCCCACTAATTGTTGTTACATATGGAGATGACCAACATTTTCTTCTGTAGTAAGACTTTTACATATTTCACACATTTCTTAAATAGTTATCCTTCAAAGTATTGAAATAATGAGTCATGGTGATCAAAACCTTTAAGAAGTGCAATTGATAAATGGATTACATGCCTATAATGAGACAAAAATAGGTAGTAAAGTACTAGTGTAATTGACTTCTGTTTTGTTAAATAGTAGTATTTACTTAATATTAGTTTGCTTCTCATTGCTCAGAGAAGTGTCTAAGGGGGGATAAACTTTAAGGAAGGTTTGATTATGCCCACTGTTTGATTACGCCCACTGTTTGATTATGCCCCACTGTTTGATTACGCCCCACTGTTTGAGAAGATGTAATGTTATGGCGCGCAGAGCATGGTGGTGGGACCATGTAGTGACTGGTTGCATTGCTTCTATCTCCTGGGGTTTGGCTGACTTCCTATTTTGGCTGTTTTTATTCAGTCTGGAACCCTAATCCATGGGATGGTGACTTCCCTCTTCTGCTAAACCTCTCTGGAAACATCCTTTTGGGTACACCCAAAGATGAGGCCCTAGGCAATTCAAATCTAGTCAGGTTCATATTAAAGATAAACTACCATGATTCCTTTAGGACTCACCATAATATTTAAATGAAGATATAGTATGAAAAAGTCTTTTATAAATAGGAATAAATGATTGCTTTTTAAAGAATTCATTCCAGTCAGCACAGTGACATTGTTTTTTAATACATACCCTTTTTAAAAAATGAACATTTTCTGTATTTACATTTCAAATGTTATCCCCTTTCCTGGTTTCCCCTCTTCCTGGAAACCTCCTATCCATTCCCCCTCCCCCTGCTTCTATGAGGGTGTTCCTCCCCCACCACCCACCCCCTCCTCCCCACCCTCGAGTGTTCCCCCACCACCCACCCACTCCTCCCAACCCTCGATTCCCCTCCACTGGGGCATCTCTCCAGCCTTCATAGCACCAAGGGCCTCTCCTTCCATTGATGCCTGACAAGGCCATCCTCTGCTACATATGTGGCTGGAGCCATGTGTACTCCTTGGTTGGTGGCTTAGTCCCTGGGAGCTCTGGGAGGTCTGGTTAGTTGAAATAGTTGTTCTTCCTATGGGTTGCAAACCCCTTCAGCTCCTCAGTCCTATCTCTAACTCCTTAATTGGGGACCCTACGCTCAGTCAAATGGCTGGCTGCAAGCTTACACCTCTGTATTTGGAAGGCTATGGCAGGGTCTTTCAGGAGACAGCTATATCAGGCTCCTTTGAGCAAGCCTTTCTTGGCATCCGCAATAGTGTCGGGGTTTGGTGACTGTATATGGGATGAATCCTCAAGTGGGACAGTCTCTGGATGGCCTTTCCTTCAGTCTCTGCTCCACACTTTGTCTCCATATTTGCTCCCAAGACTATTTTGTTCCCTTTCTAAGAAGGACCTAAGTACCCACACTTTAGTCTTCCTTCTTCTTGAGCTTCATGTGGTCTGTGAATTGTATCTTGGGTATTCCGAGCTTTTGGGCTAATATCCACTTAGTGAATGCATACCATGTGTGTTCTTTTGTGATTGAGTTACGTCACTCAGGATGATATTTTCAAGTTCTATCCATTTGCCTAAGAATTTCATGAATTCATTGTTTTTAATAGCTAAGTAGTATTCCATTGTGTAAATGTACCACATTTTCTGTATCCATTCCTCTGTGGAGGGACTTCTGGGTTGTTTCCATTTGTTTCTGGCTATTATAAATATGGCTGCTATAATATTTATAAACTTATAAATATTATAAATATTTCTGTATCATTCCTCTGCTGAAGGACATCTGAGTTTTTTCTAGCTTTTGGCTATTATACATATGGCTGCTATGAACATAGTGGAGCATGTGTCTTTATTACATACTGGAGCATCTTCTGGGTATATGCCCAGGAGTGGTATAGCTGGGTCCTCAGGTACTGTTATGTCCAATTTTCTGAGGAACTGCCAGACTGATTTCCAGAGGGGTTGTACCAGCTTGCAGACCCACCAGCAGTGGAGGAATGTTCTTTCTCCACATCCTCGCTAGCATCTGCTGTCACCTCTGTTTTTGATCTTAGCCATTCTGACTGGTGTGAGGTGGAATCTCAAGGTTGTTTTGATTTGCATTTTCCTGATGACTAAGGATGTTGAGCATTTCTTTAGGTTCTTCTCAGCCGTTCGATATTCCTCAGTTGAAATTCTTTGTTTAACTCTGTATCACATTTTTTATAGGGTTATTTGATTCCCTGGAGCCTCACTTCTTGAGTTCTTTGTATATTATTGGATATTAGCCATTTATCAGATGTAGGATTGGTAAAGATCTTTTCCCAATCTGTTGGTTGCCGTTTTGACCTATTGACAGTGTCCTTTGTCTTACTGAAGCTTTGCAATTTTATGAGGTCCCATTTGTCTATTCTTGATTTAGAGCATAAGCCATTGGTGTTCTGTTCAGGAAAATTTCCCCTGTACCCATGTGTTCCAGGCTCTTCCTCACTTTCTCCTCTATAAGTTTCATTGTATCTGGTTTTATGTGGAGGTCCTTGATCCACTTGGACTTGAGCTTTGTACAGGGAGATAAGAATGGGTCGATTTGCATTTTTTTTACATGCTGACTGCCAGTTGAACCAGGACCATTTGTTGAAAATACTGTCTTTTTTCCACTGTATGGTTTTAGCTTCTTTGTCAAAGATCAAGTGACCATAGGTGTGTGGGTTCATTTCTGGGTCTTCAATTCTATTCCATTGATCTGCCTGCCTGTCTCTGTACCAATACCATGCAGTTTTTATCACTATTGCCCTGTAATACAGCTTGATATCAGGGATAGTGATTCCCCCAGAAGTTTTTTTAATGTTCTTTTATTGAGAATAGTTTTGGATATCCTGGGTTTTTTGTTATTCCAATTTGCAATTTGCTCTTTCTAACTCTATGAAGAATTGATTTTGAATTTTGATGGGAATTGCTGAGAGGTCTTCTGCAGGAGACTGGGTGCGGCTTTTTAGACTAAAGCCTGCTCCATTGTTCCCCACGGCAGATCCTGGTGAAAAGAGACAGTCCATGGTTTTAAGGTGTTTATTTTCATGGCAGAGAGTGGCAATGAGTAAAACACTCATTTTTACTCATTGTACCTCACTTTCTCAGGGCAGGTCTGAGGTTAAATACCTTTTGCAGGGAAGAGTGTCTGGGAAGGAGAGTTTATTGGCTGAGCCCCCAGGCCTTTAGGTACCTCATTCAAATGGAGATCTGCCTTGAGGCTAAGTAACCTGTGGTCACATCCTCTACTTGTGAAGGGGCTCTGGGTGTTGTTGCCCTTAAGTGACTGATGGTCCCAGACCAATGGAGGGCTGTGGCCTCAGGTCAGTTTCCTGGGGCCTAGGAGCATGGCAAAATGCCTACTGTCTCTTGCAGGGTTATCCTCTGCTGGGACCCCCTCTTGGGGGGTTTTAACCTGGGTTTTAAACTTTAGCTCAACCAGGAACCAGGCTGCCTTTCAGGGTCTTACATCTCCCCCTTTTACTTTTTTTGTACTGAAAATTCTGGGTGGGGTGGCAGTGTCAAAAGAAAACACTATACAGGCCGGAGGGATAGCACAACTAAGCCAGAGGGGTAAGGAGGGGTGGGGGTTGGGAAGACAAGGGATCATTGAATGAATTAACTGTTCCATGGGTAGTACAGTTTGAGGGTAATAACATCAGTTTTAAACAACGTGACATGGGTGTGGGTGTACACGTGTGAAAATCGCTGAGGAGCTTGTAGCATTTCTTTATACAAATGATAAATGGGCTGAGAAAGAAATTAGAGAAACAACACCTTTACATAGCCACAAATAATAGAAAATATCTTGAGGTAACTCTTATTAAGCAAGTAAAATATTTGTTTGACAAGAACTTTAAGTCCCTAAAGAAAGAAATCAAAGAAAACCTCAGAAGATGGAGGGATCTTTGGTGTTCATGGATCCATAGGATTAACATAGTCAAAATGGACATCTTACTAAAAGCAATATAAACAGATTCAATGCAGTTTCCATCAAAATTCCAACACAGTTCTTTTACAGACCTTAAAACGGCAATTCTCAACTCTAGCAATTCTGAACAATAAAGAGCTTTTGGAGGGCTCACCATCCTCAAGCTGTGCCGAGGAGCAGTAAAACTGCAGGGTATTATCTGTGCAGAAGCAGACACATTGCTCAGTGGAACAGGAGACACAGAGACGGTTGATCTTTGCCAGAGAAGCCAAAACCATACAGTGGAAAAAAAGAAAGCATCTTTAACAAATGTTGTTAGTCTAACTGGCATCTGTATGTGGAAGAATACAAATTGATCAATATTTATCACTCTACCCAAAGCTCAAGTCCAAGTGGATCAAAGACCTTAACATAAAACTGGATAGTAATAGAAGAGAAAGTGAGAAAGAGCCTTGAACACATTATTAGCACAGGAGCAAATTTCCTGAACAACTCTAATAGCTCAGGCTCTAAGATCAAGAATTGATCAATGGGACCTCATGAACTGAAAAGCTTCTGTAAGGCAAAGGACACTGTCAATGGGACAAAAGGGCAGCCTATAGATTGGGGAAAGATCTTCACTAAGCCTACATCTGACTGAGGGCTAATATCCAAAATATATAAAGAACTCAAGAAGTTAGACTCCAAAAAAATCAAACAACCCAATTAAAACATTGGGTACAGAGCTAAACAATTCTCAACAGAGGAATCTAGAATGGTCGAGAAGCACTCGAAGAAATGTTCAACATCTTTAGGAAATCAAAATGACCCCAAGCTTCTACCTCACACCAATCGAATGTCTAAGATAAAAAAAACCTCAGGTGACAGCAGATGTTGGCAAGGATGTGGAGAAAGAGGAGCACTCCTCCGTTGCTGGTGGGAATGCAAACTGGTACAACCACTCTGGAAATCAATCTGGAGGTTCCTCAGAAAATGGGAAATAGATCTACCTGAAGACCCAGCTATCCTGCTGCTGCACATATACCTCAAACATACTCCCCCATGGCACAAGAACACATGCCTCCCCTGTATTCATAGCAGGCTTATTCGTAATGTCTAGAAACTGGAAACAACCCAGATGTCTCTAAACCAAAGAATGTATTCAGAAATGTGGTTCATTTACACAATGGAATACTGTTCAGCTCTTAACAACAAGGACAAGGGCATCATGAATTTTGCAGGCAAATGAATGGAACTAGAAAATAATCATTCTGAGTGAGGTAGCCCAGACCTAAAAGGACATGCATGGTATGTAATCACTTTTAAGTGGATATTAGTCAAAAAGTTCAGAATATCCATGATACAACTCACAGACCCAAAGAAGTTAAACCAGAAGGAAGGCCCGAAGTGAGGATGCTTCAATCCCACTGAGAAGAGGAAACAAAATAGTCGTGGCAGGCAGAGGAAGGAAGAGGCCTGGGTGGGAGAGGGGAAGGGGAGTGGAGTGGGGGCAGGATCAGGTATGGAGAGAGATAGAAGCGAGCCCTGGAGGACCAGGAGAATGAATGGAAATATGTAGTGTTAGAGGTGGGGTTGGGGGAATCTCCAGAACATCTCAGAGACCTGGGGTTGGGCAGACTCCCATGACTCAATGTGGTTGACCTTAGCCAAAATGCTCAACTGAGGGGATATGGAACTTGAAGAGACCACATCCACTAGTAGTCAGGACCCACCCCCACCCCCATGCCCGACGATGGAGACACCAACTCACCTTATAAAACTTTTGACCCAAATTTATCCTGTCTTTTAAAAAAAAAAAAAAATGCAGGGACAAAAATGTAGCTGAGGCTGAAGGAATGGCCTGCCATTGACAGAGCCAACCTGGGATCCATCCCATGGGCAAGCACCAATCCCTGACACTATTACTGATGCTATGTTGTACATGCAGACAGGAGTCTAGCCTAGTAGTCCTCTGAGAGGCTTTACCCAGCAGCTAACTGAGACAGATGCAGATACAACCAAGCCTTGAATGGAGGTCGGGGACGAGTTAGGGAAAGGATTGAAGGAACCAAAGGGGATGGCAACCCCACAGGAGGACCAATAATGTCAACCAATATGGACCCCTGGGAGTACCCAGAGATCGAGCTACCAACCAAAGAGCATACACGGGCTGGTCCGAGGCCTCTGGTATATATGTACCAGAGGACTACCTTGTCCTGCCTCAGTGGGAGAGGATGTGCCTAATCCTATAAGGACTTGATGCCCGAGGGTGGGGGGATACCTGGGGACGTCACCTTCTTAGAGGTGAGGGCAATATTTAGGATGTAAATGAATAAGTAACTAATTAAAGAAGGAAGAGTATAGGCAGCGTGAGTGTATCTCACGCCTTAGTAGGAACACGGGCATATAGAAAGAGACGTGCTGGGTGCGTACCTTATGATCACCTCTGTTGTCTCTTCCACACTCATCCCCTGCACTTTCGTAGCACTTAACACGTGAAGACCATAAACAGTTGTCTGGATTCTTGTGTGGTATCACATCTAGGAGATATACGGTATTCAGTAAGTCTTTTCAACTGATGCAGGTTATGGAGTATCTACAGAGGAAGGAGGCTAGAAATAGCTTTCTACTAGTTTTTCAAACCTTGTAATGAAAGCATGACAGAGATTGAGCCACCAATCATTTCTTTGTCATATCCCAAAGAAATGACAGGTATTATATTTTTGACTCGTGCTCATTTCCTAGGCATATGGGAATAACATTTCAGTGAAACTAGCCACCTGTCATAGAGATTAGAAACTTATGGAAGAGGGTTTGGTGCTGGGGTTCTAGCAGAGCAGGATGTTTGTTTCAGGCCATTGTAAAGTAAAGTTAAATATGACTAAGATTTTTAGTGGCAGGAACAAGTCATAGAGAGTATTCTTCCCCTCTGTCTTTTTTAGTTGGTGTCATCAGATTCCCCCCCACCCCCACCCCCCCCAGAAAATATTTGTTTAAGAAATAGAGCTGTAGACAGGTGCTTCTTCTTAACAGAGTGACTATGTGAACTTTGACTTGTGGCCTATCTTTACCTAACCAAGGTGCATTGTTGAAGTTTTATATTTATAATTAACGATAATCTGAACTTACTGAATATTTTAGTTATATTTGAGACATTAGTTTCTTCAGTATTCTTAAGTGCTTGAAACTGGTTCTCCCTCTTTACTTCCTCTTCAGTTTAGAAACTGCAATTTTTTTGTGAGGAACAACTTCCTGCTATGTGCTCTTCTCTCCAGCCACTTCTGTGTTGAGTGCTGTGTTTTTACCTAAAGCTGTAAGTGCATTGCAACACTAACTGGATATTTCATCATTATTTAGATTGAGAAAGTCTATCAGGAAGTCACAAGTGAACTGTCCCCAACATAGCTTTTAGCTTCATGTTTTTCAGTTGCTGTGTCATTATAGGCCGTTGGTATTCTGACTGGAAGTTGTAAAAAGGACACAAGAGGGTAATTTACAGATTAAGCAAGGGCTTAATTGTATCATTTGGTTATGGTCACTGGAGGGCTGGTTTCTGAGTGTGACTTGTAGGAAGGATGAAGCCCCATGGCTTGTCTCATGAGACAGAAGGAACCTCTGTCTGTCAACCTCAGAAATGATTCCAAGTGTAGCTCCTCACCGTTCTTCAGAAGTTGCCCCAGGTCTCCTAGAACCTGAGGAAAAGGTATGTTGTGAAAGACGATTTGTCCTTGTCACTGTTGAAAAAATTAGATGAGTTTTCAGTAAGTGATATGTTGAAGATTATTCATTTTAACACAGTAGATTTCTCCAGGGTAGAAAATACAGTTAAGCAGATACATAAAATACAAGTCAGACTGTCAAGGAGCTCACAGTCTGAAAAATAGTTGTAATACAAATAAACATATTAATGGAATGATCATAATATGTGCTAGTGACCAATCCTCAGTGGGTTAAGAAAGCCCTTATCATATATGTACCTACAGCAAGTATAAGAAGCCCTCCTCACAGCTGAATCTCAGTGCACTGCCTAGGTGCTCAGCTGCAAAGTTTATCCAGATTCAGGTTGGAAAAGGGAATGCTAAATGAAGGGCACTTAAGGAAGCCCATAGCCAGAGCTGGGGCTTGGTCATGAGTATGTACTTAGCCTGCACAGCCACACCCTGTTCCTCATGCTTGTATTGACTAGTAGTTGTCAGGATAATTTCAGGTAGAAAAACGGTGTGTGTGTAAAAAACCCACCATGTTGGCCCACCTGCCCACATACCTTGTTTTCTCTCTTTATGAAATGATGAACTGCACCTTTCCTTTCCTGAAAAAATATGTATTTTTTTCGGTGTGTGTAACTTTTTTTGTTTTCATAAATAACACTTTATTTCTCCTTCCAATAAGACTCCCCCAATTATATAAAATAGAAATATATAAAATATATACACACAGTGAGAATTATAGCTTTAACACAACATCACTCGGGTCCATGTCTGAGCATCTCCCTAGAGAAAGACAGCGGTGCAGTTCTGAGGTCACCGGCAAGAATCCCTCCCACTGCCACCTCAACAGGTGTTAGCCTCCAACAGTGATAATGGTGCAGGAATTACAGATGTGCTCACTAGACAAATCACATAGGGAATAGCAAGGTGTGATACATCCAGTCTGACCTTGACTGGCCGGAGCTGCCAAGTGTTATCACAAGCTCTCAGGAGCCACACAGGTTAGTCTTCTTGTTCTGACCTGGAAGTTATAAGTCATGATGAAAATATTTCTGTGTGGTCAGAGCTGAGAAAGCTCATTTTCTCAGCATTTCTTGTCCTTCGATTCCAGACACAGAGCTCTTTCCCTCCAGGCAAGGGGACCAAAGACTCTAGATATCAGCAGGAAGGTGGAGCCTCTACCAGCTTACAGGAAACCAAGCATGGTGGCCTACACCTTTACCTGCAGTAGGTGGCAGGAAGACACTAAGCCTAGGATACACACTGAGTTCTGGGATAGCTTGGGATACAGAGAGAGCCTGTCTCTGAAACATGAGGGGTGGGGAGAGAAAAAGCGAGCAAGACTGAAGGAGCAGAAGCAACAGCCACCAGGATGGAGGAGGCATTCCAACCCAAGGAACAATGTAGCCACATTATGTCAATTTCCATCCTTCCTTGGAGGCACGATTCATGAATAGTAGGGAAGTGTGGGGTGGTGTCTTCTCTCCAGGGAGGCTGAGGTGGGCACATTCCTACATGTTTCTTGACAAACACATGGCTCAGCAGGATCCTCTTAGCTCCTCCTTCTAGCAGGTGGGCATGTAGCTTCTACTGCAACTGAATTTCTCAGCTTAGTCCTCTCCTACCTGCTGAGTCCTCTTCATGGTGCTTTAAATCCATGGCTCCTTTTTTTTTTTTTTTTTTTGATACTTTATTTACATTTCAAATGTTTTCCCCTTTCCAGGTCTCCCCTTTGGAACCCCAAAACCCCTCCCCCTGCCTCTATGAGGGTATTCCCCCACCCACCTGCCCACCCGCCCACTCTGGTCTTCCCTCCTTGGCATTCCCCTATACTGGGGCATCTAAAACCCTCAGGCCCAAGGGCCACTCCTCCCCCTGATGGCTAACAAGGCCCTCCTCTGCTACATATGTGGCCAGCACCATGGGTCCCTCCATGTGTATTCTTTGGTTGGTGATCCAGTCTCTGGGAGCATCGGGAGGGCTAATATCCAATATATACAAAGAACTCAAGAAGCTAGACTCCAAAGATCCAAATAACCCTATCAAAAAATGGGGAAGAGAGCTAAACAGAGAATTCTCACCTGAGGAAACACCTAACCTAAAGAAATGTTCAACATCCTTAGTTATCAGGGAAATGCAAATCAAAACAACCCTGAGATTCTACCTCACACCAGTCAGAATGGCTAAGATCAAAAACTCAGGTGACAGCAGATGTTGGCGAGGATGTGGAGAAAGAGGAACACTCTTCCATTGCTGGTGGGATTGCAAGCTGATACAACCTCTCTGGAAATCTGTTTGGCAGACCCTCAGAAAATTGGACATAGACCTGAGGACCCAGCTATACCACTCCTAGGCATATACCCAGAAGATGCTCCAACATGTAATAAAGACACATGCTCCACTATGTTCATAGCAGCCATATTTATAATAGCCAGAAGCTGGAAACAACCCAGATGTCCCTCAACAGAGGAATGGATACAGAAAATGTGGTACATTTACACAATGGAATACTACTCAGCTATTAAAAACAATGACTTCATGAAATTTACAGGGAAATGGATAGAATTTGAAAATATCATCCTGAGTGAGGTAACTCAGTCACAAAAGAATGAACATGGTATGTACTCCCTGATAAGTGGTTATTAGCCCAAAAGTTCGAAATACCCAACAGTCACTTCACAGCAACCATTGGGCTGAGCGTGAGGTCCCAGATGGAGGAGTTTGGGAAGGGACTGAAGGAGCTGAAGGAGTTTGCAGTCCCATGGAGGGAGCAACAGTGTCAACTGGCTTGACCTCCATGGCTCCTTTTTAAGTCACAGGATAACTAACTATATCCCAGCTTCTGGTCAACCAGCTTTCCCAGAAGGGTGCTTCGACTCCACTCTGGTCTGCTTTAATCAAATGCTGGTCAGAGATCAAGGCTACCCCATGGCTATTGTCATTGATATTGACACCTGTGCTTCTAGCTCCTGGCAGCCCCAGATCGAAGGTGAGCTGTGGGCCTGTTTCCAAAGATACAAAGTCACTTTCCAATCCTCTCAGCAGGGATCTTGAGGCCCAGGTGAGAAGTGAGACCATTCTGGGTTTGTTGGGTCAGAGAGGGATCCAAGAGGTCTGGAAGATACACTTGGCCTTTTTCTCAGCAGGGTGCAGAGCCATGGGCCTTCTTTCCTCTTCCCTGGCTCTCCAGGTTCCAAAGGAATCAAGTCCCTTGACTGATCAGTGGCGTCACTAGCAGTCCCTTGCCCCATTGCATCAGTATGGCCAAGAGGATGGAGCAGTCCTTTACTGCATGGTGCTTTCCTCCACCCACATTTAAGCACAACAGGCTGTCTTCAGACCAAGTTGCTACTAAAATGGATGCAGCCAGAAGGATGCCACCCTCCTCTTCCCTCTGTGATTTCACTCTCCCAGGAAAGCCGTGTTCTTTCCTTTACAGGGCAGCTTCCTTCTCAGGTCACGAGGGGGAATTATTCCTACGGATCTTGGGCTTCTTCACGGGCCCGCAGATAGGGATTATCGATGATGCTCTCCTCCCCATTCCCGCTGCGCCACAAGGAGGAATTCTGCTGCAGGACGGAAGCGTTCTCCTTCTCAGCTCCAGAACCGTCCGTGCTGATTTGAAGAGAGATGTTCTCTATTTCTGTTTGCTTGTCCTGCCCTGAGGAGTTGGTCTCTTCCATCTGCTGTATCTCCAGCTCAGAGGGAAGCAAAGCTGTGAGTTAGGGGATGGTGATAGGTCTGGCAGCAATCAAGGGGAAAGTTCTGACATCATCCTTGGAAAAGACTCTGGGTCTCGCCTGTCTTGGTCATGAAGCTGGTTAGTGCTCGCTCCATGTCTCTCCTCTGAGATGCAGCCTTCTCCAGAAGGACCTGGTAGTCAGACACTGGCTCACGGTATGTCGGAGTTTTGATGTAGGCGTGGGAATCTAGAAACTCAGGAAAATGGCTGGGGATGTGTGGCAGCTGGGGTCGGTTCTGCCCTGCAGTGAGGGCCTTGGGTGTCACTGGCTGATTGGACACTGGAGGTGCAGTGGTGACCATCCTCTGAGACCGTTTTGTATAAGCAGGTAGAGTGTCAACATTGAAGCCCATGTCAACCAGTATGACCACGATGTCTGACAGTGTGGCCTGGGTCCTGGCTGTGTGCTTGCTCTATGACTTGGCACTTCTCCTGATTTCTGAGATGTAGCTCTGCAGCATCTCTATCAATGTCTCCACAGGTGCTTTCTCAGTGCTCTCAAATTCCCGCCTCTGTCAGCAAAGAGCTCATGACTACTTGCAGGGTCCTCTTCGGGGCCAGATGGTAGTTATCAGTAGGCTTAGTGGACTGCTTATTTCCTGGTCTTGTTCTGGAGCCAACAGGCCCACCACCATGTCAGCCATGTTGCTTTCACGTAGTGTGAGTGTGTATGTGTGTGTGTGTGTGTGTGTGTGTGTGTAAAACTTTCACTCAGAGTTCATTAAATTATTTTATGATCCAAATGAAATTTTACCTCCAAATGAAGAATTGGATACACACACATTAGAAATTAGCCTCATTTTTTCACAGTTTGGAGGTGACAAGCATTCAAAGGATTTGCAGTTTCAGGGTTTTAAAGTTGTCAGTAGCCTTGGTGGTTAGCTTTTTTTTTTGCAGGTACATCAGAGCCTTTCATTGTATGCTTGGCCAGATGGAGCCAGTGATTTTTTTTTTTTAAATAGGAAAGAAGGTCAGTTTACTGTTACTAATTTGCAACTCAAGAAGAGTTTTAATTTTAATGATAATCCCAAACCATAATTGTTTAATATATTTGTAACAATGTAGTCATATCTGATTATGTTGAAAGTCTGACTTAATATCCATCTTTTAGAATTTTGAACTAATACAATTAATCAGAAAGGGAATGATCTTCAGATATAAGTATATTTAGGTCAAAAGCTAGGAGAAATTAGTCTTGGCAAGTACCTGCTTTTCAAATTGCTATTGCCAGTCCTGGTAGTCAGATGTTTGTTACTATTTGGTTTGGTTTTGTTCTTTTAGTGAAAGTTGAGCTGTACTTTATACTTGAATTTTTACTCTAAGTTTGTTGATGATTTATACTAAGCCTTTTTTTTTTTTTTTTTTCTTCAAGAGAAATTCTTAAAACAAATTGATTAGGGATAAGTAGTGAGAAAGCAATTGAAAAGGATTTTAAGAGAACAAAAAATAGAAAAATTCCTCAAAGTAAGGAAAAACTAAAAATCTCCAGTTTGTATGTTTCCAAACTATATGGATGTAGCTATTTTACCCTGCATATGTAGTTTTAGAGTTCCTATTTATGCCTCTTTAGGGGCTTTAGTGTTGTTAATTTGTCTCTGTGTAGTATCATGTAAAGTTGGGTAAGTTGGAAGTCTTTCAACTTTTCCTTTATAATGGCCAGTGGAAAGATCTGTGTAAGGCTAGGGCAACCCAAAGATTACCATCACTGGATGGCTTTGAAGATGGAGGAGATCATGGAGCAACTCTGAAGGACTACTAGCAAAGAAACCCAGGATCACGGAGCAGATTCTTGTGACAACCATATGAATTTAGAAAAATGTCTCAGGTGGTGGTGAGAGGGGTTGAAAGATGGTTCAACAGTTAAGATAATTGGTTCCACTTCCTCAGGACCGTTTTGATTCCCAGCACCCATGTGGTGGTGCACAACCATCTGGAACTCTGGTCCTAGGGACTCACTCCAACTTCCTCTCTGGCCTCTGAGGGTACCAGCTATACAAGTGGTACACAGATACTTATGCAGACAAAGAAAAGAAATCCATACACACAAATGAATGAATGAATGAATGAATGAATGGCAGAAAAGAAGGAAATAAGGAAGGAAGGAAGGAAAGAAGGAGGGGCCTTAAACTCCAGAAGATAGGGGAGCCCAGCTAGCATCTTGATTATTACCCTGAGTACTCTGTAGAGCTTTCCGTTTGCTGTGATAATACTCAAATATAATCTATGATAGTGAACATGTTTTAAGCTGTGGAAATTTGTTATGATGCATTAGAAAACCAGTACAAGGAGTATTGACCAGTTTCTAATATGACAGTGCCAGTGAGCAGCCAGTATTATGCACAGGTTTTATTTTCACCCTGCTTGGGTTTATACTAAACGTATATTGTGCCAGTGGATATCGTGTTAGTCAATTTTCTGGCTACTCTAACAGACACTTGATACAACTAGTTTATTTGTTTAAGGTGTATTTGGATCACAGTTGTAGTAAGTTCAACTTTTAGTCAGTCCATTGGCCCTATTGCTTTTGCTGCACATGGTAAGTGGAGAGTATATGGTAGAGCAAGCCTCCTATTTCATGATAGTCAGGAACCAGAGCAGAGAAAAAGAGACAAGGCTCTTTTGACCCCATAGTGTTATTATTTTCCCTGGTGTGACCTTACCACCATTTTGAAGAAGAGTGACTGATAAACTACAGTAGACTTTGTCCAAAGTGGTTTACCCTGTGTCTGTTGGGAGTGTGAGTGAGTCATGAGACTCTCCACTGAGATTCTAACCTTTCCCTCCTGCTCTACTGCATGTGATACTGCACTGTACATGAGGTTTAAAAAAATTAACTTGAAGCAGGACTTTTCAGTGGTACAGCTGTTTATGAGTCACTCATGTGTCTGCAACTAACCTCAATAAACTCACTTATTCAGCAAGCTGGATTTGATAGAATCATTCTATTTGTCAGTTCTTTTCCTGTTAGGGGGAATAAACTTATTTCTCCCAGGAAAGTCATGAAGGAGATTCCTGTTGAGGGCCAACTTCTACTGACCCAGAACTTCTTATGTAAACCATTTCATGATTCCACCGCAGTCTGGGGATCAAAACTTTAACAGCTATGATTTTGGAGGACACTTACCCAAGTCATGTAGTGGAAAGCTCTGGAGTTGCTTGTATTTTGATGCTAATTTTTCTGTCCTGGGAGGGGCTTCGAGCAAAGAGTGACTTATGTATTCACATGACTTCTTGTGAATCGATCCCCTAATAAATAAAGGAGCCAATCACTGGGTGAGTAGGAGGGACTTTCAGGTTGGAGAGGGGAAGAGAGGAGGAGGTGAGAGAGAGGGTCCTTTGGGAATGGGGACAGCATAAGGGTAAGATGTAGCTGCTAGGGTTTCCCGGTTTCATGGCGGATCCGCATGGATTTGCCACCTGCGGAATCAGATTTTAATAAGGCTTACAAGATTAAGTTTTAGTCATTACATCCAGAGATTGAGTTACCATTATTTGTGAACTAAGTTTGTGTTGCGTTTTCTTTCACGGGGTGGCTCATCTGGGTTCCAGAGAGAAAGGTACAGTGGCAAAGTGTGGGTTTGCCTGATGTGCCTCACAAAGGCCGTGGGAGTTTTGAAGCATGGGGCTGGCATGGTAGCAACCTGCCAGTGGGAACCTAGTGAGCTGGGTGGAGAGGTCGTACAGCTTTGAGTCAGAGCTCCACGAAATAAAACAGGTTGGCCATTGCCTGCCAGCATATGGCCAGCTAGGACTCCTGGGCAGAGAGTTGACAGCAAGTGTGTGAAGGAGCCGGTTTGTTTTTTAATATATCCCACAACAAAGTCATAGTACATACTGAATTAAAATTTAAAATGTATTCATACTTCTGACTTAGGCGATTGAACTCTAGTTGTTAATATTAAGCTACATGGAGTAACTAAGAAAAACACTCTGCAATTCCTCTCTTTTCTTTTCCCTTTATCATCATTATTATTAATCATCCCTTTCATTGACATCTCAAAGGATATCCCACTGCCCGGTTACTCCCTCCACCAACCCCCCATCCCACATCTGCCCTCCCCCCTCCCTTTTACCTGTATGAGAGTGCCCCCCCGCCCACCTACACTCTCCCGCCCCACTGCTCCAGCATCTCCCTACTCTGGGGCATCAAGCCTCCTCAGAAACAAGGGTCTCCCCTCCCATTGCTGTCAGGCAAGGCCATCCTCTGCTACATATGTATCTGGAGCCATGGATCCCCCCAGGCACACTCCTTGGTTGGTGGCCTGGTCTCTGGGAGAACTGGGTGGTCAGGCCAGCCTATGTTGTTCTTCCAATGGGGTTGCAATCCCCCTCTGCTCCTCCAGTCCTTCTGCCTGCTCCCCCACCAGGTTCCCTGAGTTCAGTCTGATGGGTGGCTCCAAGCATCCTCATCTCCATTGGTCAGTTGCTGGTCGGAGCTCTGCGGAACTATGACACTTGGTACCTATCTGAAAGTGCCTCTTGACCATGGCAACAGTGTTTGGTGTGGTGTCTGCAGACATGATGTATCCCCCAGGTGGGGTTGTTCCCCGTTGGCCCTTCCTTCAGTCTCTGTTCCATTTTTTGTCCCTGTTCCTCCTTTGGAAAGGAACATTTCTGGGTTAAAAAACTTTGAGATGGGTGTGTGGCCCCATCCTTCAACCAGGGGCCGTGCCTATCCACTGGAGGTGGTCTCCATAGGTTCTATTTCCCCTTCTCTGTGCATTACGGCTAAAGTCAATCCCATTGGGTCCTGGGAGCCTCCAATGGCTATCCCCAGTTCCTCATCTCCCCTGCTACCTATTTTTATTCGATTTCCTGACCCTCTGTACCTCTCTCATGTTTCCTCCAGATTCTGATACTGCCACCCTATATCCTGCTCCACTTTTCTCCCTCCCTTGTCTCCATCTCTTTTTATCTCCCACAATCATCCTGTTCCCCTCAATGCAGTACTGGAGCATCCACCCACTGGTCTTCCTTCCCTCTATGCTCCATATGATCTGTAGGTTGTATCATAGGCATTATGAGCTTTTGGGTTAATATTCACTTATTAGTGAGTATATATTATGTGTATTCTTTTGTGTCTGGGTTACCTCACTTAGGATGATACTTTCTATTTGCCTGGGAATTTCATGAAGTCATTGTTTTTAATTGCTATGTAGTGCTCCAATCTTCTGTTGAGGGACATCTGGGTTGTTTCCAGCTTCCGGCTATTATAAATAAGGCTGCTATGAACGTAGTGGAGCATGTGTCCTTATTACATGTTGGGGCATCTTCTGGGTATATGCCCAGGAGTAGTATAGCTGGATCTTCATGTAGAACTATTTCTAATTTTCTTAGGAACCCGCTAGACTGATTTCCAAAGTGGTTTTACTAGCTTGCAGTCACACCAACAATGGAGGAGTGTTCTTCTTTCTCCACATCCTCACCAACATTTCCAGGGTTGAGAATTCTCTATTTAGCCATGTATTTTTTAATAGGGTTATTTGGTCCTTTGGAGTCTGCCTTCTGGAGTTCTTTGTATATCTTGGATATTAGCCCTCTGTTTGATGTATGGTTGGTAAATATCTTGTCCTAATCTGTGGGTTGCCATTTTGTTCTATTGACGGTGTCCCTTGCTTTACAGAAGCTTTTCAGTTTTATGAGGTCCCATTTGTTGAGTGTTGCTTTTAAAGCATAAGCTATTGGTGTTCTGTTCAGGAAGTTTTCCCCTGTGCTCATGTGTTCGAGGCTCTGCCCAACTTTCTCCTCTATTAATTTCAGTGTATCTGGTTTTATGTGGGGGTCCTTAATCCACTTGGACTTGAACTTTGTGCAAGGAAATAAGTATGGAACAATTTGCATTTACTGGTCCTTTAAGTTGGGAATCTTCACTCTCTTCTATACCTATTATCCTCAGGTTCTGTCTTCTCATTGTATCCTGGATATCCTGGATGTTTTGAGTTAGGAGCTTTTTGCATTTTGTTTTTCTTTGACTGTTGGGTCCATGTTTTTGATGGGATCTGAGATTCTCTCTTTCATCTCTTGTATTCTGTTGGTGATGCTTGCATCTGTGACTCCTGATTTCTTTCCTATGTTCTCTAACTCCAGGGTTGTCTCCCTTTGTGATTTCTTTACTGTTTCTATTTCTGTTTTAAATTCCTGAATGGTTTTGTTCATTTGTTTGATTGTGTTATCCTGTAATTCTGTCCGTTTGATTGTGTTTTCCTGTAGTTCTTTAAGGGATTTTTGTGTGTCCTCTTTAAGGGCTTCCAGTTGTTTACCTGTGTTCTCTTGTATTTCTTTAAGGGAGTTATTTATTTCCTTCTTAAAATCTTCTATCATCCTCTTGAGATGTGATTTTAAGTCTACGTCTTCCTTTTCTGGTGTGTTGGGGTATCCAGGGCTGACTGTGGTGGGAGAGCTGGGTTCTGATGATGCCAAGTAGTCTTGGTTTCTCTTCCTTGTGTTCTTGCCCTTGCCTTTTGCCATCTGGTTATCTCTGGTGTTAGCTGGGCTTACTCTCTCTGACTATGGCTTGTCTTTCCTGCAAGCCTAGGTGTGAATACTTCTTGAAGACCAGTTCTCTCTGAGAGGAATTTGGGTTTGGAGAGTTGTGGTACAGGGTCAGCTCTGGGGTGCAGACAGAAACAAGAAGGATCTAATCCCCAGCTGACCCTTGTTTCCTGTGTCCTAATGGCTCTGCTAGGGTCCCTCTTGGTCCAGTGAATTTGAAAAGAAGTGGTGGTCTTGCCTGTGCTTAAAAGTGTGTCCACACTTCTGTTATACCAGCTCTCTCCTGGCACTATTTGAGTATGGAGCCCTGTGTCACAGGATCTGCTCTCCAGACATGGAAAGAAACCAGATCCCTCTTCCTCAGTCCCTGTGACCTGGGTATTCCAGGTGGGTCCCTTTGAGCAGTCAGTCTTGTCCCCACTCCTGGGAGGGTAGCTTTCTCCCAGCGCTATTTGGTTATGGAGCCCTGGTGGCCCAGGCAGAACATTTTTGTTGCTTGTCTTCTTATGCTTTCTTCCTGCCATCTCCTTATCTCTAGTGCTACCTGCCCTCACTGTATCTGACTGGAGCCTGTCCCTTCTGTTACCCTGGTTCTGTCAGAACTCCTCAGAGTCCAGCTGTCTCTGGGATCCTGTGATTCTGGTATCCTGTGATCCTGAGATCCTGGGTGTGACAGAGTTCCCAGGAGTCAAGCTTTCTCTGGGATCCTGAGATCCTGGTGTGACCAAGCTCCTGAGATCCTGTGATCCTGTGATCCTGAGTGTGTTAGAGTGCCTAGGAGTCGAGCTTTATCTGTTTGTTGTGGGACTGGGTGCAGACCTAGTGCCCAAGATCTGCTCTGGGTATTGTCTCAGACCAGAACGACAATATCTTTGTTTTGAATAGCTGAATAGTATAATGTAAATGAACCACATTTTCTTTTTTTTTCCTTTCTTTTTTTTTTTTTTTTTTGTTTTGTTTTTCGAGATATGGTTTCTGAACCACATTTTCTGAATCCATTCTTTGGCTGAGGGACATCTGCGATGTTTCCAGTTTCTGGCTATTACAAATGAAGCTGCTATGAGCATAGTGAATCTCTTGTCCTTGTGGTGTATTGGAACATCTTTTGGGTATATGCCCCTGAGCAGGATAACTTGGACTTCAGGTAGAAGTATTTCCAATTTTCTCAGGACCCACCAGATTATTTTCTAGAGTGGTTGTATAACTGCACTCCCGCCAGCAATGGAGGAGTGTTCTCCTTTCTCCACATTCTCTCTAGCATATGCTGTCACTTGAGTTTTTGATCTTCACCATTCTGACTGGTGTAAGGTGGAATCTTTGAGTCATTTTGATTTGAATTTCCCTGATGAGTAAGGACTTTGAACATTTTTAAAATTGCTTCTCAGCCATTCAAGATTCCTCTGTTGAGAATTCTCTCTTTAGCTCTGTACCCCATATTTTAATTGGATTATTTGGGTTGTTGTAGTTTAACTTCTTGAGTTCTTTATATATTTTGGATATTACTCCTCTGTCAGATGTAGTTTTAGTAAAGATCTTTTCTCAATTTGTAGGCTGCCCCTTTGTCCTGTTGACAGTGTCCTTTGCCTTATAGAAGCTTTTCAGCTTCATGAGGTCCCATTTATCAATTGTTGATCTTAGGGCCTTCATCATTTTGTTCTATTTAGCAAATTGTCTTCTGTATCAATGAGTTTAAGGCTCTTTCACATTTTCTTTTGTATCAGATTTAGTGTTTCAATTTTATGTTGAGGTCTTTGATCCACTTAGACTGGAGTTTTGTGCTGGTGGATCAATTTGCATTCTTCCACATGTAGACCACCAGTTGAACCAGCACCATTTGTTGAAGATGTTTTCTTTTTTATATTGTATGGTTTTAGCTTCTTTGTCAAAAATCAAGTGTCCTCAGGGGTGTGTGTGTGTGTATTTCAGGGTCTTCGATTTTATTCCGTTAATCAATCTGTCTGTCTCTGTACCAATATCATGTGTTTTTATCATTATTGCTCTGGAGTACATCTTGAGGTCAGAGATGGTGATTACTCCCTAAGTTCTTTTATTATTCAGGATTGTTTGGCTATCTTGGATTTTTTTTTTTTTTCATATGTGGTTGAGAATTGTTCTTTCAATGTCTGTAAAAAATTGTGTTGGAATTTTGATCGAGATTGCACTAAATCTGTGGATTGCTATGGATAAGATGGCCATTTCCACTATGTTAATCCTACCGAGTAATGAGCTTTGGAGGCCTTTTCGTATTCTGAGGTCTTCTTTGATTTCATTCTTTA
The DNA here is from genome assembly GCA_019843965.1 of Rhynchomys soricoides. Taxonomy (NCBI): domain Eukaryota; kingdom Metazoa; phylum Chordata; class Mammalia; order Rodentia; family Muridae; genus Rhynchomys; species Rhynchomys soricoides. Next base: position 1,947,169 of record JADRCH010000145.1, on the reverse strand, counting down.
GGAATTTGAAGTTCTTGTCATACAGGTCTTTCACTTGCTGGGGTAGAGTTACATAAAGATATTTTATATTATTTGTAACTATTGTGAAGGTTCTAATTTTTCTCTCAGCCTGCTTATCATTTGTATAAAGGAGGGCTCCTTATTTGTTTGAGTTAATATCATCCCATGTTGCTGCTGTTAGTTAACAACTGTAGGAGTACTCAGGTAGAATTTTGGGGATTACTTAGGTATACAATGATATCATCAGTGCATAGTGATTCCTTCACTTCCTCTTTTCCAATTTATATCCCCTTGAGCTCCTTTTTAATTAGTAATTTTATTTTGTAAATTCAGGAATTTGAATTTCAGGAATTAGGCAGTTACATTTTTAGTAGTTCCTATTTATGTCAAAGATTTCTAACTGGTTTCTAAAAAATATATAGGAATTGTGCTAGAAAAGGCAAGTTTTCTTATTTACCCTTAGTTGCTCCTTTGCTGAATTAAAATGCTTTATACCTAAAGAGACAATATCTTTATACTTGGTTTGTGACAAAAAGTGAATGTTATCTCTGCATTAAACCTTCATTTTTTTTTTTAGATATTAGAATGGTTACTCCAGCTTGTTTATTGAGTACAGTTGCTTGGAAACCCTTTTCCAGTCCTTTACTCTGAGATAATGTCTATTTTTGTTGCTGCAGTGTGTGTTTTGTGTGCAAAAAAATGACGGATTCCATTTATTTATCCACTCTGTTAGCCTGTGTCTTTTTATTAGGGACTTGAGACCATTGATATTCAGAGATATTAATGAACAATGATTGTTTAGTTCCTGTTATTTTGATGTTGGTGGTCATTCTCTCTCTTTCTCTCTCTCTCTCTCTCTCTCTCTCTCTCTCTCTATCTGTGTGTGTGTGTGTGTATTGGATTTGTTGCTGTGATTTGTTGGATTTCCTTCTAGTATCCTCTGTAGGGCTGGGCTGGATTAATGGAACAATATTGTTTAATTTTTTTTTGCCATGGAATATTTTGTTTTCTTCATCTTTCAAAGTTTTGCTGGGTATAGACTTCTAGGCTGGCATCTGTTACTTCTTAGAGACTGTAAGACATCTGTCCAGGTCCTTCTAGCTATTAAAGTCTTGGTTAAAAATGCAGGTGCAATTATGATAGGCCTACCTTTATATGTTACTTCACCTTTGTCCCTTGCAGCTTTTATATTATTTCTTTGTTCTGTACATTTAGTGTTTTGATTATTATGTGGCAGGATGATTTTCTTTTTTGGTCCATCTACTTAGTGTTTATGCTTCCTGTACGTTTATAGGCATCTCTTACTTCAGGTTAGGGAAATTTTCTTCTGTGATTTTGTTCAAAATATAATTGGGGGTCTTCTCTTTGTTGTATTACTCTTAAGTTTGGTCTTTTCATAGTGTCCTAAATTTCCTGGGTATTTTGTGTTAGAAACTTTTAGATTTAGCATTTTCTTTGACTGATGTATCAATGTCTTCTATGATATCTTCTACTCCTGAGATTCTGTCTTCTATCTCTTGTATTCTGTTGGTAGTGCTTATGTCTGTAGTTGCTGTTCTCTTTCCTAGGTTTTCTATCTCCAGGATTCCTTCAGTTCGTGTTTTCTTTATTGCTTCTATTTCCATTTTCAAGTCTTGAACGGTTTTATTAATTTCTTTCACCTGCTTGATTGTATTTCCCTGTATTTCTTTAAGGTCTTTATTCATTTCCTCTTTAAAGTCCTCTATCATCTTCATAATATTAGAGTTAAGGTCATTTTATTGAAATTCAGGTGTGTTAGGATATTCATGGCTTGCTGTAGTAGGATAGCTGGGTTTTGATGGTGCCATATTGCCTTGGCTTTCATTGTTTGTGTTCTTCTACTGGCCTTTAGCCATATGATTGTCCCTAGTGCTGGCAGGAAGCCTGTTCATCCTTGATGGGAATGGGCTTCTGGGGCTGCATGTAGAGCTGGTTTTCCTTGATGTAAGCAGGCCCTTAGGATTGCTGGTAGAGCTAGTTGTCTCTGGTGGTAGCAGGCTTCCAAGGATGCAGGCAGAGCTGGTAGATCCTGATGACTTTAGGCTTTTTGTTGAGCTGGGTTGGGCCAGGCCTCCAGGGATGTAAGTAGAGCTGGTGGTCCCTGATGAAGGCAGGCTTCAGGGATGTAGGTGAAGTTGTTGCCCTAAAATGGAGTGCAGAGGGGGCAGGGTGGAGTTGTCAGCTGCTGTTTTTGCCTAGCATGACCAACAAGCAGGGGATTGGGGATCTTCATTATAACTTCAAAATTCAGACGTCACCTTTTCCCATTGAGTGTCAGAGAGTGCCCACTCCTAAGCTTTCAGGTGATGATAACTGGTTTCCTGTGATGACCTCTTGTGCATCTAGCACATACCTCTAGCTTGCTGAATGGAGGTAAAAAGCAGACTTGTGTTGATTTTGATGGAGTCTATAAAATAAAGTCTGGCTTACAACTAGTTTTATCTATTCTTCTCTTCATTTTTGAGTATTAAAGGTTTTTTTGTCAATGATAATAGACATATTTGCATGTGGGCTTAAATGAAGAATACTTAATTATATCTCTCTTAATTTTCCAGCCAATTTCTACAGAAATTTTGGAGTATTCATCAGATAGTGAGAGAGAAGATGACCCAGAGCATACCCTGGTCATTGATTCAGAATCCCCTCACAAATACCAGGTGGATTTTAAATCTGATGTAAGACAGTTTTTGATTAATCAGACTGACTCAGGAGCAAATTCATCTGAACCCACATTGAACACACCCCAGAAATATGCGGCCAAGTTTCCAAAGACTCCAGAAAATTCAGCAACAAAGAAGAAGCTTCTAAGGTTAAATCAACTTTTAAATTTCCTTTTCCTCTGTTCTTCTCTTTCTTTAAAATATTGTCTGAGACTTTAATTTTAAAATACTTTTCTAATTGAAAAAGAAAATTGACAATACAAAATTCTGATTTTTGATATACATGCTTGTTCAGGAGCCAGTTTATGAAATTGTTCATTCAAGTGGAACATTTGTGAATTTAGTCATGGCTAGCTTGCATGACTGCTTTCCTTAGTAGAAATGTGTTGTTTGGCTTAATCAAGTTTTATTATACATCAGTGTTGCTGGTGCTATGTTAGAAAGTAGAGACAGGTGAATCACTGTTTCCTTATCAAATATAACTCATAAGATAAGCGTAAGTCTTTTAGCTTACCTTTATGACATGAGTGTGGTTAGAGAGATTGGCCAGAATAATGGTTATAGATGCAAGAAAATATAAGAGCCCTGTTTGAAGGATAAAAACACCTCATGGTTGAGGAGAGCCATAGTGGAGGAAAATCCTTGTTACTGGTTTAGCAGAGACTAGCCTTTGTAGCCAGGCACGGTATGTGAGGGAGCATTTAGAGACACGTTCCAACCTTGTATCACATGGTATCTTTATGTGTTATAAATCGGAACAAAATAATGTCCCTTTCCCCAAAACAAAGCAATGATAGCGAGAAAGAACCAAGCAGCACAGTACTTTATACCACAGCAGCAGAGAGATCCTAGAGAATGCACCACAGCAGAAAGAGAACCATGTGGAGGTTGGGGGTGAAAGCGAGATAGAACCGGTGTCAGTCAGCACAGTGTCTTATGCCCAGAAGTGGCAGAGAGTTGCTAGGAGAATGGATCAGAGTAAGAAGAAAACACTGGCAGTGGGCAGTGGTGTCTGCTAATACTATTTCCACAGCACACTGAGAGCAGCTGGCTAAAGAGTGAATGGAACATAGGGCAGACTCAGACCAAAATTCACACTCTCCATGGAGAGACTTAGCAGTTATGTCGTGAAAGGGATCTAGTCTCTCGAGTTGTCATAGGGGATAATATCTCCGGAGACAAATAGTGGGGTTGGTGCTTTATGCTGAACAAATCAATATTCATTCTAATGTTGTTTTCTTAAATAAGGCACGAGGTTATGTACTCATTCTAGAAAAACCAGTTCCTGGTATCCAATAAACCTTAGGCAGTGTCATGAGACCAAAGAAGAAGAAAGATCCAAGATTACACAGAGTACAATTAGTATCTTAGTGGTAGAAATGTGGTTGTATACAGCTGGAAGACCAGTGGATTCCTGTGATTTCAGTCCAAGGAAGAGGGCTTATTAAATGGTCAAGACAAAAATGACCTCATTCAGGTCAGCATGGATGTGGCCTATATGAAGCTATTATCAGGGACATCAGACATATTCCTGATGCTGATGGGTCCAGTCAAAAGCTATATATACTACTCGGATGTTTTAGTTGATTTTTGTATTGCATTGGGAAACACTACAAGCAAAGCACCTCCAGCATTACTTAGTGGCCATTGTGACTCAAGATCGTCAGTTATGCCAATCTGAATCCATCAATGCCCCAAATGAAGTTGTTGCTTCAGAAGAGAATGGTAGTTGGACATGATAATGCACACTTGCAGTCACACCACAGGCAGTAGAATTGTAGTTCAAGACAGGCCTGGGTGACATGGTGAAATCAGACTAGAGTGGTACATAGATCTCAACCTAAAAATTCAAGAACTAGGAACCTGACTCAGTGATAGAATATTTGTCTAACATGTTTAAGACTCTGGGTTCAGCTACCAGGAAGGAAGGAGGGGATGGGGAAGATATTGTGCTTGAAATTAAAATTATTTTAATGGTGCAGTTGATGTTACCTAATTCTAGAATGTCATGTTCCCAACCCTGTTGAGGACCTTTTCTGTGCTGAGCATGTTTTTATATGCAGGAGACACAACAACAGTCATTGAAACCTGTGCCTGTTCTGGGTAGGCTGATTGTCAGCCAGGAAGTATAAAGTAGTTCGTGTTAGAAGTAGGATAGGAGGAACAGCAGGTTTTGGATGAGGAGTGGTTTGTTAAGCACTTTTGGAATTAAGCTACTAGATAATGGTAAGTTCTTAGACTTGAATTAATGGAAAGTGGTGCCAAGGGCCTGCCTGGCCTGGAATGGGCTTAAGGGGGACACAGAGTTGGATATAGAGGTAGCTTTAAAGACTGAAGATTTCTGGGCATAGTTTTAAAGACTGATGGTCTCAGAGATAGCTTTAAAGAAAGACTGATGGTCTCTGGCTATCTAGCTATCTGACTATACTGAATGTTTGCTGATAACCTCTAAAAAATCCTAAAAACTTTCTTGTTCATTCTGAGGGTTAAAAATCATTGGCTTGGGCGACTAACACCTGTAGCCTAACAGCCTTGGATTACATAAAGGATTGATAATGGTTTTCTCTCTTTTGCCCAGAAGCCTCTTGTCAGGCTCGAGGGAGGTTTGGAGCATTAAACTTCTATTGAACCAGGAGAAGAGAGCCACACTTGCAAAGGAAAAATTTTCACACTAGCAAATATGCATGAACTCATATGAATTTATATACAAATTCACACACACACATATTCATATATCTTCATGCATTCCAGTAGGGCCCAGCTATGTACTTATGTCATAAGTACATACTTACACACATATCTATACTTATGCATATGGAGCAAAAGAACAAGTGCCGGTGCAGAAAGGACTCACTCATTCTGGATGAAAAATGAGCTCCAATATTTATTGCATAGAGAAAGAAAAAGCTTCTACTACTCTTTTATTGCTAAATGAATTAAACCCAAGTCTGTAAGACAAAACCTTTGTCCTCCTTAGTAAGACTAAGCTGCCTTGCTGCTAAGAAAAGACCCGTTCCATCCCATGGTAAGGGGGAAGCCTGCCTGTTCTTTCTGCAATCTCTACAGCTTCTTCTTCTTTGTCTCCTTTTCTCTCTGCATTCTGCATGTTGCTCTCTTAAAATTTTAACTTCTCTTATAATTTCTAAGTTATTTTACTCTGCTGTTCTTCTCCTTCCTCCTGCTGATCTTGTTCTCTCCTCCTGCTCTGATATAATAAATGCCCTACAATGTACTCCTTTCTAGTTTTTTTATACCTAGCTTTTTCTAGGGGAATAGATTACATGGTTTTTCCCTTTTTTTTTTTTTTTAAATAAAAGTTCACTAAACATTTAAACATAAATTCAAATCACAAATTGAATAAGAAGTTTACAGCAAAGAATGTTTACAATATATATCAAAAAAAGACTAGACATTCATTATCTGTTATTAGCTCTACAGATTCATGGAGAATTAAACACCATAACTAAGTTATCATTGAAGTTTTGTATGGATAAACCTAGTCAGTATTTTGTCTTCTGTCTTTGCACTGTCTACAATAAATTGTGAGTTTCCTTTTTATGACCTTTGGTTAATTATTTTGTAACCTCTTGGAATGTGTTCTAAGTTGTAAATGCCTGCTTTCTTTCTCAGAAGCAGTTAACGTGTGGCGCTTGAAGACTGGCCAAGTTCTCATTGCAGTTTTAGGATCGGAGAAGACCTAATAGCAGTCCTACTATAAAGGGCTTAATAATTACTAGTATAATTTTAGGAATTATAGAATCATCATTAAGAATTAAGAAATCATCTATTTGTCTATATAGCATCACTACAAGACAGTACATCTTCATTGTTCTGCAGAAATCTGCTCAAAAGGGTGGGCTAATACCTAGTGATTGTACAACACACTTAGGAGTGAACAAATTAAGAGAATATAGAATGGGAACCAAACTGACCTAACTGTTAGACACTGTGAGTCTAATAGCAGTGCAGCTTTTGTGTGAATCAGGAAATAGACCTTCTAAGAAAACTAGAAATTGGAAATGATACCCAGAAAGAGAGTGTAATAAAAAAGATGTTAACATTTCCCTGTTTCATCTATTCCTGAGGAGGGGATATAAAATACAAAAGCTTTGCTGTCTTAAAGGCTTTTGCTTTTATTTAAACATAGTATTTTATAATCCATTAAACAGAGGCGGACTTGCAGAAAGACTCCAAGAACTGCACAATCGAGAGAGATCTGCCATTTCCTTGTGGAGACATCGATGTGTTTCTTGCCAAATGACACCATTAGGTAAGATTTACACCCGCGATGGGTGAAAAACATCAGAGCTAAAATGTCATTTTGCACATTAAAATACATGAAGGTGATTGTTAGTGTTTTTGTGACTCATTTTCTCCCTGATAGTCTTTGTTTAAATGGGGAGGGGTACTTTTTAGGATATGAGTTAAATCTGTTTTGGTTGGGCACGGGGCTGGATTACCACTGATGACTAACAAGGCCTTCCACTGCCACATATGGGGCCAGCACCATGGGTCCCTCCATGTGTATACTTTGCTTGGTGGTTCAGTCTCTGGGAGCACCAGGGGGCCTGACCAGTTGTTGCTCACTCCATTGGGCTGCAAACTCCATCACCTCCTTCAGTCCGTTCTCCAACTCCACCATCTGGGGCCCAGTGCTCAGTCCAACAGCTGCTGTGAATTGAATCATGGGTATTCCCAAGTTTGGGGCTAATATCTGCCCAAAAAGTGAGTACATACCATGTTTGTTCTTTTGTGACTGAGTGACCTCACTTAGGATGATATTTTCAAGTTCCATCCATTTGCCTGTGAATTTCATGAAGTTACTGTTTTTAATAGCTGAGTAGTATTCCATTGTGTAAGTGTACCACATTTTCTGTAGCCATTCCTCTGTGGAGGGACATCTGGGTTGTTTCCAGCTTCTGGCTATTATAAATATGGCTGCTATGAACATAGTGGAGCATGTGTCTTTATTACATGTTGGAGAATCTTCTGGGTATATGCCCAGGGGTGGAATAGCTGAGTCCTCAGGTAGTACTATGTCCAATTTTCTGAGGGTCCGCCAAACTGATTTCCAGAGTGGTTGTATCAGCTTGCAATCCCACCAGCAATGGAGGAGTGGTCCTCTTTCTCCACATCCTCACCAGCATTTGCTGTCACCTGAGCTTTTGATCTTAGTCATTCTGACTGGTGTGAGGTGGAATCTCAGGGTTGTTTTGATTTGCATTTCCCTGATGACTAAGGATGTTGAACATTTCTTTAGGTGCTTCTCAGCCCTTTTTCTCAGTTGAGAATCTCAGCCCTGAGTTTCCTCAGTTGAGAATTCTCTGTTTAGCTCTGTTCCCCATTTTTTAATAGGGTTATTTGGTTCTCTGGAGTCTAGCTTCTTGAGTTCTTTGTATATATTGGATATTAGCCCTCTATCAGACATAGGACTGGTGAAGATCTTTTCCCAATCTGTTCGTTGCCATTATGTCCTATCGACAGTGTCCTTTGCCTTACAGAAGCTTTGCAATTTCATGAGGTCCCATCTGTCAATTCTTGATCTTAGAACACAAGCCATTGGTGTTCTGTTCAGGAACTTTCCCCCTCTGCCCATGTGTTGGAGAGTTTTCCCCACTTTCTCTTCTATTAGATTCAGTGTATCTGATTTTATCTGGGGGTCCTTGATCCACTTGGATTTGAGCTTTGTCCAGGGAGATAGGAATGGATCAATTCCCAATCTTCTACATGTAGACAGCCAGTTGAACCAGCACCATTTGTTGAAAATGCTGTCTTTTTTCCACTGGATGGTTTTATCTCATTTGTCAAAAATCAAGTGACCGTAGATGTGTGGGTTCATTTCTGGGTCTTCAGTTCTATTCCATTGATCTACCTGCCTGTCTCTGTACAAATACCATGCAGTTTTTAGCACTACTGCTCTGTAGTACAGCTTGAGGTCAGGGATACTGATTTCACCAGAAGTCCTTTTATTGTTGAGGATAGTTTTTGCTATCCTGGTTTTTTTGTTATTCCACATGAATTTGAGAATTGCTCTTTCCAAGTCTACAAAGAATTGAGTTGGACTTTTCATGGAGATTGCATTGAATCTGTAGATTGCTTTCGGCAAGATGGCTATTTTTCTGTATTAATCCTGACCCATGAGTATGGGAGATCTTTCCATCTTCTGAGGTCTTCTTCGATTTCTTTCTTCAGAGACTTGAAGTTCTTGTCATACAGATCTTTCACTTGTTTGGTTAGAGTCACACCAAGATACTTTATATTGTTTGTGACTATTGTGAAGGGTGTCATTTCCCCAATTTCTTTCTCAGCCTGTTTATCCTTCGAGTATAGGAAGGCTACTGATTTGTTTGAGTTAATTTTATATCTAGACACTTTGCTGAAGTTGTTTATCAGCTGTAGTAGATCTCTGGTGGAGTTTTTCGGGTCATTCAAGTATACCTTCATATCATCTCCACATAATGATATTTTGATTTCTTCCTTTCCAATTTGTATCCCTTTGATCTCCTTTTGTTTTCTGATTGCTCTAGCTAGAACTTCAAGTACTATATTGAACAGATAGGGAGAGAGAAGGCAGCCTTGTCTAGTCCCTGATTTTAGTGAGATTGCTTCAAGTTTCTCTACATTTAGTTTGATGTTGGCTACTGGTTTGCTGCATATTTTTGTTACTGTGTATGGGCCTTGAATCTTTCCAAGACTTTTATCATGAAGGGATGTTGAATTTTGTCAAATGCTTTTTCAGCATGTAATAAACCATGTGGTTTTTTTTATTTGAGTTTGTTTATGTAGTGGATTACATTGATGGATTTCCTGGTATTGAACCATCCCTGCATCCCTGGGATGAATCCTACTTGATCATAATGACGTTCGTCTTGATGTGTTCTTGGATTCAGTTTGTGAGAATTTTATTGAGTACTTTTGCATCAATTTTCATAAGGGAAAATGGTCTGAAGTTTTATTTCTTTGTTGGGCCTTTGTGAAGTTTTGGTATCAGTGTAACTGTAGCCTCATAGAATGAATTAGGTAGTGTTCCTTCTGTTGGTATTTAGTGGAATAGTTTGAAGAGTATTGGTATTAGATCTTCTTTGAAGTTATGATAGAATTCTGCACTAAATCCATCTGGTTCTGGACTTCTTTTGGTTGGGAGACTTTTAATGACTGCTTCTATTTTTTTAGGGGTTTTGGGACTGTTTAGATGGTTTATCTGATCCTGATTTAACTTTGGTGTTTGGTATCTGTCTAGAAAATTGTTCATTTCATCCAGATTTTCCAATTTTGTTGAGTATAGGCTTTTGTAGTAGGATCTGATGATATTTTGACTTTCCTCAGAATCTGTTGTTATAGTTCCCTTTTCATTTCTGATTTTGTTAATTTGGATACTGTCTCTGTGCCCTATGGCTAATCTGGCTAAGGGTTTATCTATCTTGTTGATTTTCTCAAAGAACCAGCTCCTGGTTTTGTTGATTCTTTGTATAGATCTTTTTGTTTGTAGTTGGTTGATTTCAGCCCTGAGTTTGATTATTTCTTGCCTTCCACTCCTGTTGGGTGTATTAGCTTCTTTTTGTTCTAGAGCTTTCAGATGTGCTGTTAGATTGCTAGTGTATGCTCTCTCTAGTTTCTTTTTGGAGGCATTCAGAGCTATGAGTTTTCCTCTTAACCCTGCCTTCATTGTGTCCCATAGGTTTGGGTATGTTGTACTTTCATTTTCATTAAATTCTAGAAAGTCTTTAATTTCTTTCTTTCTTTCTTCCATGACTAAGTTATGATTAAGTAGAGCGTTGTTCAGCTTCCATGTGTATGTGGGCTTTCTGTTGTTTTTGTTGCCATTGAAGACCTGCCTTAATCCATAGTGACCTGAAAGGAGGCATGGGATTATTTCAGTCTTCTTATATTTATGAAAATTTGTTTTGTGACCGATTACATATTCAATTTTGGAGAATGTACCATGAGGTGCTGAGAAGAAGGTATATTCTTTTGATTTAGGATGAACTGTTATATAGATATCTGTCAAATCCATTTGGTTCATAACATCTGTTAGTTTCACTGTGTCTCTGTTTAGTTTGTGTTTCCAAAATCTGTCCATTGATGATAGTGGGGTGTTGAAGTCTCCCACTATTGTTGTGTGTGGTGCAATGTGTGCTTTGAACTTTAGTAAAGTTCCTTTTATGAATGTGGATGCCCTTGCATTTGGAGCATAGATGTTCAGAACTGAGAGTTCTTCTTGGTAGACTTTTCCTTTGATGAGGATGAAGTGTCCTTCCTTATCTTTTTTGATGACTTTTGGTTGAAAGTTGATTTTATCCGATATTAGAATGGCTACTCCAGCCTGTTTCTTGGGACAATTTGCCTGGAAAATATTTTTCCAACCCTTTACTTTGAGGTAGTGTTTGTCTTTAACACAAAGGTGCATTTCCAGTATGCAGCAAAATGCTGAGTCCTGTTTATGGGTCCCGTCTGTGAGTCTATGTGTTTTAATTGGGGAATTGAGTCCATTGATGTTAAGAGATATTAAGGAATAGTGATTGTTGCTTTCTGTTATTTTCGATGTTATCTTTATGTTTTTGTGGCTATCTTCTTTAGATCCTGGATGGTTTTATTTCCTTCGCCTGTTTGATTCTGTTTTCCTGTATTTCCTCTTTAATGGCTTCTAGCTGTTTACCCGTGTTCTCTTGTATTTCCTTAAGGGAGGTATTTATTTCCTTCTTAAAGTCTTCTATCTTCATCGTGAAAAGTGATTTTAAATCTGATCCTTGCTTTTTTGGTGCGTTGGCGTATCCAGGACTCGCTGTGGTGGGAGAACTGGGTTCTGATGATGTCATGTTGTCATGGTTTCTGTTCCTAATATTTTTGCCCTTGCTTTTCGCCTTCTGGTTATCTCTGGTGTTAGCTAGTCTTGCTCTTTCTGACTGTGGCTTGTCCCTCCTGCAAGCCTGTGCGTCAGTACTCCTTGGAGACCATCTCTCTCTGAGAGGAATTTTGGTTTGGAGAGCTGTGGTAGAGGGTCAGTTCTGGGGTGCAGACAGAAACCAGAAGGATCCTGTCCCCAGCTGTTCTTTGGTTCCTGATCAAGGAATTTGAACAGAAGTGGTGGACTTCCTGTGCTCGAAGGTGTTTTGGCACTCCTGGGAGACTAACTCTCTCCTGGCACTATTTGAGTATGGAGCCCTGTGTCACAGGATCAGCTCCCTGATGCAGATGGAAATTGGATGGCCACTACTCAGTCCCTGTGTCCTGAGTGTTCTGGGCAGGTCCTTCTGAGCAGAGGTGCTTGTCCCCACTTCTGGGAGACGAGCTTTTTCCTGGCGGTATTTGGCTATGGAGCCCTGTGGCACAGATTGAGGTCCCTGGCTTCTCAAGCTACTATGAGCTGTTAAATGTCCACCGTGCAGGATATTGTTACTTTTTTTCCGTTTTCTTTGAGAGTGTTTTTCAGCAGGTCCCCTGTTTTCAGTCCCCTTGTTTGGGCTCCACCAATAGCTCTTCAGCAGCTGTGGATGAACTGGGTCTACCTGAAAGGGGAGCTGCAAATGAAAAAGGGACAGTGTGCGAGAGAAGGATGAAGCCAAGACAAAGTTTCTGAACAAGGTTTCCCCTTCAGCCTTTAATATTCTTTCTTTGTTCTGTGTTTTAGTTTTTTGACAGGACGATTTTCTTCTCTGGCCCAATCTATTTGGTGTTCTGTAGGCTTTTTGTACATTTATGACCATCTCTTACTTTAGGTTAGGGAAGTTTTCTTCTATAATTTTGCTGAAGATGTTTCCTGACCCTTGATGGATTATCTTTATCCTCTTCTCTTTTTATTATTCTTAGGTTTGATTTTTTTCCCCTTAATTTCCTGAGTATTTTGCATTAGGCGCTTTTTACACCTTGCATTTTCTTTGACCAATGTGTCTATATCTTCTATGGTATTTTCTCTGCCTGAGATTCTCTCTTCTATCTCTTGTATTTTGTTAGTGATGCTTGCATCTGTAGCTCCTGATCTCTTTCCAAGTTGTCCATCTCTGGAGTTGCCTCATTGTTTCTGTCAATTTTTAGGTCATGCACCATTTTGTTCAGTTCTTTTACCTGCTTGATTGGATTTTCCTGTAGTTCTTTAAGGGATTTATTTGGTTCCTTTTTATGGGCTTCTACCTGTTCGTCTGTTTTTTTTCTGTATTTCTTTATGGGGGCTATTTATACCCTCCTTAAATGCCTCTATCATCTTCATGATGGCGTTTTAAGTTAGAATCTTGCTTTTCAGGTGTGTTTGAGTATTCAGGGCTTGCTTTGATGGGAGTACTGGGGTCTGATAGTGCCAAATTGCATTCAGTTCTGTGTCTTATGTTCTTGTGCTTGCCTCTGCTAATCTAGTTTTCTGTGGTATTAATTGACATTGGTTCCTCTGACTGGAGCCACCCTCCTTGGAGGCAGGTAGAGTTCTGTGACCTGGGTTGCAGCTGGTCTCCTGAGAGGCAGGCAGTGCAGTCTTTGCTTGGGGGTGGGGGATGGGGCAGTGGTCCTGTTTCTCTGTAAAGAGCAGGCCTCCTGTGTCCTTGGTTAGGGCAGGCCTCCTGTGTCCCTGGTTAGGGCAGGCCTCCTGTGTCCCTGGTTAGGGCAGACTTCCTGCCACAGGCAGGCTTTGACTTCCTGGGCAAGAATCTGCCCAAGTTGAAGATGGAAGTGCAAACTGGTAGGTCTATGCCCCTGATTAAGCCAGACCTCCTCTATCCCTGGTTATTTTAGACCTCCTGGGTTACAGGCAGGCTCTGGGATGTGGGCAGGTGTTGGTCACCTGATATGGCCTGGCTAGAGAAGCAGACTAGAAGATGGAGTTCAACAAGGCAGGTAGGTCCTGTTTCATCTGGGCTCAGGGTGTCCTAGCTGGTGTTAGTATTTGGGGGTGAGTCTCACTTGTATCCCTGGTGACTGCAGACCTCCTGTGAGGCAAGCAGGCTGTAGGGTGTGGGAGGGTATCAGGCCCACTGATTTGTCCTGGGTGGAGAAGCAGATCAGACATAAAAACAATTTTTTAAATTTAAATATATTGATCATATTCTTCTCACTCTTCAAACCTTTTCTGATTCTTGTCCACCCCAACCCAACTTTAAATTTTTTCTTAGAAAAAAACCAAAAACTCAATACAACAACCCTCCCCCCACTGAAAAGAAAGCAAAACACACCTAAAAACATAAATCAAAACCTACCAAAGTGTAACCAAATAAAAGTACATATACACAAAAAACCTGTGGAGTCCTCTTTATGTTTGTCAGCTACTATGGAACATGAAGCCTACCCTGGAGGGGTTGATATACCCAGTGTTACTCTATTGAGGAAAGCTGATTTTTCCCTCTCCCTGGAGGTAGAAATAACAATTTCATTTTTAACTTTTACTGTAGTAGCTAGGTGTTCTCTCTCTCTCTCTTTCTCTCTCTCTCATTAGTCTTTACCCTAATGACTAGGTTTTTTCTCTCTCTTTCATTTACTCATTTATTCATTCTTTTTTTCATATAGGAAAATGAAAATATAATAAGACATATCACTTTGGCCTTGGACAAGACAAACTAACAAAAATAAAAAAGCACAAGAGAAGGGATAGAATCACATGAATCACAAGGGATAGAAGCACAAGAATCAGATAGAATCCCACTCATTTACACATGCAGGAATCTCATAAAAACACTGAATTAGAAGCCATAATGTGTTTACAGAGGACCTGGTAGAGACCCATTCAGGTGCCATGCATATGTGTTCATATTAGCTTTGCTCATGTTGACATAGAGGCCTTGCTTTCTTGGTGTATTCCTTTCCCTCTGGGTCTCACACTCTTTCTACCTCCTCTTCCTTTGTGTTCCCTGAGCTCCAAGGGGAGGGATTTGAATGAGACATCCATTTAGGGATTCCAAGGTCTTTCTCTCCCTCTGTGTAATATCTGGCTATGGGCCTTTCTATTGGTTCCCAACTGCTGAAGGAGGAAGCTTCTCTGAGGATGGCTGAAAAAGGCACTGATCTGTGAGTACAGCAGAATATCATTTGGAGTCCTGTTATCATTACATTTTTTAGACCACTTTTATTTGGTTTTCCCCTAGGTCCCTGGGCTATTTTGTCTCTGGTTCTTGGACAACCAAACCTGGTTGTGTATGGGTTGCATCTGGTGGGGTGGGATTTATGTCAAATCAGTTATTGGTTGGTTATTTCCACAAGCTTTGTGCCTCTATTATGTTGGCTTATCTTGCAAGCAGAACACCATTGTAGGTAAAGGTTTAGTGTCTGGCTTGCTGTTTATGTTTCTCTTTTGATTGTGTGCAGGAAGATAGACCAAAGGTGCTTGAACATAGGGTTGAAGGCTTTATGTAGTCACCAGCCTGACATCTCCATGTTCAATGAGTTGTGTATTTCTTCCCCAATGGGTCCTTGCTGTCAGTTTATGGAGAACAACTTTAGCACTGTCCATATCATTTGTTTTAGTGTGTAGGTAAAGCAGGTCCTTCTTTAAATCTTATCTCCTTTTCCACCTAAGTATTTGCAGGTTTGATCTTTTAATTATGTCCCAGTATTTGAGGGTAGAGTGGTCATGCTCACTTCTCTTCCTCCCTGATATATGCATGCACCATTTCACCAGCCCTTTCCTCAGTCATTCTTTTCTCAATTCTCATTCCTCTGCCTGTTCAAGTTAGCATTTCCAGTGTGCTTTTATTCTGGTTTGTTGAATTTTTCTTAGCAACTTCTTCTTTTTCTTAAATAATCTCAATTTCTTTGCAGAAGTTTTCTTCCATGTGACTTTTTCATCTGCTGTGCTGATTTCCTCTGTGTTGCTGACTCTCCTCTTAGAACCGAGATTGAATGAATCTGCTTGTTTGTGGTTGTTAATCATTTTTATTAGAAAGGTTTTCAAGTCTTCATCTGGCATTTTGCCTGTTTTCATAATCTCTCACTTTAGTATCTGGAGTTATAATCTTTTGAAGGAGAAGTGCTGCATATTTTTTTCTTCAGTTTCTATGTTGTGCTTTGTTCACTGTTGGTTTGTATATATCTTTTAGATTTGTGGGCAGTGGGTGGAAAGTGAGCAGTGCTGGAGTGTCCTCAGCACTCAGCCAGAAGACAACTAAGTGCTATAGCAGCAACACCACACCCTTACACAAGAATTAGAAATACACCTGATAGGAATTAGAGTTCACTAACATATCACCAATGCCCATAAATGTGAAAATGGTGGAATTACTTTGTACATGCTCTGACATTAAAATTTTTACTTTTAACTTTAGCGCTGTCCCTTCTGTGTATAGCAGGGGGCTAGGGAGTCAGCTTAGAATTCTGTAGGCTCAGCAGATTTCTTTCATTGTCTTCAGATCAAAGTCTTTGGGGTGCCAGATGTTTTAGGGAGGGTTGTTTCCCAGGTGGATTAAAAATGAGGGAAACAACCTGTGGTTGTCTGACTAAGAAGCCCCTGTAGGCTCAAGTATTTGCATTTGTGCTTAGCCATGAGGGAGTGGTACTGTTTGAGAAGCATTAAGAGATATGGCCTTGTTGGAGGAAGTATGTCACTGGGTGTGGGCTTGGAGGTTTTAAATGCCCATGCCAGGCCTAGTGTGTCTCTATTTCTTTGCTTGTAGATCAAGATGTAGCTCACAGCTGCCACTCTAGTGTCTTGTTCCCTGCCATGATGCTGATAATGGACAATGTCTCTGAAACTGTAAGCAAGTCCCTAATGAAATGGTTTCTTTTATAATGGTTTCTTAATTGTGGTGTCTCTTCACAGCAATGAACAGTGATTAAGACGCAACTACTGCAGTGAAATTAGTACTCTTTGTCCTTTTAAAACCACCTGAGTGCTAATCAGTGCCAAAGTGTGGACAGCTGTGGACATTATATACCCTCTTGGAGATTAAGAGTTTTGGGGCTTCAGCAGCAAGTAAAAAGTAGGTAGCTCCAGGATTAATCTCAGGGAATGAGAATTGTTCCATTGAGGGCTGGACCATCTCCTCTGAGGTACTGCCTGGTCTAGATGAACCTCTTCACAGTGTATGTTCCTTCTCTCCACAACTGCCTGCCTATATCTTTCCTCATCCAGGGGTTGTGACTATCTGAATTGTGGCTCACCAACCTATGAATGTCCATTGATCTTAGTCCCTCAACAGAGTCATTTGTGTTTACAGTATATTCTCCCTGAAGGGGGTGTTTCTGATGTTTCCCAATTGGTTCTTGATTTGTCAGTAAAGAAGGCCAGTTTCTGGGTAGAAGGTCCAGTCGGGACTTCCTGGGTCCCAGAAGGAAAAAAAAGGGACGCAGAGAAGGAGAGGAGGGCTTTACTGCCCTGCCTTTGAGGAAGAAGAACATAGCAATCGTGTGAGGTCTCAGGAGGAGCTGGGGCCCATGGCCTCCCCCACAGGTTGGTGGTCAAGGATGGTTGGCAGGGGTTGGGTGGGACTAGCCACTGAGTTTAGGGCAAGTGGAGAGACGGAGATATTAGGTTGATAAGGGCCCGCTGTTCTAGGTGACAGATAGTAACGCCCAGTAATTTTGCCTAGAAGCCAAGTTGTAAAGTAACAAACTGTGTGTGTGTGTGTGTGTGTGTGTGTGTGTGTTTTATCTGAGGATTCAGGGAAGCTGGGAGAGGGCTGGTAGCTTGCTCACCTCCCAGAGCAAAAGGCGATTATATAAAACTACATGCAACATCTCCCTTAAGATGGTACCCATTTGCTGCCCTCTGAAGCATATGAGTGACAGCATTTCCCCACACCTCTGAGCTGAGGATTGTGGGTTTCTCCTAAACTGCCAGCTTTCTTCTGGCTTACCTTTTGGTAGTAGCTTCTTTTACCTTCCTTTCCACTGCTATCCTAGGTACCTGGGACCATGTTCACTTCTTGTCTAGATCGCATTGTCTCTATAATCCATTCTCTAAGAGAAGAAATTCGTGAAAAAACAAATGTTCTTTCAGGTGTTGTGTACTCCTGTAATCCTATCACTTGGTTAAGTAGAGACAGGAAGAGCAGGAATTCAAGACCAGCTTTGGGGTACACAATGAATATAAAGCTAGTGTGGGCTCTATGAGACCCTGTCTTAAAACACACACACACACACACACAACAACTCAGAAGATGGAAACTGTATATAGAATGATAGATAACTGTAATGTGACTCATACATGAAACCCCCCAAAATAACGTCTATTTATTAGGAAATGAAGGGGTCAGTAACCAGACGAGCTTTTTGGTTGAAGTTTTTCCCTCCCGCAATAATAGAGAGTAGAATTGTTCTTTGTCTTTTAACATGATTAGCTGTGAGCACACTTGTTCTGTCATGTTTAGTGCCAGACCAGCCTTCCTTTTTATATGTGTGATGCTCATGAGCCTGTCTTTGCTCCTAATGAAGAAGTAGGGGCAATCCCTGGGGTGTTCTGATCCTGCTGGCATGCTCAGGTGCAGTGACTGTCATGAAGTATGGAAGAACAGACATTGGCCCTTTTGTGGACATTTGGCCAGAGATGAGGCAACATTGTTATGTACCACTTTCATAGGATGCCACTGAGGAAGTAGTTATTTATTAAGAAAGGGTGATTTTTATTAAATATTATGTTGTTTCTACTTCTAAAATTTATATGTTGCTTTTATAAGAGAAAAAAACCCATGAAAGTTGTTTTTAGCTACTGAGTCACTGTGTTTGAGTTCCCTTGCTATACTGGCTAGTTTTGTGTGTCAACTTGACACAAGCTGAAGTCATCACAGAGAAAGGAGTTTCAGTTGAGAAAATGCCTCCATGAGATCCATTGGTAAGGCATTTTCTCAACTAGTGATCAAGGGGGGAGGGCCCCTTGTGAGTGGTACCATCTGTGGGCTGGTAGTCTTGGGTTCTATAAGAAAGCAGGCTGAGCAAGTCAGGGGAAGCAAGCAAGCCAGTAAGCAACATTCCTCCATGGCCTCTGCATCAGCTCCTGCTCCTTGACCTGCTTGAGTTCCAGTCCTGACTTCCTTTCGTGATGAACAGCAATTGGAAGTGTAAGCCGAATAAACCCTTTCCTCCCCAACTTGCTTCTTGGTCATGATATTTGTGCAGGACTAGAAACCCTGACGAAGACACTTGCTGTTGTCTAGACCAGAGTACATCTCTTGCACATGCCTGTCAGTGAGGTCCATTTACAGGAAGTCTCTCTTCTTTTATCACAGCATCTTCTCATTTGAAAACCCAGTTTCACTTTTTGTTTTTGTTCTTTCTCTATCTGTTCACTGACTAGGAGATAGGTCCTAGACTCCTGCACTTACTCTGTGTAATAGTTGTAAATTTGCCATGTTCTTGTATAGATATTCATTGCTCTGGGGCATGGTAAGTTTTGTCCATTTTCACCCAAATAAAGTGATTTAACTAGTGAATTAGAAGTTGTTCATTAGAGTATACTTTTCCAATTGCCATTAGACAGGGAGTATGGATCAGGATTGATAAAGCAGGTATCAAGCATAAACTGTAGTGGGGACACCTTGGATTGTAACAATTTTTCCATGAATGTATTCTAACTCTTTTAGCCGAATGATTGAAGTGAGTTGATTCCCTGAAGACTTTATTTTTTATGTGCATGCTAACGCAAAGTGGTTAGTCTTTTGATATTTCAATGTTTGTGCCCTTTGACATGCTTCCTCCAGCATAGCCCCACCTCCTAATCCTCCCCAAACAGCCACGTGGAGTTGGAGGGAACAGGGAATACATAACAATGATCTCTCTCTCTTTTCTCTCTCTCTCTCTCTCTCTCACACACACACACATGCACACGCACACACACACACACGCACACACACACACACACATGCACACGCACACGCACATGCGCACACACATGCTCACACACAGTGTTCAAATGCCCAAGACCCTCGTAATACAAAATGCATTCAGTCCAACTTCAAAATTCCTCACAGTCTTTCGTAGTCTCAACACTGTTTTAAAACTCCAACGTCCAGATCTCTTCTGAGACTCAAGACAACTCTTAATTGTAAACATTTTTAAAATCAAAATTAGATACTTGCAATACACAGAATATACATTGCCATTCCAAAAGCAAGGAATTGGGCACAGTGAGGGAATAAATGGGGCAAAGCAAAACGAAAGCCCAATGGGGAATGCTCTAAGCCTTGTAGCACATTGTCTCTGTGTTTCTAGTTTTGCTGTCTGTCCTTTCATGCAGCCTTCCTTGACAGACATCCCACCACTCTGGCACTTCAAACATCTTGAGGTCTCCAGTGCAGTTCAGGCTTCACTTCCAAGCCTCCCGGACTGGTTTCTCAGAGCTCTTGCCTTTTTAGGCCTTCCAGCAAGGATTGCCTTGCACACGTTGCCTGGCCTATGAGGTCGTCCTCTGTAACCTTAGAGGAAGATCCCATAGCCCCTTTACCTTCATAACTCTAGAGCCAGAGCCATGCGGATTACACTACCAAGTTCAGCTGCCTGATTGGGATGGAGCCTGGCCACTTGAATCACGTTTGTAGCAGCTTTAGTTCATTGTTGCTTCTTAGGTACAGAAAATTCCTTTAAATCCTTTCTTTTCACAGTATTATAAGCTTACCTGGGTGGGAAATTGCCCCAAGGGCATTCTTTCCTTTATTCCACTGCAGATGATCTGAGCCATAATCTCCTAGCTTTTAAAACAAACCTGGGCTAGCATTGTAACTGGTGCTGAACTGTGTCAAGAGTGTTGGTTTAAGCAATCTTTCTGCTTGGGAAGCCTTCATGTCTCCTGATATCTACGGCTGACCCTCTTACATCTGTGTCTTGTCTGGAGTGCTATACTCATAGGTTTGCTGAGTAAAGAGTGGAAGTAGACAATGGAGCTAGAGGAGAAAGATGTGCTCATTTCAGGGAAAATACAGCGTACCTATTAAAACATGAAAGTGAATAGGTTAGTATTTGGTATCTTTTGTGAAGACTGTGATGGTTTCAATAGGTTTGACCCCCATAGACTCATGTGTTTGTTTGAATGCTTGGCTCATAGCGGGTGGCACTATTGGGAGGTGTGACATTGTTGGAAGAGTGGCCTTGTTGTAGGAGGGCTTTGAGGTTTCTTGTAATTTTTTTTTTTTTTTTTTTTTGTTTTTTGAGACAGGGTTTCTCTGTATAGCCCTGGCTGTCCTGGAACTCACTCTGTAGACCAGGCTGGCCTCAAACTCAGAAATCCGCCTGTCTCTGCTTCCCAAGTGCTGGGATTAAAGGCGTGCGCCACCACTGCCCATGGCCAAGTGGTCTAAGGCTTTGAGGTCTTAAATGCTCAAGGTAAGCACTGTGTGAAACACATCCAGTCTTCTCTTGCTGCCTTCAGATGAAGGTGTGGAACTCTCAGCTCATCCAGCACCATGTCTGTCTGGACACTGCCATGCTTCCCTCCATGATGGTAATGGACTAAACCAAAGTTGCTGTGGTCATGGTATCTTTTCACAAAATTGGAAATCCTAACTAAGACAGAGAAAAATTGATTAATTTAACATCAGTGACAATAGCAACAGCATCAATTAAGCCACAAATTCATAGGGCACATGCTTTGGCAGCTCAGGCTTTTCTCTGTGTGGAGCAAGCTGACGCTTTAGTTGAGTTCTCAGCTGCCTTTTCTGTCTTTTCTGATCATGTTCCTTCACCCATTCCAGAAAGCTTTCTTCACTCCTGAGCATTCTTACTGTGCTCAGGATTACATATGAGTTCTTGTGGTAAGAATGTTGACCATCATTTCTTTTTATGGCTATTCCAACAGCAGATTTGGTACACTGTGAACGTTTTGGTTTTGCTCTGGTGGCATTTATGGGCATTTCTTTTGAAGAGCATTATAATACTCAATTCCTTTGAAGTATAAAATGTCACCTTTCTGAAAGATTCACATGTTTTTTGAAAGGTTTAGAAACATATATCAAGTGCTTCTCCTCATACCCTTTATATAATTTAGGCAAATTGATGGAAGATGTCTCTGACCAAAAGAAAAATATTTCTGTTAGAAAGACTTACAGGGTTTGGGGGTATAGTTCTGTTTGTTGAGTGTTGGGAATTGGTTCTAATGCTTTGTCTTATTTTGGCTTCCAAAAGCCTTGCTTCCAGACCTGAGGGTCCCTGCCGCAGCCGCCCCCCCCCCTCCCTCCTGTGATAATAAAGAATTATACAGCCAATGGCTGGGCAAGAGACGGGGCAGGGCTTTTATTTGGAGAAGGCAAGGGACCGGAAGAGAGGGGAAAGGGGAGAATTTCTATGACTCAGAGGGAGAATGATCAAATTTAAGAGCTGCAGAAGAAAAATCACCCAGCAATGTAGGTGGAAAGGGAAAGCGGACACCCAGAAGGGAACAGAGTAGCAAAGGTAAAACATAGATTTAGAAGGTGTTAGGCCAGGAATATGGGAGGAAAATGTATGCTAGCCATGGGAGGGTTTAGAACTGCCCAGCCATTGAGCTAGTCAAGGCATTTCAAAATTAGCTGGTATAGTGTGGTGTGGTGTGTGTGTGTGTGTGTGTGTGTGTGTTTCATTCACGAATCCAGAGAGCTCTTGGTTGGGTGCAGCATGCATGCACAACCTGCCAAGAGGGAAAATGGATTAACTGGTTTGCCGCTACAGTGGAGTATTTTCCTCTTATTCATGAAGTTCTATGTCCATTGCCCAGCACTGGGTAAGTCAAGTGTGATGGTGCACGCCTGTAATCTCAGCACCCAGGAGATGGAGGCAGAAGGATAGGAGTTGAAGGCCATCTTCAACTGTATAGTAAATTTGAAACCAGCCTGGGTTACATGAAACCCTCTCTGTTGCCCTAGCCCTAGACCCCCTGAGACTGTCCTTGGAGGTCGGGGGTAAGAAGGTGCAGAATCAATGACACAGACTCTGCGAGCCACTTAAGATGCAGAACCAGTCTCTTTATTGTAGTAATGGGGAGTGCCTTTCTACCTTCCTGGGGCAGCTGGCACCAGCTGATTGGCTGCCTTAGTCACATGCTGCCTTTGTTCCTTTCTGGGTGTCAGGCAGGTTCCAGGGTTAGTAAATGCGGTGCACTTGCTGCACGTGCATGGGCCATTGCGGATCACTAGTCAGAACTTGCTGACTAACAACTCTTACTTCGATCTTAAAGAAAGAGGTGGGAGAATTGTTGTCCTCTATAAAAGAATGATTTCTGATTCTCTGCCCATATCCTAACTTACTTCACATTGTCCTTTCTTTTTGGCTCCAGACAGGGTTTTTCTCTGTAGCCTTGGCTGTCCTCTCTCTGTAGACCAGGCTGGCCCTCAAACTCAGAGATGTGCCTGCCTCTGCCTCCCAAATACTAGGGTTAAAGGTGTGCGCCACCACTGCCTGGCTCAGCCCTTTCTTATATAGTACTTTAATTAGCCTCACATGTTAATTTTCAGAATAACACGCTCAGGATGGTTTGAGTTCACATGCATGTCAGTGGACTCTGTGTGTCTCAAATAAGTCTTCCATCACATAACCACAAACAGGTTTTGCTCTTCCATCCCTTCTTATACATTGTGTGTCCACTTGACCATCTAAACTCAAAAACTTTCTTTCTGTTTCATCCCAACTAACTAATAAAGTGTTCTGTGAGTTTTTTCCCAAAGAAAGGCAAACGAAGATCTATTCATCCTAGATAGGGAAACAGTGACAGACCCAAATAAGGATTCTGCCAGTTTGACTTTGCAAACTAGTGAGGCTTAGGGGGTTATTTATAGGAGTATAGGAGATTACAGGAGTGTGGTTGCTTACAGGAGTGTGGATAACCCAAAGGCCACTGCATCGCCAAAAGCCCTTGTGAATCCTGTTAGTTTCACGAACTTCCTGAGACTTGGAGGTTGCTTAGTTCTTGCTTCTACTTGTGGAATCTCATGTTCCCACAAAGAATAAATTGCTACACAACTCTCTAGCCCTTCCTTCAGCACTTAGATTTTTCCTGTCCTCTCTTCTACAGTGATCTTAGCTTTGAAGGGAATGATAGATTCCTGTCTGTGACTAAGCATTGGGCCTCTCTGCCACAGCAGCAGTCATTTAACTTCAGGAGCTTTACCAGGGTTTACAAATTTCTCAAATACATCTAATTTGCAAAAGGGAGTTTCTGTCCAGGAACAGTTGGAGCTGACAGCAGCAGTATTCTATGGGTACAAACACAAATGTGTAGAAGTAGGTTGTCAGGCACATTATAGTCATTCAACAAAACAGTTGCTATTTCTTCTCCACTTTGGCTTATGACCTCCCATTCACAGCCTTTTCCCCTGGCTTAAAGTTCCAGATATGAATTTCCTCCTATGGAATAGGACTTAAATTCAGTTGAAAAGCTAATTGTTGTGCTCATAGTAATTATTCCATTAGTGCACTAGTAGGCACATCCTGCCTGGCAGTTTGGTAATATAGCGTACTTTGGCTAATTCCTTGATTGTTTTGTAGTTTTATTGCAGCCCCTAAGCAGTACTTTACTTGAGGTAGGCAACTCAAGCTTTACTTCAGGTAGACAACTTTACATAGGTTCTATTTCTTTTAACCTGTTTTTATATTGGGGTGAGGGGTCTTATAGATTGAATAAGAAAACTGACTTGCAAATACTTTGAAAAGTTGATGCTATCTCACTGCTCTCAGAAGTAGCTAATTATGTATGTATGTAATGTATATGTGTGTATGTATATATGTGTGTGTGTTGTTTTTTAAACTAAGGCAATTATTAGTAGAGAAATACAGATAAGATATTTGGATAATTTTTTAAATTTCAGAATTAAAAATGTTTTTATTTATTTTGTGAAAATTTCACACAGTGTATTTGGATCATATTAACCAACTTCTCGTCCAATCCCTCCTAGGTTGGCCTCCAGCTCCCTATTTCCCCTAATTTTATGTACTCTGGTTTTTATGTGTGTGTTAATTTTGTTATTGTTGTTTTTAATGGTCCATGACTTCAATTTGTGCTGCCCACTTATATACTCCTGGTTGGGGAGCCACCATCGGAGCATGTTCAGCCTATCAGGAGCCATACCCTTAGTGAAAACTGACTTTCCCTTCCCCAGAAGCTATTAAGCTGTCCATAGTTTCTCATTTTGGGTTCAGGCTTAAGAATCCCTTCCCACTCTGTGCTACAATGCTGACAAGCCTAAATTTGTGCAAGTCTTGTGCATATAACCAGAGCTGCTGAGGTCGTGAGGACAGCAGTTCTGTTGTATGGAGAAGACAGCTTTGCTCAGGTCTTCCACTGATAGCTCTTAAAATCTTAAAGTTGAGAAGGTCCTTAAGTAATGGTTTCTGGGAGTTACTCAACCTATTTCCTGGATGATGTGATATTTTGGGTATGTACTCCAACATTTATGGAAACATTGCCCTATCAACATAGAAATGACCTTTTTTTTGTACCATTCATCAAACTGCAAATAATATTCTTTATAAACTGAGTGTCTCTTGTACTCATATCTCTTGAGCCCAAATTATGAGCTTGCTTCCAGCACATAATTTGACAGACCTTATCACATGCTTTTTCTCTCTGAGGTAAATAGAAATAAACCTGCTTTGTTTATTCTGCAAAGGCGTTCTTTATTCCCTGCTAGAACTCCTGGTTGTCTCTGCCCAGAGGACTGTGCTGTCCCTTCCCTACTGCTGTGGTCACCAGTGCTGGTAGCCATTAGTGTCATGCGTCTGTTTAGTTACCAAGAAAGCTGTGGTATTCAGCACATGATCATGGTTAACATAAAATAGATTGTTTATCCTTCAAGGTATTTGGTGCTGTGAATCTTGAGAAGAATTCATCTTGTTTGGAATATGGTTAGGACTTACTGTAACAATGTTCCAAAAATGAACTGTCCATACTAGTGTGGTTCATCTTGTGTTTTTCTAAGTATTTTAGTGATAGAATCGTGGGTATTGTATTCTGATTCTCCTTGTGTGTCCTTGTAATTGTTTTCCTTTATGAACTCAGGATTTCT
Source organism: Rhynchomys soricoides (assembly GCA_019843965.1). Taxonomy (NCBI): domain Eukaryota; kingdom Metazoa; phylum Chordata; class Mammalia; order Rodentia; family Muridae; genus Rhynchomys; species Rhynchomys soricoides. Next base: position 1,921,614 of record JADRCH010000145.1, on the reverse strand, counting down.
GCATACGCTAAGGTAACCACTGAGTATCTGTTACCATTTGCTACCAGAATAGGTAGTTATGCATTCCTGGTGTGATGTACATCAAGTATTATAGCTACAAGATCAGGAACCTGTGACAGCCGACTATCTGGACTTTATCTGGGTGTCTAGTACTCAGTAATGCAGCAGATCATGAATCCATGGACAGGCCTGCGGTCAGGAAGATGTAGGACAGATGGCACTTTTGCAGTGTTTGATATACATCCCTAATACGAGCATAAGTGTTTGAACATACTTTGAAAATATGTCTAAACATTCTCCATGCAGCAGCTTGACATGCATGTTCACCTCCCTTTCTAAGAACATCTCCTTTCTGTCCTTAAAAAGGTGAGACAGGTACAAACTGTGAGGAACAGTCCTTATGAACAGTGCTGTGACAAGTTGGCAGGCCAGCTCAGTGTGCAAGCCTGTACTCCAGCACTTAGTCAGGAGAATGGACAGGAAACTTCAGACAAAACAGATGATTGAAGCAGAAGTGAGAGAAAGAAGTAGAAATGGAAATGAAACTGTGAATAACTTAAAACTTGGCTTTGGTCCCTTTGCTGTCAATCATTCAGTCTACAATGGTTGAGGATCTGGTGATACTGAGTGTTATTTGCAGGTCTATTTTTATTATTCTGAATTAATTTTCTATTTTAAAAATTAAACAGTAACAGAAAAAGATAAAATATATTCAGTACCTGTAATTAATAGCACATGTAAATCTTTGCTTCTATGCATCTACATATGTGTTATAGTAAGAACAGTAAGTTAGATTGATTCGAAATCCCCCAGTTTCCCTTCTGAGCGGTCTGTGTCTCTGCAGAGACATGGCTTACTGCGACATATTTTGTCCTCCCTTACTACGTTTTTTAAATTCCTTCCTGCTAACCTCTCTTCTTTCCCCTTGCCATTTTGTTGCCTGAGTTACCCAGAGTAGCTTTTATCTCATGATTTTCTTATCTTGGTCCCTCAAGTAGCTAGGATTACAGATGAGATCTACCATACTCAACATGACACTCTGCAAAGACTTTGTGTGCCCCACCCCACTCCAACCACTTGATCTTACTAGTTGAATCACCAGGACTACACAGAACTGCCAGTTCTTTGTACTTTTACATTAGTACAAGATGTATGCCCATAAATATTACTGCATTGGCCCACCTTATAAAGGAAGCACTGCTGAACCCAGACCACCTTTTCTACCCTTCTCAGGCCATACCCCGAATGTCCATGACTACTCATGTCTGGGCTACCTTTCCTGTTCCTGGCCCACAGTTTCTAACAGAAGTAGTTTAAGTGGTTGGAGATTCTTGTTCACAAAATGTGCAGGAAGTTTCCAAGTGTTGTTTTAATTCGTTTGTTTCTTTTCTGTCTTCTAGGCAGAAAATCTGGTGTCTTAACTGTGAAAATTCTAGAACTCCATGAGGAATGCAGCATGCAAGTTGCACTATGTGAGCAGTTAGCAGGGCCACCAGTCCCCAGCCCTCCTAGAGGGACAGTTCCTAGACCGGGAGCCTACCTGAAGGTTCTCTTTACCAGAGAGACTGCAGACCACCTAATGGGGCATCCTCAGGACGTCATTTACATCTTCCCTCCTTGGTGAGTGTAAAGGACTGAGTCTACTAGCCGTCAGCTGTCATCTGTCTTGTAAGTGGAAGACAATTTTTTATGAAATGCTTGTGACTTTATTAGAGACGTGCTGAGTGAGGAGAGCCAGGGTCCACCATAGGTTTTATGTGACAGAAGTAC